>OX632364.1:22444707-22552207 GCA_951751655.1 Ophion costatus | reverse complement strand
ATTGCAGTTTGCGTTTGGCGAAACATCATTCGATGAAAAAATACGAAGGTCGATGTAGTTTTTAGTTTGAATTTTGCTTTTCGTGAAGTATTTTTTTGAAAAAAAATGATTCAATGTGCACAATTTTTTAAGAATGCACCGGATAGTAGGTAAATTTGCTTTTTGGTGTTTATATGAAGACCGCTATTGTTTGGATTTCTTATCTTGAAAAAGAAAAGGAACTGCGAAGTACTCTGGCTAACGATTTTTGAGAATTTTGCTCGCGAAGTCAGGAAGAAGATATTTTGAAAATTTGACTTTGTACCTCTGCTCAAAGTGAATATCGGACTTCGGCAACATAAAGTTTCGGTCTATTCGTTCGGGCGAGTAAAAATGGTCGAAGAGATCGGTCCAGGCCGTTACAAAAAGGAAAGGGTGCGGGGGAAGGTTAAATTATGATGCCAGAATATATTTGAGGTTGAATTCGGAACAGCGATTTTTTTAAATCACAAACGTAAGAGCATCACTTAAAAGAGAGTATTTTTGCCTTTAATTTAAATTTATTATTCTACGGACTTTTTTTTAAATACAGATGTGAAAACCATTCTCAATAATAGTCATAAAATTAGCGGAATTATAGAAATTATGAGGCATACGCTCGGGGAGCGCGGTCGAGACTGATATATTAATGATTTGTTTAAAAAAAAAATGTTCTCATCATTTTTTAGACATAGGGTATGCGTAATTACTACTTTTGGCTGTTAGACAAAATTAATGGTATTTCTTACATTTATTAATCTTTAAAAACGGCAGAGGTATAGCACGGTCTCCCAAACTGCATTTTCAAAACTGGCGTGACTTATAGCTGAAAAACAAATAGATCGATTCTGATGAAATTTGGTATAAATCTTGACAGCCTTATTGTGCCCTAAATGTTTCTGAAAATAAAAAAAAAGTATTTTTGATTGTAAACTGCAGCCATTTTTTTTTTCGGAAAATTGATTTTCCAACATTCCTCACTTTTTCTTGGTTCGGATTCTGCGTATGAGTGTTAGGGAAAAAAATCTTCGTTGGTTTTTTTTTCGGTATCCCGCCGATGCTATGTGTCATGCGGTCTGACAATATCCGCCGTAACCCGTTTAAAGACCGTGTCATACCTCTGCGATTTTTAAAGATTAATAAAAAAAATACCATATACGAGCCAAAAGCAATGATAAAACATACCCTAAGTCTCAAACGTGGTATCGAAATCTTTCCTTTATGAAAAAAAAATAACAACAATCAGCAATTTTTGTCTCGCCTGAAGGTATCTCCCCCCTTAAAAGCTTTCAACTTGAAACGATGCTTTTCAGATCGGCAACCCCGATATCTTGATAACTGATAGGCCGATTGGCTTAGATTTGGCTTATACCGTCAGTAAACTGGTTTTTTAACGTTGGTAGCACAATTAAGTCGAAATAATTTTGTTTCTTTTTATATAACTTGTAGGATTGTCGTGAAAATAGGGAAAATTGATAAAAAAACGCTTAGCTATCCGCTGTCTGGTAACTTTGTGCCGAATCTGGTACCAATCATCACAACACTCATACAGATCAAGAATGTATTTCGCTTTTTCTTTCAGATTCATACAACGTCAACAACACTGGTCAGCATTCGAGGACGTTTTCCGCGCATCGTAGTAAACCAACATAAAAAAGTACATATTAATCATTTTTTCCCGCTTGTCCATATTCTCGAGGGATTAATAAGCATGCGTAAAAAAAATTTCAGAAAGAAAACTCGAACGGTCTAAAGATAACTCCATCCGAAAAATCACCTCCAACACAGCGCTCTAAATAAAAATACCGCCTTAATCTTTTTATTCCGAATTAATTTTCGAACCATCACTCTGATAATCAATTCACACGCAACCCAAAATGTCATTATTTAACTTTACCCCAATCGCAAATTTCACATTTTTTCATCAAACGTCACAACATTCTCCTAATCACAGCAAAAACTTTTGTGAGAATGAACTTCCTTCCGTTCAACGAGCAACGAGCGATAAAATCCAAGCACGCGCAATCTCAACGCCAAATCAAATTTCCATCAACTCGCCAGCTCCACCGTATGGAGTGCTCTTCAGCGAAAGGCATCTTACGATTGGGTGACTTAACGCTGCACTCACGAAAGTCGTTCTTATCGATTCCAGATGCCTCTCGTTATAATACCGATGAAAGAGAATAAAGAAAGGGTAAAGGAGAGGAAAGAAGAGAAAGAAGCGGAAAGATCGCGATCTGCTGTGATCGCTCCACACCGTAGAATGTTACGTATATGTGTAGACGTACACATCTGCGTATAGCGAGAGAGAGGGAGAGAGAGAGGGAGAGAGAGAGAGGGAGAGAGAGAGAGAGAGAGAAAAAAAAGGAGTATGCGAGGAAGAGATTCTCGCGATGGTGTTTCCCTTTTCGTTCTCCACTCTCGTTAACCGATCTCTGTGGGACCAAGGGGTTAAACATTAGTCCGGACTGGTTGCCGGTGAGAGATCTCGCGACCTTGCGACCCCCTGCAACCCTCTACGATTCCACGTGGCGATACGAGTTTTCTCGACGTCGTCGTCGTCGTTGTCGTCTCCGAGGATGAAGGCGATACAACGATACTGTGCTCTCGGCAGTTCTCAGGACACCGGAAAGGGCGCAAGAATGAGATAGAAAGATGATCCCTCCCCCGCGCGCGAGAGTGCCCGATGCCAGAATCGGAAATCGTGAAACTAAGCCGGTTGTAACGAGACATGGGTCCTCTCTTCGGCATCCACCTATGCGTGTATGTATCGCGGGGATAACGGCCGCATCGACCGCGGGACGACACTCTTCGAGATTGCCCCCCCCCTGTGCCTTTTATTCGGTTTTTCACCCCGCACGAAAAAGATCGAGTCGAACGACAATGAATACCTATTAAAACGGTGTGAACAATGCTTCTTTGTCATTTTTTTTAGCCAGGCTGATCGTCCGAGGACGGAAATGCCGAAGCGCAAAGCGCGCGAGCCAATTACGTTACTTTAGTGGAGGAAGTGATGTTTGTTCGCGGAGCAGGTGCTTTGGTCGACTTTTGCGTACTGATGATGTTTGCGGTACGTCAAATCATGGCTGACGCGAGCTCAATGTGCGGAGACGAAATGGAGATGGGGTGGAAAAAATCCACCCTCTTCCCTCCGTCATAAAGAAATTTGTATTTTGCTGTGACGTCTCGGAAAGTCGTGATGCTAACGGGAAACATCACTTCGTGTTCGCCTTCGATTTTGTTGAAACTCATATATGTGATGAAGCATTGAAAACTATACGAGACATGTATTTTGTTCTATCGGCGGAAAAACAGTTTCAAGGGGGGAAACCACCCTTCAATGAAAGGCGTTTTACCCCTTCATTTTATTTGTCTTCAATAAGAAGAATATTGGTTTTTGGTTCAGTCAGATCAGTGCACTGCTTGTGGGCAAAACTGCAAAATCGCCCCTTGACACCCCTTTCTCTGAGGGGTGGTTTCCCTTTTAAAATTGTTTTTTCGCCGATAAAGAAAAATCTTTGTGTATTAGTTTCCAATGCTTCATCACATGTATGAGTTTCAAAAGAATCGAAGGCACTTGAGAGAGACACTCGACTGATGTTCCTTGTAGCAGAAGACACTTAAGTGATGTTCCTTGTAAATTAGAGTCATCAACATTAACGGTGTCAGATGCAATCAGATACGATTTTGTTTTATTATCGGTACATTAATCTGATTTAAAAAATGGGGTTTTTGAAGTTTGGGTTGAAACCGCCGTTTTCTAGGTTTCCATCAGGAAGAACCAAAAAAATTGTTAACCAGTCTTGCTACCTAGTTAACTTGTTTTGCTTCTACGTTCGGAGCGAAAATATTTCGAAAATTCTATTCTAAAATATATTCACGCGGTATTGTGTGACTCGTTCGACATGAAATGTTCGTGGATTCGCTGGAGTAAGTGAGAAGGGTAAGAGATTAGTTACTCTCATATTGGTAAGTGATTGAGTTAGTACTCAGGCTGGTAAGAACGATAATGAGGGAGACCGATGAAAATATAATAGGGCATTACATTTAAGGGTTGACGCAGTATTCTTGTCTAAACATTTTTTTAAATCGTTTTTAAAATTTAATTTTCTTGTTCTACTTTCTTGTATTCTTGTAATACTTCTTCGACAGGGGAACGTGATTTAAATCATAGAACAAGGAGCAAAACGGTTCATTTTCAATTTGGGATTCATATTGTTAAGCTATTACTAAATATGAAACGCCAGGCATTATAAATAGTTAGAAAGGAAACACATTTGGGGGAAATCAATTTGGACAACGTCCCAAATGAGTTTTACACGGAACAGAGACCGTAATACACGATACGGCGGTAGTATGGAAAACCCAACATCCCCTGTTCGCTGAAAATCGATGTCGTTGAAGGTCGCATCGTTGGAACGCAACCAAAGTTCGCTTTCTATTTTTTTTTGAAACGTCGTTTATATTATATTGCAAATTATTCGCAGATTTCGGTCTTCCATTTGTAGCCAGATCACGAAAAACTCATCCAAAAGATTTTCGAAACCTAAATCGGCAATACAGTTAAGCAATTGAAAAAAGTTTACTTTCGTTCCACTTCGCCGATACAAGCTTCATCTTGAAAATTGATGACAACCGTACTCAACAACACCTTATATCATTGCGATTTTCTCGACCAAGACAGTGGAAATTTCTTTCAAATTTTTCACCCCCTCCTCAATGGAGTGCAAAAAACCGACAAAATAGAGAGTGCTGACCCTCAGCAATCCCTAACAAAAAATCGTTCCCGAACAAAGATGTGTATTCTCAATTCGACAAAACCTTAGCCAGACTTCGTTGGATATTTCTTATCCTCCGCGATCCTTTTATTGATCGTGTGCCCTGGACCGATTTCTTCAAGACATCCAAACCCCACTGCAGTCCGGAAGCGTACCATCAGTTATCACGTTTGCGTCCAATTAAAAAAAAAAGAATCAAAAAACGATTTACGTTCTTGGTAACAGAAAAGAAATCACCAATCTGACAGGTGGAAAATCCCGGAAAAATATCGTCGAATAAAGGCAACCGGAAAAACGACCAAAAAATCCTCCGGTGGCCTGCATCGATGAATCGAGTTTATACGACATACGACTATATATACGTCTGTGCCCGAGTCCTCGGTGATATATAGTGCAAGATTCACGATACGCTTGCACTGCTATGCCACTGCAGCCTGGCTGTACTTACTGGTACTGTATGTCGAAGTAAACATAGTACACACACATTATCACTACTACTATTATTATTATTATTATTATAATATATATTGGAAATTGTGATTTTGAAGACATTTAACTTTGGGGACTCTCCTCGTAGTACACCATGGTCCGCATACTCCACATTATGTCGAGTATAATATTTTACCTCGTCGCCTTCAAAATTATATTTAGACTGATGCAAGAATATTCATATAAAGTAATTCAAAAGTCCGTTCCGTCACCAAAATCGCCTATCCGTTGACAACAAACTAAAGGTGGTCCGCAAATAGCCAGATGTACTGATACTAAACATTATACGCATATAACGCATTCAAAACGTCCTTTTGTCTTTCAGATATACATGGTGATGAACTAGAAAATCGTCACTCGAAAACTCCTATGAATATGGATTTATTTAGACGACAAAGTCCAAGAAGAAATTTGAATCGTTTGTCAACTTCTACCTTCCGGTACCCTTAGATTCTTTTTTTAAGTGGAGGAATCAACTTGATATCAAGGTGACCTCCAATTTTCAGAGGGAAACTCCTTTCTTTTCTTGGCCACAAAGGTAGAGTACGAAAAGACAAAACCTTCAATATCATGACCTTGAGACGACCTTGAAATATCGAGAAAATAACGCAAAACGGTAATGAAAGCCGAGCAAGCAAAAAAGGCGGTGGTTTCAGAGGCAAATGATGGTTTCATTGCATTGCATGTTAAAAAATGTGTCTGTTAAGGGGTTTTCGCACTTTAGACGCTAAAAAAGGCTATTTTCATGATTTTTTGTATGGGCTTATATTATAGATATTGATGTAAAAGTTGTTACATTTAGTGAATACAATTTCGAAATACATAACAAAAATGATTTATTCAAGTCACTATTTATGGACGAAAACGATAGTAAGAAAATGGTCCTAAAAAAATTGTAGGTTTGCGCTATTGATGAAATCTCGGAGATGGATCATTAGAAGCAAAAAAAAAATGAAACGGTTTTAGATTCAGTATGTTAATGGCATATCATACGATTTTTGATATATTTAAAAATAACAAAACGGCGGACATTTTTCGAAAAACAAAAACGTGTTTTTTCGCCGTTTTTGGCAAAAAAAATAGTAAATATCAAAATGTAGAAAAATCCTTGATATGCGCTATAGTTCAATGTATGCTTAATAACATACGTTTTTCTCGAAACCCGTAGCTATAGTTGCAAAGAATAGGTGGTTAAAATTTCATAAGGATCGGTTTAGTAGTTTCGAAGATTTTATCAACAGTCGTCGAAAAACGTTGTTTCGAGAAAAACACGTTTAACGTTTGTTTGGGTTACATAAATACACGAAATTTTTTTTTAATACGTTTCGAAAGCGTATTCATTAAGTACAGCAACTTTTATACCAATATCTATAACATAAACCTATCAAAAAATTAAAGAAAATAGCAGTGAGAAGACCTCTTAACCGTGATAAATTTTACGATACGATATCCAAATGATGCGTGAATTATTTGCAACACATCTCCGTCGACTTTATCTTTGAATGCACCCAGCAAAAAATAGTCCAACGGTACTAAAGAGGCGTGGCAGTCCAGTTGCGTCAAATGACAGTTTATGCATTTTTTTTCAATGAACCTTAACAAAACGCATACGAGGTATACATGTATTCTGTAGATGCTAATTTTTCATAAAATATATGAATTACGAAGGGCAAGACCTTTTTCTAAATGTTTTCAAACTTTTAGGTTGCGTTAACCCACTGTTAGAAATGGTTTATCTTGGTGCTAAATAGCCAAACAAAATTACATCACCCGTACCGTGAACGTCTTACTCATGTAACCGCGCGTAAAAATACATACGTTAAACAATTTTTTATTTCTCGTGTGTTAAAGTGAAAAAAAATCGGAAAATTCGTAAAGGCTCAGTATAGTTTAGACAACGACATATTTTTTTTTCAAATTTAATCTTCGTTTGTGGCTACCGCTCCAACCTCCTTAAATCCGGCGATCGAGGAGGCCAGGCAACTCCCCCGTTTCTACCAACCCACGGATCCGCAAGGGAAAGCCTTTTTCCTTTATTGCCCACAAGCGCAGAGCCCAAAAACATCCAGTGACCCACAATATCATAATCTTGGGATGACCTTGAAATACGAAAAGGTTTGCAAAACGGTTACAAAGCGAGGCAAGCAAAAAGGCGGTAGTGTCAGATGGAAATGATGTTTCTGCTGAATGAGATGTTCAAAAATCTTCTACGCTTTTTGAACAGGCCATGCAATAAAAACATCACATGCGTCTGAAACCAGTGCCTGTTTTGCTTGCCTTGTTTCAATTACCGTTTTGCCGATTTTTTGGTATTTCAAGGCCATCCCAAGGTCATGAAAAGGGTCGTTGGTTTTATTTTTTGTGCTCCACATTGGTGGCTAATAAAAGAAGGGATTCCCCTTGAAGAAAGTGGAAGTGGCCATGAAATCAAGCTGATAACTCCAGGGGAAAAAGAATCCAAGTCTACCAATAGACCATTGATAAATCATTCAAATTTTGATTAACGGGTTACCCCCACTTGCGATTTTGAAAAAATCGATTTTTTTATTGCATTTTTTTGAAGTATAAGTATCTGAGAATATGTCCTGAAAATTTCAAGTCAATCCGTACAAAATTGACAGAGATATGAGCGTTGAAAAAGAAGAATCCGTGAATTGAAGAACTGAAATTGAAACTTTAAACGCGTTTTTCTCAAGATGGCATTTCTGAAGGCGGTGACCAAGATTACGCGAACACTAATGAACCGATCTTCTTGAAATTTTGTAGGCTTATTTAATACATAAAAATGTAGTCTTTAATCGTTCAATTTTTTTTTCGAAAAAAAATGGCCGTTTTATAGCCAAAACACGGCCGTTTTTTTTCGTCAAAATCGAACCATTAACTGTGACTGTCCGCCATTTTGTGAAAAATGAATATTTTTAAAAATCCTTCGATTAAAGACTAGTTTATACTTATATTTGACTAAATCCATCCGCATTTTTTTTTCAGATGGTCCAGTTCGCCGCAATGTTGGTCACCGCAAACCGTGTATATAAAAACATTATTTCATTGACGGCCATTTGCCACTAAACAGTGTAATATTTTTCAATAAAAAAATTACTGAAAGTTCTTCAAGATGTGTTCTTTAAGAACGGTATATTGATCGATTAAAAAAGTTTTGTAGTTTTCTTTAAAGAAATTCATGAAAAAGGCTTTTTTTTGCGCTACAAGTGGGGTTAACCCGTTAAATATTCGGAAGTGGGGCTCCTATTAGAATCAGGCTCATTTTCTTCAAGTGTTCAAACAAACTCAAACAACCCCAAACAGCCTCAAACAACCCCAAACAACCCCAAACAGCCCTAAACAACCTCAAACAACCCGAAACAAACCCAAACAAAAATTAGCCTGCTTCTAGCAGGAGTCCCACTTCCGAATATGTGCCAAATTTTGCGCTTGACTTTTTCGTCTGAAGTCCATTATTTGTGAGTGATTTCGAGTAACTAACGTCTAGCGAATCACCCTGTAGGTACACGCACACTCGTAAACGACGCCTTTAGCGTGCTCGATCGCTTCAAGTATTTTTCGAGATCGGACGTATTACGGTCTGCCGGTGGTGCACGGGTACACACACGGCCAAGGAGCATTTATACACGGCCCGTATTCTCGTCGTGCCGTATTATTGCTGTCGCGAGTTCTTGCACCTCTCAATTTATTTATTTCGATTTTCTTGTTAATTTTTTCTTCCTCTTCCCCTCACCCCTCCCCTCTCAACGCCCCTTGGTCGATTTTTACGTCACGTTGTTTTTTCCTCACTCAATTCTCGGATTCTCGGGAGGGAATGAACCTCTCGGGGATGTACGTGGCGGACTGTGCAACGTTCGGTAACCGAGCGAGGTGTATATCTACGATCTATTCGCAATAGAAACGGCGGAGCCCTCGACGTAGGAAATTCAACGCAATGTCGGTGACATTTTTCTCGGGAATTACACGTCGCAAGAATAATGCGGTTGTGTGGTTTATGGTCCGCAAACGGTCGCTTGTGAGGCCATTTTTTTATTTTTTTTTCATTGGACGATTCTCGGGAGCGAATTGCCAGATCGATTTGAGGATCGTTGGGGTACGTCCCTGAGGGGCGTTCAGAGCCCGTCTAGTCCAGTAAAGGAGACGAAAACCTAGTTCTTTTAGCGTAGAATATGAATTTTTAAATAAATTTTTGCCCCTCTACTCGCCCCAACCCTAAGAAATAGGGGTTGAAAACTTAAAAATCGCCGTATATCGATAATTAATAGCCCGATCAAAAAAGGTTTCAAACAAAAGTTGTTTGGAATAATAAAATTCGTATAAACCTGTCCAACGTCTAACCGCCTATCTTTGAAAATAGCGGCACAAAAACGATTCGAAATTTCGGGGATGATGCGGGTGCGAGCGGAGTAAACATATCGCTGCGTCTTTGTCTGGGTCAGTGGTGCTCTCGTGTTTTTGTGCCGCTATTTTCAAAGATAGGGGATTAGACGTCAGATAACCTGGTCTGATCTCGACCTGGCCGGAATCATAACCCTAGCTATAAATGTCAGATTTACAATTTCGAAAAACCAAAATTTCGGTAATTGCAGTAGCTATCGTTGGACGTAACCATTTTTTTTTTGTTATTGTCGAAATATAGTATTTTTTAAGCCCCCGAATATGAGTACATTACTACTTAAAATATTTCGACAAATTTACGCTTTTTTTAACACCTGCCATTTGGTTGATTTTTAAAAATGGTCTTACGTACATCGATAACTACATTTATGTAGATTATAAAACATTTTTATTTTTCATACGGACCATTGCCAAGTTATCGATCCGGCCGTTGGACCACATTTTTTATACAGACGCAAAATAGCCCGATAACGTTGGGGGTTTATTAATTTTTTTGAATAAAAATGTACAATAAATAAGTTCAATATATGCTTAATAACATACCTTTAACCCGAAACCTAAATGAATAATCTAGTAGACGGAAAAAAATCGGCAAAACGATTTTTTTTCGGCCTGTCACAGCGATGTGCTCCCTTGAGTGGGACTGCTCGGGCAAAAGGTGAGCTTCGACAATTTTTATGGATATGCAGCCAATAGAATAGAAAAATCCATGCAGGGGTCTTTGCTCTACATATCTGGAAGTCTCTATACGAACTTTTCCGCAAGATTTTGGAAGATGCTGAAGATGGATGCAGCGAATCACCTTAGTCTAATAGCGTCCTGCACTCGGCAACGAAACATCGCCAATTCTACACCGATTGACTTGACTTTTTTTGACAATATTTTATATCACAGTACGGAAGACATTTTTTATAGGCGATTTTTTTTACTGAAAACATTTTGTTTTCAAACATGGAGCATTTTATTTACAAAATCGACATTTTTCGATTTCCCTACGTACTCCGGAGCCCAATGTTATATAGATCTAGATTTTCAATTTTCGTTCCAGGTAAAAAATTGGAGAAGTCTTGCTGAGATTCTTACTTTGATCGGTCTGAGTCTGTATGCAAAATATAGAATGTATCTACTAACCCTTTGAAGAAATAAAACACTTTTACTTCGCAGTAATTTTATATTCTTGCAGGGAGTTTTTTTACTCTCAGATATTAAAGAGCAGAGTGAAAAAATGACACGGAATGTTTAAGATACCTTGTCCGACTAATTTGGCCGTAAACTTTTTGTAAAATTGTTAATATGTATGATGAATTGTAACGTACTGGAATACTGCTCGTTTTCTCGCTCAGCTCTCCCATACATATTTATTAAACTGTATTAAAAAGGCTGTAAAACAGCTGAGCGGTTCTGAAACTGCGGAAGTCCTGAGGCGCGGCGGCATATTCACCCGCAATCGTTTTATCATAATAATGTTGAACATTGACAAGTAAAGGTGAAATTATTACAGCAGGAGAAACATTTTTAAGTAAGAATTTTGAGCGTCTATTTACATGTTACGCCACCTTCGCTTGATATCCCTTTATCTTTGGGATACTGATTTATGAATCGCAAATTTCAGCTACTTTTGCCTGGGATTTAAATTCACTTAGGGTCATGTGCCCAATTATTGGCACTTCAAAGCTGATTATTTGCACCTTAAGCGCCAAATTATTGGCACTTTGAGGACCACTGTGTAGGTAGGAGAGAAGTGTCAATATTGGTGGGGCACCAAAATAAGGTCACTTTACCATGTCCTCAATGCCAATGCGTACAATTTTGGAATCTACGAACATATTCAAGCGGAAAAGCCACTGTGGCGGGTCAAAGAAGCCGTTTTTTGCATAGTCTTATAGCCCAAAGTCTTAACTTTAATTTGCAATAGAGATTTTGTAAAAATTCTGACACTCGAGTTATGCTTTTTTTGAAGAGTACATTGAAACTCTTATTGCAAAATTTATTCGTCCGACTGTTAAAATTATTCAATCGTTTTATTTTTTGAACATATTGTTTTGGTTTTTCGCGTGAGATTTATGCTTCAGAAAATGGAAGGAATCCTTCGAAATGGAAGTGAAAAATGCGAGAGAGCTCAACTCAATGAAAAAAAAAATCAAAATTAAAATAAAACGAAGACTACGAATCTCAGGCTGCAATAGGTATAGAGGAAGGTCTATACACCATTCATTGTTTTTCGCTCTCATTGTTTTCACCTCTCGTAATAACGAGTACATTGCGTGCCCGTGGAAACTTAATGGAACTCTTGTGATTCATGTTTGGTCTATATATATATATACACCCACACATATACATATATGGGGAGAGTGTATTTCGAAGTCCTCATTTCTGCACAACGTTGATTATCAGCACCTCTGGGCCCTATAAGAAAGCTCCTTGAATTTTCTTCAAATGAATCTTTCATGCCCTGTAGCGGATGATCCTTGAATTTATCTTCATATAATGATTTTAAAGACATTGTCGCTAGTACAATGTTCATTATGAGGACAATAGGTTCCTATATATGTACATATCCTCAAAAATAAAAAAATCCTCAAAACTGATCTTCTCCCTAAGGATCACGAAAGTCCCATTTTCGTTCATAGCCCATTGACTATTCTTCTATTCCATGTGGTTCGCAAAAACGTGACGAAGGCAGATACGCTGTCGATTTCTCGAAGAATGGCTTTATTGTTTTATGGTTTAGGATGCACGTATATCCTCACCTGCACGTGTGTACGTTTGTATCTAAGAATCTTGCACAATTATTAGTTTTTCATTTCAATTCTTATTCGCGAAGATCTTGTTAATAAAAGGAACTTATAATTCTGAATAAATAAAAGTAATGGAATAACAAAAAAACGTATAGTTCTAAAAAATAGCTGATAAAATAATAGTATAATAATAATAAAACTTATGAATAATAGTAAATAATAGAAAAGAATTATAATAAAATAATAATAAACCGCAGAGTACTAAAAAAAAAAATATATGTCATAAATATAAGATATATGATGCTTGTCAAAGGTACTGCAAAACTCACGTTTTCAATGAAAATTAAATTTCGTTTCAATCGAGCAATCGAGTTTCCAGACCAATTTATCTGTTCGACGAACAAATGTTATCGATACCATTTTTTTTTTGCATACTAACAATAAATATTAGCCATATTTCACTTCGTTCGGAGTCAATCACGATGAATACTAGAGGGCGAAAGATTAATAGATATATTTTTCACCAATACTCACCCTGAAAGTAGCTCTTCGTTCGCAAATAGCTGACGCTGAGCCTCAGGATGCTGAGACGATCAAGTTTGCTGAGTATATTCTGCTCAAATGGAAGCAACGATGCGAGTGTGTCAAGCTCGGCGTTTAATCGCTCTCGATGACGTTTGCTCGGGTTTGATTTCGTCACGCCATCCTTTTGCGGCGGCTTCAAGCTGTAAACATGATGCAAGAGAGAAAACAAATCATTATTCCATTTAACTATTTGCCGCAAAATCTGTGTGAGTGTATTGCGAAGAATTCCAGGGAGAGAGATCGACGTGAGTGAACGGAAATATCATAATTTGGTTTTTATTTCAAAGACAAATTAATCATATTTATTCATTATGCATTTGACTTTGGAATTATGACTTCTGCATATCACACCCGCACCAAAGTCGATCGAACGATAAATCGAATTATCGTTTTCAACGATTTCGGAACTTTTAGTAAAAGATCGACGAGTTAATGAGAAACATTTCTGTAAAATGCTTTTATTGTAGACCTTACAGGTGCCCATTTAATGCGTAATTCGATCGTTGTATTCGAATTTAAATTACCAGTATACTTGATATCCAATTTTTTTGCCACTCGGATAGCTTGTGCTTCCGTATAAAATATTATGAGCATTCGAGTGTACAGCAGAATGCAACGCAGCCCCTTAAGAGCTTTAAGGCGGGGTAACGACTGTGACGGGTCCAATAAATAATTTTTTCTCGCATTTTCTTAAAGTATACATACTGAAGAATATGTGGAAACAAATTCAAGTCGAAGTATAGAAAATTTACCATGTTGCAGGAGATTTAGTGAAAGCAAGTGGCGCAACTGGAAAAATAATAAAAACCAACTCATATTATTTACATGTACCTGTTTTTTATTACCCGAAAAGTCTGATTCCATGTTCAATGCCATGATACAGATGCACTTTGTGTAATATCTGTAGATTTCTAAAATAAAAACTGACACGATATAAGTTCATTGTATGCTCGTTAGCATACCTTTTTTCCAAATTTCAAATAACTAATCTAGTAGTCAGAAAACGACCTTTTTTGGTTTTTCGCAGTGGTGTCCGCCCTTAATAGCGGTCCAAAAATCGAGTACACACACACACGCGCGCGCACACACACACACACACACACACACACACACACACACACACACACACACAGACACACACTTTCTCGGTCAGTATCCTGGCTGGCCAGAAATATAGGCGAGAGATGCTCGACCGTACAAAATTATTAAATTAATATATGCGAAATCGAAATTTTACGGATTTTAGCCAAGAGTGTTTATTTAATTGAAGCGTTACCGTGGAGCTTTGCGGGGAGAGATACGGATACATACACAAACTTGAACATATACATATGTGTGCAAACAAATTGTTCCTGTGTGATGCTCGAAGAAAACGGTTAACTTCGGAGGGAAACCAGTAGCGAGGGATGTATACAAGATGAGGGAGAATGAGAAAGAGAACGAGTAAGAGAGAGGGAGAGAGAGAGAGAGAGAGAGAGAGAGAGAGAGAGAGAGAGGGAGGGAGAGAGAACAAGAGAAAGAAAGAGAAACGTCAAAGAGACACCGACACCCTGACGCGCCGCCTCACCATTTCCAGCCCTATACTTATGGAATAATTATTATTTTTGCGCGTGTACACATTTAACGGGCAAAGTCTACTATACCGTCCGTACCGTGTGTGGCGATGTATACTCCTGCTCCGGAGAGGAGCGTGATCTGTACGTTTATCGTTAGACACAACCAGTATAGTGGTCCATACCGAGGTTGTAGTCTTCGCTAGTTATGTTCATATATATATATATATATATATTACCGGAAATGTGTATAATGCAGGCATTCTTTAAAATACCTATTTATTTCATATAATACCAGGTTCGTCAAGGCATCACCCAAAATACTTTATCTACCGTTAACCATTACATACTGTACCTAGGTAATGTATGCAATACTTAGGAATAATAGGGAATGCCATTTGAAGATCAGTTGCAGTATGAAAAGATGGAGAAATAAAACATCTTTGATTTGCTTGAAATCATGAATTCAATAAAACGTTTCAATTGAGTGGTATTTGAGAAGCTGGCGAACAAAACCGGACTTGTCCCAATTGCGTAATTTTTTTTTTCATTCGTATTCAAGCACACCTCTATTAGCTCCCAAAATGTTTTGCATCAAATTCGGCTCTAAACACCTCAACATTTGTTAAAAACTGCATTATCAAGCAGAAATGGAGTTGTTAATGGCTGGCTGGATGAAAAATTAGTATCCGATGACCACAGTGATGACGATGATGACATTCAATGCGATTGTTGTGAGCCTGACATGGAAGTGTTTGTGTAGGATTATTAGATTGATAATGAAAACGAATTTATATTCAATTTGATGATTCTGTTTTATTTCGCAACCGGATGTGTCCATGAGATTTCCATTCAAAAGCAAAGTTGTCCACCATTCTCATTCAAAACCGGACTTGTCCAAAATAAAAATAGACACATGGTAACTAGTATTTTTATTAAACTAAAGCCCAGTTCGTGCTTACATTTTGATTGAGCTTTCATATATTGAAGCTTAAAAATCCTCACTCATCGCCGTTTTGTTGATTTGGTTTTTGATCCCTTCTGTAAAAAAGTAATTCATGGACAAGTCCGATTCTGTTCGCCAGCTGCTCATCTATTTGTTCTTACATGTTGAACTATTGTGACATTTTGTTTGGTGTTGTTTGGGTTGTTGGGCTTTCCAATAGCTCAACATCACAGTCTTGGGTGTCAACATGTCAACGGTTGCTGCGAGCACACGCGGCTGTTTTGAGGACGGTCCCTTAACTATTTCTTCAACGTTTCTTTGACTCTGGGGACAGAACGGTACTCGAAATCGTCTTGATGTAAGTATACCTACATATACCTACATTTGTTTGGACAAACCAATGTAGGCATATGTAAATTACTTTCTACGAAGACATTGCACTTTTTATTAACGTGAGTTTAAGGCTTTACATCTGAGTAGAAAAAGAGTTGATCGTTGTTTCGTCTTCAATTATGGATAAACGTCGCAAGAGTGATACTCGTAAGGAATTGTGCGCGAAAAAAATTGAGAAACAAATTTGAGACTCCATTTTTCGAAGCTTCCAATGCACGTAACAGCCTAGACGGTGAAAGTAGTAATTGTACCAAAAGTATAAAATGAACGAA
This sequence comes from Ophion costatus, assembly GCA_951751655.1. Taxonomy (NCBI): domain Eukaryota; kingdom Metazoa; phylum Arthropoda; class Insecta; order Hymenoptera; family Ichneumonidae; genus Ophion; species Ophion costatus. The sequence continues at coordinate 22,536,034 of OX632364.1, read as the reverse complement.
CAACGAAAGACCTACACGGAGAGAATTAAATGTTAAAAATTACCGTGCAGTAACGTTAACCAGATGACAACCCTGAAACTTCGCTTATTATTGTTGGGTAGAACACAGATTTTCACGAAAATAAAATAAAATTTCTTCTTCAGATAGAAAATTTTAGCAGATTTTCTAGTAAATTTCGATGTGTAACAAAATACGCAAAACTTAAATTTGAAAAATATATAATATCAGCGAAATTTTACTGTGCATTTTAGTATTTTATGCCTTTCAGAAATGTCTATAAAAAAGTATCGTCTTTATAAAAGTTATTTTAAGATTTATTATAAAATTTAATGAATGTTATAGGAAAATGTATTGTGCTCTCGGTAAAAATTATCGTGCGCGCTTGGTTAAAATTATCGTGCGGTACGGTGGGGGAATTTTGAGGCACTGCATTGTAAAAATTCCCCTTCATTCCTTTCACTTCAGAATGGTATGGTGGTGGGGGTAAGTAGGGGAGCGCGATTTCTTTATGGCACGATGGGACTTCCCAAAAAAATTTCGTCTAAACTGTGTACATCGCCGGTTCAGTTTAGCCTGAAGCCTCAGTCGCATGCAGTGTCTCCTTGCGAGAAAGTCAAACGTAGCGATCGTGTTAAATGATGACGAAGTAATATGTGCGCAAATTAGTCACATCACTCGAGCCTACGATGGTACAAAATGTATTATAAATAAATGTTAGTATTAAACGAAAAATAAATTCTAATGATTAAATTTGTCTCCTTATCCGTTTGTTGACTATACCAATTTATATGGAAGAAAAAAATGTTCCCAACAAAAAACAAACAGCATTAATTTGTACCAATTTTTCAATCGTAAATAATATTCATTATTATTATTATGGTTATTGTTATTTCGGTTATTATTATGATTATTATAGCACCAGTTTTTGAAGAACAAATACATTTTACTAAGGATTTCTTCAATCGAAGAATTTAAATTTTACCAGCCTTATAGGGAATTGTTTTTGATGATTCGGCTTCGATCCGGCCAGTGAAGGTTATTCCAAAGTCAACAGTGGAATTAGAAGATGTTTACGTTTCGGCCCTCTGGTTCGGGTCCTCTTCAGAAATTTTATTTTTCTGTATATAATATGATACACATTTTGTCATAATAATGTTTTTACATTATTATGACAAAATAAACATTATTATGACAAAATGTGTTTCATATTATATACAGAAAAATAAAATTTCTGAAGAGGACCCGAACCAGAGGGCCGAAACGTAAACATCTTCTAATTCCACTGTTGACTTTGGAATAACCTTCACTGGCCGGATCGAAGCCGAATCCTCAAAGACTATCTTGTCATCTACATGGCCGCACACATCTCTGACTCACTTATAGGGAATTTTTCTTCCGAGGTTGACGCAGGTAAATTTTACTGTGCAGCACCGTAAAAATAACGTACGGCGCGGTTGGTAATTTTTAACCGACAGTAGGTAAATTTTCGAACATACATGCTAAATTTTACTGTCTCCAATTTTTACCCTTCTTGTATAGTAAAATTTGAACTACGTATTTCAAATTTTCTGTAACGTGAGTTAAAAAAAACTTGACGCGTACGAATTATTATGTTTTTCTCACTTGTCACCACATTGAAATATATCACGGTCATTTTTACCGTGAAATTCACCACAAAAATTACTTTTTAATTCTCTCCGTGTATCATCAATACGTCTCCTAAATCCGTTTTTAAACTTTAAACCCGTATTTCTCGAAACCACATTTTTGAAATCGGGAGGACGCATAATTCGAGGTGTTTCCATCCGACTTACTTGAATTTTTTATTTTAGCTCCGTAGATAGATTCTCAATAAGTACACATGATTATCACCATTTATCAATAATTCTCATTTTTATAAGCAAATTGAGACCGATTTTCAAGAGAAAAAAGGAAAAATGTCTTCACAATGGTGCCATCGTGCGAGAAAAACCATTTTTTTGTTCATCGTGGGTATTTCTCCAGGAAAACTAATGTAAATGGATATTTTTTTTCTTCTAGGTACTAGTCCATAAAAGTTCTGCGTCCTCCCGCGGAGCCCTTGAAAAAAGGCTCTCAGTTTAACTTCACTGAGTCACCATTTTATATTTTTTTTTCATAAAACTTTTAGGTATCCGTCGACATATGTAGAATAAAACCTCCAACTCTTATTTTGATTGCTTTTCTCGATAGTCATAACAAATTCCCAATAAAGGCTCGTTTATCCGACTTCAGGGACGGTCGTATGAGTTGACCGTTTTCGAAAATACCCTTTTCCATACGAATACCAACTTTTGATGATCAAAGTGCCTTTTTGACTTTTAACTCACGTTCCATCTGTACGAGCACGTATGTGGGTGTTATCCGCCGAGGAAGGAGGGGTCCTAACCATTCAGAACCAGTTCTTATCGCAGGTTACAAAGAAAATAGTGTTAATGAGATTTGTTGTACCGTTCCTATGACTCCGAATGAGAGGAACGACGGGGATAGAGAGAGGGGGAGAGAGGGAAGGTTTTATTATGGCTTCGTTAGGCATTTGGTTTTGTGGATAGTTTTGCATCGGGTTGGTAGCAAAACGCAATACCTTTTGTCAGATTCTAGCGAGGGAGAGGTTTCCTCCCCCCTCCTCTCTCTCTCTTTCTCTCTCTCTCTCTCTCTCTCTCTCTGTCTCTCTCCTTCTTTGCCAGTTTTCGTCCCGGTTGTTTTCTCTCAGGAGAATAATTAGTCCGGGGTTTTGTGCCGCTCTGGTTCTGGCTCTCTCTCTCTCTCTCTCTCTAACTCTCTCTCTCTCTCTCTCCCTCTCTCCGTCTCTCTCGCCGTTCATTCTCCATCTTTCAGGCCGAAGACGAGAGTTAAGGAACAAAAGGGGAGATGAGCAACACGTATATAGGTTGGTCGGGAGGAGGCCTAATGGTTCATCCACCGAACGAGACAAAAGTATGAGACGCAAAGGTGTAGGTATATAGCAGAGACGAGAGCCTAAGAAGGACTACGAACTCGAGAGTTCTCTGCTCCTGTCGCGGGTAATGGATTTTGTGTCGTCCTAATAATTAATAGAGCTCCGTGGACCGAGAACTCTCTTGATATCCTACATGGAATGTATATCTATGTTTGTATGTATATCTATATCCTCACGGGTATCTATATGTATACAGGGTGTCCTATCACGAATGAATAATCCTGCAACTGTCGATAAGTCAGATCATGTCCTACTATATGCTGGAATTTCAGTTTAGTAAAAGTCCTACGGTTTTCGAGATAAAAATAATTTGCTCTTGGTTTTCTATGCTCGAATTTGAGTTTAGTAAAACACCTACGGTTTTCGAGATAAAAATAATCTGCTGTTGGTTATTTATGCTGGAATATCAGTTTAGTTAAAAGTATGCTGGAATTTCACTTTAGTTAAAAGTATGCTGGAATTTCAGTTTAGTAAAAGTCCTACGGTTTTCGAGATAAAAATAATTTGCTTTTGGTTTTCTATGCTGGAATTTCAGTTTAGTAAAAGTCCTACGGTTTTCGAGATAAAAATAATCTGCTTTTGTTTTTCTATGCTGGAATTTGAGTTTAGTTAAAAGTATGCTGGAATTTTAGTTTAGGTAAAAGTATACTGGAATTTCAGTTTAGTTAAAAGTATGCTGGAATTTCAGTTTAGTTAAAAGTATGCTGGAATTTCAGTTTAGTTAAAAGTATGCTGGAGTTTCAGTTCAGTTAAAGTCCCACGGTTTTCGAGACAAAAATAATCTGCTTTAGGTTTTTCGCACGCCATTTCTACAGATGATAACTTTTTTGACCCGGTTTAAAAAAAAAATACTCTTGGTTATTTGTTTCATCTAGAAAAGTATTCTTTTTAACCTTAAATGTTAAGGAAACTTTATGAAATAAGATCTTATGCAGAATTTTCATACAAACCAATTCGAACATCGGACTTTAATATCCTGCGGTTTAAAAAAATGTACTACGCATATCATGCCAATGACTTCAAAAAGTTGCTTAGTTAGTGCGATTCATATCATTTGTAGAAATGGCACGCAAAAAACCAAGAGCAGGTGATTTTTTTTCAATAACATAAAGCTTAACATCTGGAAAACCGTGGGACTTTTACTAAACTGAAATTTCAGCATATAGTAGGACATGATCTGACCTATCGATAGTTGCAGGATGATCCATTCCTAACGGGGCACCCTGTATATATGCGTATGTGTTAAACTAATACTTGAAGAAGGAGCAAAAAGAAATATAACACGCGCGCAGACAACATGTGGAGAATGTTCATTCATCACGCTTTCTAACCCCTAAGTATTTTAATTAAATGCCACTATTTTTGCAACGTTTCAACGCGTGCTCATTTTTCCTGACCTACGCACGCACCGCTAATATCATTATCGGAGTATTTACGCGATGTTCATTATTCCTTCAAGTCCGAGACACAGATCGTGGTGAATCGGGATGGCGGCCTCTCGAAATGCTGGAATAGCGCGTAAGGGAGGACATCCCTTTATTACGGAAAGAAGAGCTTTTGGCCGGGAATGAACTCCTTGAGGATGCCGAGGGACTACTTGATTACCGCGGAGTCGCAGATTAAACGGTAGATCTTCTAATCACATCTTCGTGGCTTGAAACTTCAAACGCGTTTTTCTGAAAACCACTTTTTTGTGAACCTCGTACGAGATAAATGGAAAATTATTCGATCGAACATTTTGAAACTTTGCATACTTCTGGATAAAATAATGCCCGTCTATGTGAACCTAAGGTTTCTGCAAAATTGAAAAAAAGAACGACTTTTTTGGAATCAACAAAGACTATAGTAAACATTTTATGAAAAATATCATTTTTTAAAATACGTACCATTTTCCGAATTTTCACTTTTCTTTGGGTTTTTTAGGTTCACATAGAGCGCGTGGGTCTGAGAAATCTAAAACTTTTTTGTTCCGACGGTTCAGATCAATGCACTAAACGCTGGGTTGTACGCCGTGGATCAACTCGGACGGTAACCATCTCTGAACCAAGTGTCGTACAATCGTGATTTTAATATTTTTAAAAAATTCAGAAGATTAAAAGATTTGAAAAGATGTAAATGAAATTTCAATTGTATAGCATAAATAGTTTCGACACAAAGATATCTTGAAAATTCGCTTACTTTCAGCTGCCGCAGGGGACGGTCCTTCATAATTTCGAAAATGAACTGGTTGTGAGTTTGGAAGTTACGGGAAGTAAGATTTTCTGAATGGACCAAACTTGGCATGTTCAACTTTTTGTCCATGTTCTTTTTTAGACAGTGCATGAATCTGTATATCGGCATGCACTCCGCTTACCTTCATGGGCTCTATCGGGCGAATAATTGGACGAATTTATCGGACGAATAATAATTATAGAATATAGTATTGTAGTGTAATTGTAGATAGAATAATTGTAGATAAGTAACAAAACAAAAAATTCTTGAAAACTTTTGAATGTTGTGCTTCTCTTAGGAGATGCTCTCAGCCGTCGTTTTTTTTACATTTTTTCGCTGAATCTGGCACCAAACATCCCAATACTACTCATACAGATTTAGAACATGTTTGGTTTTTTCGAGATTTATGCAATGTCCCCAACACTGGTCCCGATTGGGGATGTTTTTCGCGCACCGTTGTAAACAAACGTATAAAAGTACGCGATAATCATTAAGGGGGGAGATACCTTTAGGCGAGGAAATGTTTCCTGATGTTCATGATTTTTTTTTAAGGAAAACTTTTTCCACCTTTTTTCAGACTTTGGGTATGTATTATTAATACTTTTTTTTGTTACATGGTATTTTCTTATGACTCTTTAAAAATGGCGGCGGTATGACACGGTCTTCTGAACTGCATTTTCAAAACTGGCCTAACACATAGTTAAAAAAATCAATCGACCGATTCTGATGAAATATGGTATTAATCTTTCTAACCTATCGTCTAAAACATGACCCTGGATTTTTTCCTAACCTATCGTCTAAAACATGACCCTGGATTTTTTTTTTTTAATTACAAAAGTTAGTAGCTTCCATTCGTACAGCATCCTTCTCCTTATTACATTCCCTCCATACTCCCTTCACATCCCCTTCAAAGAAAAAAGTATTTTTATATTGCAGAGTGTAGCCTTTTTTTCGCTAAATTCAATCTTTTTGGTTCAAATTGTTCCATTTCAACGATTTTTTCTACACTTTTCACTTTTTCTTGGTTCATATTCTACGTATGAGTGTTGATGAAAGAAAAATCATCGTTGCTTTTTTTCCGATCAATCCTGCCGACGCTACGCGTCACGCCGTCTGACAACATCCGCTGCAACTCGTTTAGAACACCGGACTATACCTCCGTCATTTTCAAAGATTAAAACAAAAAATACGACATAACAATCAAAAGTAGCAATAAAACATACCCTTAGTAAAACAAAATGAAGAAAAAATCATTCCTTTTTTCAAAAAATCATGAATATCAGCACTTTTTTCCTCGCCTATTTTTTTCTACTTTAGTTTTTACATACTCTTGAAGAATCAATAAAAATGTGTATTTATTTTTTTAGTTATTCCATCCTAAAAATGACCTCCAAAACAACGCTCCAGACCACTGCCTTAACGTTGCGTTAAATTTATCCTTATTTTGTCATGCTTACTATTTTCTCTAGTTCTGCATAGGAAGTAAAAAAACCTATTCTGGCGGTTTTTAAGAACATCGTCACTTATTTCGTCGTTTTCGAATGTTATGCCCGCGAGTGACGTGGTTTCGGTCCACCTGGCGAGACTCTCGATGAGATGCCAGGTGATAACGCGCCAAAGTCCTGAACCCTGTATCGCGCACCCCATGCTTCGGATTCGCCTGTGCTCCAGTTCACTCCGTATTTTAACGGCCACCCATACACACGTTCGTCCGTGTACGTATGCACGGATACATCGGTAGGGGTGACACATTGCTCTGGGTTCGTGGGAGGCGTTACGCGATAGTTCACCTTCGTATGGAGCAGTTGTTCGCAGATGGGTATCGGGTCCGCGAAGCGTGAACGTTAGCCAGGGCTCTCCGTGCTAGCCGACCGGAGAACGCACGTCGACGCTGTCCCATTTCGATCGCGACACCTTGTCACACTTTACAGCACCCTTTGTGCATCACAATAAATATTGATGAAAGAAAACGAAAATTATTGAAATAACCCTTTTTAATGTAGCACGTTTTTATAATGGACAAAAAAGTATAAAATAATTTATCCGACCCTATAATTTTATCAATGTTAATGGATCTTCTTAATTTACCATAAAGAAATTATTTACTTTACAGTAAACAAATATTTTATTTCGTTGAAAAAAGATGCTGTTCCTAATGGAAAAGTGGTTGCGCGATTCCGATAGTTTGTTCTTCGAGTTTAATTACATTGTGCATTTCGTCAATAAATATTCTTACCTTGGGTGCTTGAGCCCAAAATCCTGGATTTCTTTACGTCAAAATAGTAAATTCGAAATGACAGCTCAAAATTGACATTGGTACGGTCATTTTTCGATAAATTAATAATAAAAAAACCTATTCACAAAAATACTTATTTGGATACTTAAAGTTTAGGGCCGCAGGTTCGTAATACGATTTTTATTGAAAAAATAATGAAGAAGGTAGATATTCGGAAGTGGGGCTCTCGCTAGAATCAGACAAATTTTCTTCAAAGGTTCAAACAAATCCAAACAAACCCAAACAACTCCAAACAACCCTAAACAACCTGAAACAACCCCAAACGTCCCCACACAACTCCAAACAAACCCAAACGAAAATTAGCTCGACTCTAGCAGGAGCCCCACTTTCGAATTTTTACCCGAACGCGTTTTTCTCGAAACCATGTCTTTTCAAACGGTGTACACGATTTCTCGATATCTAACGAACGGATTGATTCAAAATTTGGTACACTTATTCAGTGTAATAGATCTTGATTCACGTTTATCTTCTTAACATTTCTATTTCATTAGTCACTAACAATAATGATGTCATTTTTCTTCCAATGAACGAAAAAAATCAAAATTTTTTTTTTCGGTGATTAAACCTCGATGACAAGAAAAAGCTCGGCCAAATCTCAGCAAATGTTATGTATTTTGGCAAACAAAATCATCAAAAAACTTTTTTATTGTTCCAGATCAACCAGGTGGCCAACATCAAATACACGATCAAGTACACGTCCTTCACGAGATTGCTTATAACTTCTTTAATTATTCACATATTGTTATGAAATTTGACAAATTTAGTACGAATTGGTAAATTTTGGTTGCTAGTATCTTTTCACAACGTGTTTCGAAAAAGTATCTTAAAAAAATGTCTAAAAGAGCGGGACAATCATGTACACGAGTTAATTTTGTAATTGGTCAAAGGATTAGAATTAAATAACGAGGGTGGACAAGGGGTGGAGGGCCAGCGAGTTTCGAGCGAACACGCGTGTTTCTTCTCAGTGTATTATATCACTGTTCGCTTTGCCATTATAAGGTTTAGGGTATATACAAGACCAAGAGAGCGTTCTCGCACGCCATGCTCGAATCCATCAGAAGGGCGAGTCGCAGTCAAGGTTACCCCACCTCGTTCCCTTCCTCCTATATTACTACCCCTGTACTCCGTCCGCCTGCACGTCAAATATGTATCTCCGGCGAGTTCGTAATTTGCGAGAACGAATTTAGGCAGATCCTTAATTTCTTAAAGTGTCAAAAAAAAAGATAGAGTGCAACCCCAAACGCAGTGCGCGACTGGGATAATCCTACAGCGGAGAAAAAATCAAATATCAAGAGAAAGTACCCTCGGTATGGACGTTCCACTTTTGATTCTCTGGAATTCGACTACGATTAGTTTAAGGTTGAGGTATTATATTTCCCTTTACGTCAAGTGAGTCAATGTGCCACTATTGTGCAGCAAAAATTATGCCGTACACAAACGCACTGGAAGAAAGTTTTAAACCAGCTGAACGAATGCGGATAATTGAGTTCATTGTTTTTATGGAGCTAGTAACTTGCGCTTTAATTTCTCTGTAATTATTCTTAGACTTGGAGATTCGGTTATTTGATCGGGGCTTTATCCACAGAACAAACGTTATTTTTATTCAAATCCCAACGAAAGACTTTGATTCGAAGTTGTAAAGTTGGTGAGAGCGCTGGAAAAGTTCATGTGCTGTCAGAATCCACAAATGTTATACTCCCGAAATGTCATCATATGGGTAACTGCGGCGCGTCAACGTCTAGACAGATTTTGGAATTTACAGATGCAACATCTTCCAACTGCATGAAAAATGCCATCACCCAAATCTTCACAAGTTTTAAGGTAGAGGGTGATATTTTCAACTATTTTCACCTTATTTGTCGATCAAACAATGGTATCATTCGCAATGCAACAAGAGTAACGTGTTGCATTCCCAAATACATTAAAAATCGTTGAAGGAAGATCCAATCGAAACTCATGGACATTTGGCCCACGACATTTTTCGTTCAACTGGGAGATGTTGTTAATGCTACCTGTTAATAAGCAAAATGACGTTTCAGGGTTCCGATAGCCTGACAAAAGGTCCATCAAGGAGTTCCTTTGAATCAAATAATTGGACAGCGCGTTGCGTACAGATCTACCAAAGTATCTACCGATTCGCGATAAATCGTTAGCCACTGAATCTGTTCGATTCCTTTAATTTGGAAATCAAACGCTTTGTAGGAGAAGATTTCAATATCTTTTGGTTCGAGCGTAGTTTTTCTCTTGAGGAGTGTAGGACTTATCATCATTTCGTTGCGAGCACGGGACTAGCCGCATTGATTCTCGAATGTGTCATGCAAGCCTGAACCATCCGAATCATAGAACCAAGCGACAGGGTTACTGGACGAGGCTAATTCGAGCAAGATGTGCGTGGCCCACGGCTCCGCCATTTTGTCCTCTCATATTCGTAGGCCTCTCATATTCGTTGGCGCGAGAGGGTAGTCTGATGGTGGTCGAGTCTTGCTTTTTTCGTCCCCGGAGACACTCGTGCGCACGGGGGATGAATGCGAGGGTTTTTGGGGTTGGAGAAATGGCAGGGGTTGATTCCGGCTTATACCTTGCCTCCGTACTGCTCCCGCTCCTATCTGCCCCCCCTCCCAACTTCCTTTGATCCACGTCCCGTTGTCCAAGTCCGCTTGTGATGGAGGTTAAAGTACACACAGGAGTCCGCACACCGCACCATTGCCACAGGAGGTACGAAGGCAGGCGGAGGTTGGAAAGGGGATGCGCGATTACGCGCAAGCGCCAACCCCAAGGGTGGGTCCACTATGGATTTTCGAGGGTAGATACAACGACCACGAGGAGTTCCGGGGTGGCAGATACCAGGGTTATATAGCCCGAAACGTCGGTATATACTTGGGTGAAAACGTATTCTGCTCCGTACATACGATATACGATATACTCCAGGCTGTTTCCTCCAACTTGTCATTTTCTTTTCTCGCCTCTGAATCCATAGCCATAGAAGTTCCATCAAGGTACATCACTTAAGGCCTCAAGCCACAGTAACGGGTATAAAAATATGTGCGAAATTAACATTTTTTTTTCGTATGAAAAAGTGATTCACTCGTAACATTAATTACACATCTATTTAGTATGAATATCAAGCTGTTAGACAATATATATTTTTTTTTTCGATGTACAAGATGGCCGACTATCGAAACTTCTCGAAACACCTTTTTCCAATTGGCGCGACAAATAACATCAACAATTTTCACTCGATTTACTTCAAATTGAAAAGTTATGTTCCTAATTGCATTTCGAATTAATCGAAAACTTTTCATTTTATGAGCAGGTATAACGAAGTTTTTCACTGAAAATTCATTTCTGAAGTTCAAATACCTACAACTTTTGAATAAAACAATATTTTTTAAATTCCGTACGTACTTCTCTTGGTATTCTAATGTAGATTGACGCAATTTTTTGTTTTTTGTTCTAGGTCAAAAGATGACGATGCTAAATGTCACGCACGAAAAAAAAATATATATTTTTTAACAGCTTGATATTCATACTAAATAGATGTGTAATTAATTTTATGAGTAAATCACTTTTTCATACGAAAAAAATTGTTAAATTCACACATGATTTTATACCCGTTACTGTGGCTCAAGGACTTAAGTGCCCACCTTCGACTTCGTTGAAATTCATCTATGTGAGAAAGCATTGAAATCTATTAGACAGGTATTTCTTTTTCGTCGGTGGAAAAATGGCTTTAAGGGGGAAAACCATCCCTCAATGAAAGGCGTGTCACCCCTTACTTTTTTCAATGCTTCTGTATTGGATTTTTCATCCCTTTCCATTAGAGGGATTGTGGTTTTTATTTTATTCAGATCGGTGGCCTGCTGATGGGTGAAACTGCAAAATCGCCTCTCGACACGCCTTTATTTGAGGGGTGGCTTCTCTCTTTAAAACCGGTTATTCGCCGATAAAAAAAATTACGTGTCTAATAGTTTTCAGTGCTTTATCACATATATGAGCTTCAACCACATCGAACGCTGTGTGTAATAGTTTTCTATGCTTTATCACATACATGAGCTTCAATCACTTGTGATGTTCCTCGTAAGCGTTGAAAAATGATGGTCCAGAAGCAGGCATCATCGGAACGCGACGAAAACCTTTCCTCATTTTATTTTTCAACAATGTTTGTTGTCATCAAAAACGATCTTTTTACTGTTCTCAGTTGTTCAACTCAACAAGAGTCATCGAAAATGTTCGACTGACGCCCATAGTCTAGATTTTCCGATCAAATTGGATGATGTCAAGTCAGAGATTGGCATAAATGAATTTTCGATGTATTCCAACGACGCAAACGTTAAAATAATTCAAAAATAGATTCTGCGTAATAATTTCCATTAATTGTGCCGTTGGAAATAAATTCGATCCTTATGCAAGATGTGCGAGCCTACCCCGTCGATGATAACGCACTCCCCCATCAAGAGAATGCGAAGCTCAATAAAGAGGTGACGCCGCAGCCGAAAGCAGAAGCCGGATATCATACGGCACATGATTAATCGTATATGGCCAATTATAATATCGTAGCGAGAAGAGGAGAGAGGGCTATGAGGTATGGAAGATTCTTATCGCACGAATTATACGGGAACAGCCGTTGTTCTCATAGACATTGGAGTAGGCGGGGGTAAAAAAAAAAACAAGGTACGTACGACGACTGCGAGGTGTCCAAGGGGGTCAGCTCCTTATCAACGGAGATTCATCGAACCGATAATACGTCCTTCGTATACGCGCACATATGCATACATGATTCTACGACATTGGAGTCGCGCGCACACGAGCCACGTGGCCGAAGAATTATGACTTATTTTACCAAATGATAATGCAGAGAGCTAATATATATCTTATAGCGAGAACCTACCAGACCGGCTAGTTGTATCAACCCCCGCTGGCACCGCGTATACGAGGGAATTGCTATTCCGCGAGTGGAGTAGGGGTGGAAGTGCTTTCGGTAATTACCTGGCAGGAACGAGCTGACGAAAAAGTGATAATACTCGTACCTACAACTGTATCGGGGACCTCCGTCACGCGGCTGCCGGAAGTTGAATGACCATGCAAAACTCTGTATTCAGATACAACATTCCAAATACACGCCGTATACATAGAAACGTATTTACGGGGAGAGGACATTCTGAAGCCATCGCGTCTATGGAATGGTGGCCGTCGGCACATCTGACGGTTTCGAGGACGGGACTTAATTTTTTTTTCACAGTTCGTTGATTTTGGGGACGGGAAGGTTCTCGACATGATCTTTGTATGAATATAGTTATTTTGGGGTATACTTGTTTTGAAGACGGGAGAATATGGATAATGTTGAGGGAAGGGAGACTCGGCTACTATGAGGACGGTATTCGACGTTGAATGTGATAAAAATCATTTTTCGCGGATATATATATATATATATATATATATATATATATATATATATATATATACATACAGGGTGTCCTGTTATAAATGGATAATCCTGCAACTTCCAATAGGTCAGATCATGTTCTACGATATGCTGGAATTGCATTCTAGTAAAAATCCCACGGCTTTCGAGATAAAAATCATCTGCTTTAGATTCTTCGCATGCCATTTCTCCAAATTCTTTTATTGACCCAATTTTTTGTAAAAATACTCTTGGTTATTTGTTTTATCTAGAAAAGTCTTCATTTTAAACCTTAAATGTTAAGGAAACTTTATGAAAAACGATCTTATGCGAAATTTTCATACAAACCAATTCGAACTTTGATAGTTCGAAGAACTTCGATAGTTCTTTGAAACCATCTGACTTTGATAGTCTGCGGTGTACGAAAAAATGTACTACGCATCTCGTGCCAATTACTTAAAAAAGTTGCTTCGTTATTGTCGATTCATATAATTTGTAGAAATGGCCTGCAAAAAACGAGGAGCAGATGATTCTTCACAGACAATAACATACAGCCCAAAATCTCGAAAAGCGTGGATCTTTTACTAAACTGAAATCCCTGCATATGTATGGCATAGTTTGGCCCATTGGCAGTTGCAGGATTACCCCTTCATAACAGGACACTCTTTATACACACTCACACACACACACACACATATATATATTAATGGCATGCGTTAAATAATCATCTACATAAATAATAATTAGGATGCCTGTATATATCAAATCGATAAAGGGTCGGCAAAAGTTGGGAATAAAAAAAATACGATTTAATTGTATAACTGTAGGCTAGGCCCTTTACTTCGGTTTGCTGCGAAGATTTTGTAAAAATTCCGAAAATTGACAGTATTATGACGATTTTTGTAAAGGGAGCGCTACGGCTAACCACCCGGCTGCGATTTACGCTTTTTCGTTTTGCGTTTTCCTCGAAAGTATATTTGTGTTAATCGTATCTCAAAACCTATTCGTCTGATTCACTGCGAATTCATACAGAGTCTAGTCTAGAACACTTTCAATTGTATGCTTTTTTTTACAGGTTTATATAGATGAAGGTTTCGTAGATAATTTTTTTTATCCATTTGTTGCTAACAAATTGTTAATGGTGTTTCATTTTGGTCGAGAATCGAACATTTTTTACAGCTTCTCAAATTCATAATTTCCAAAATGAAAAAAGAAGTATCCGGTCTCCGAAACTTTTATTACGATACTAAACGTACATTTTTCAATTTTCTACTACGATGGCCCTAGTTTCAGAACCACCTACGCCGATTGGCCCCACAGCGACGGCGTCACGTGGTATAAACAATAATAACTCCATTGCTCGTCAATATATTGCTATGAAAAAAATCAAGCTTGGCAAGTCTGTGTATAAGTTGTGTGTAAAATCCCGCTCTCGTCATCTCAATACTCTCGTCAGAAACAAGTATTGAAAATCGACCTGTTTTTCCACCTCCAAGCATCCCAATAAATTAATTCAGACATTCCGACGGCGGCTCTACTTTGAGGATTTTTTCAAGTGCACATATAGCTGCAAAAAACCCAAATTTCGTTCGTTCCGAATAAAATGAAGGGTTACACCGGAAACTATATTACCTACAGTCGTTTGATAGATAATCAACCAGGCCAACTCAAAGCATCGGAGCATAAAATTCGGTTGGTTTCTACAAAGAGCCGCGTCAAGAAAATACCCCTGACCTCTCGAACAATTGGATTGTCGATAAGCGATTGTCTCGCGTATCTTGCCGCGAAAATCTGTAGGTACACGTTGATTACTAAGCCACAAAAGAACGTAATCCAAACGATCTGTCCTATGCCCACCCACAAACACACACACAGCATGGGAATTGTCCCCTTATTGTTCATTAGCATTCGATTATATACGAGCACTAGCGATTTACTTTTGTGTCCGTTTCGTTATCACGATATTCACGCTGCTTCCATCGCGGACGGATCGTTGAATCGGCAATTCATCCAGAATTCATAACTTTTTATTCATACTATTCATACCGACGAATTATGACGTGAGGAATTATTTAATTGCATAAATCTCGGGGCAACGTAGTGTGCTTATATACATACGAGAGAGCGTGTATCATAGACGCACGCGATGGCGCTTATTTTTCCGCTTCCACTGACTCTCCTGAATCCATACGGGCCTCCTCTCTCCGGTTCACAATATTGTTATATATAATTATATAATTACTGAGGAAAGAAACGGTTCTTCCGGTGTAACACGCAGCGGGCTTTTCCCGCTTCTTCGCCCGCTCGGCTGGCCGCAGATAGCCTCCGCTTTTCCTTCCTCTTTCATGTCCATTTTCGCTGTACGCCGCGAGATCGGTGCATATGTGTGTATGTGTGTGTGCGTGCGTGCGGGCGCGCGTGTGTGTGTGTGTGGGTGTGTGTGTGTGTGTGTGTGTGGTGTGTGTGTGTGTGTGTGTGTGTGCGCGCGCGTGTGTGTGTGTGTGTGTGTGTGTGTGTGTGGGTGTGTGTGTCTGTGTGTGTGTGTACATATAACGAAAAATTTCTCGGCATTCCAGTAATAAGGTCAAAACTATATCTGGTGCGTTAACCCCCGTCGTGCGTCGAAAGAAGCCACAGCATTGCGTTTTTCGTATCAACTATTATTATTCATATGTAACACGGGCCTTGATTCCCGATTAATTAAGCGCCGTTACTTTTCTATACGCTGTTTCGTTGCTTCTTTGTTAATTAAGAGATAATAGGCGAGTAGGAGAGAAGACTGCCCGGGTTCTGTATCGATCGAATATTCTCGTACGTGCCGAATTGAGGGGTTAGTCGAATTGAAGAGGAAGGTCCAACACATGGTGCAGGAATACCAGATTGAAGGTAAACATGATTACAACGATAGAAAACATGATTACAAAGCTAGTTAAACTTTGAACGCGTTTTTTTTAAACTATGTATTTCAACATGGTGTAAACGATTTCTCGATGTCTAATGAGTGGGTTGAGTTGACATTTGGTACACTTGTTCAGTGTATAGTAATAGGTGTCTCACAATGACCTGACATTTTAAATGGCGCGCCATTTTTTTGTGGCGAATATTGAATAATTATCTTTGACGACTGACATCATATCGCAACGTATAGAAAATTTTATTTGCTGCATTGCTACTGCATAGTTAGTGCAGACAAATGTTATCTTGCGTCGCGGCGATGTGAATTGGCCACCAAGATAGTGCGATTTGACGCTATTGGACTTCTTTCGTTGGGCTTCTCTGAAAGGAAAAGTGTATGCCAATGATCCACAAACCATCCCGGAGCTCAAGGAAGTAATTGGACACACCATTAATGAAATTAGTCCGCAATTATGCCAAAATGTTATTGAAAATTTCGTCCAGAGTGAAGGTTTGCAAACAGGGACGAGGCAGCCATTTATCCGATATTGTGTTCCACACATAACCTCCATAATTGTACCTTATATTGAAATAAAAATATTCGTACGCTTTAAAGAAATAATTTACGTTTTATCAACAATCTTAAATGTCAGGTCGTTTTGAGACACCCGTTTTGAGACAGTATTGGCCGACGTTTTTCTTCTTAACATTTTTTTTTACCATTTATTAACAAGAATGGAGTTTCTCCTCGAAAAATCGGACAATTTTTTCAAACTATGTAATAAAGCTCGGTCAAGTCTTAGCCAATATTGTCTATTTTGAGAAAAAAAAAACAAATTTTTTGTTTTATTTCAGATCAAACGGGTGGTCGAATTCAAGTACACCGTTTAGTTTCTGAGGTTTGAACGTCATTTACGAGATTGTTTATAATTTCTGTAATTATTAATATTTTTAAATGAAATTTGTGATACAACTTTATTAATGTACATACAAATAAATGTCCAAACGATTTTTTTAATTATATTATTTATGGCTGCAAGATTTTTTTTAAGTACCCTCATCTTCGGGTCGATACAGTACCTTACCCCCTGAAGCAGTATTGTTGTCTAGAGACTTAAAAAAAACGTTGTTTTTCAATTTAATTTCATTATTCTACAGACCTTATTGAATACGACTGTGAAAATGATTTAATGATACTAGTAAAATTAGCCAAGTTTTAGAAATTATAAGAAGTATCTACTTTAAGGGCGGGGTAAAGTATTAAAATTTTTTTTTCATTTTTTTTTCATTTTTTAAATGAATGCATAATCTATCAAGAATATTGTGTTAAAATTTCAAGTCGATCGGAGTAAAATTGACGAAGTTATGAGTATTTGAGCGTCTATTGCTCCATGCCGGTTTTATACCTGGGCGGCAGCTGCGCGGCGCACGACAGTAAAGAAGAAAGAATTTTGCGTAGACGAACGCAAAAAGATGCTCTCGATCATCTTGATGGAAGCCTTTTGCTCTACGGACCTGGCATCGACGACTTTGAGTGAGTATCAGAAAATCATCGAGTTTTATTTTGAATTTCTAAAAATTCAAAGATAATTGAAAAATCTGAAAAAATTCATACGTATTCAGAAAAATGAACGAATCACGAAAAAAAATTGTGTTGCGGGGAAATTTGTTGACTAATTTTTTTTTTCATCATTTTGTTAATAACATTTTGGAATGATTATTATGCGAAATTAATCTTTTGAGTACCTTTAATATGCATGAATTTTCTCAGATTTTTATGCAATCGAGAAGTGTTCTCAAACTTATGTGCAATGAGCGCTAAGCGACCAAACTCTTCTGCGTCTTTCGAACCGTTTTTCTGAGACTTGTCATATTTGAAGTCCGTGTGCACGATAACTCAAAATCTACTAGACCAATTGCTTTGAAATTTTGCACAGTACTTCTTCACATAATTCACCAGGTATTGTCGAGAGCTTTTTTGTTTTTTTTTTAATAATTACTAATTTTTCAACAACAAATTAGCCGATTTTTTTTAGCGAAAATCGGGTTTTTGGCTCCCAAGTGCTACGAAAAATCGAAAAATCGAAAAAAAAAATCCTCCCGTCATTACCTCGAGAAACATCTCCTTTAGCAAATGCATTTTGATTTTTTTGTTTTAGATGATTCTGTTGCGAGTTATGGTGCACACCGCAAACCAACTTTTTTTCGAGGCGCCTCCGGGGTTTAATTTTCACTCGCTCAATTTTGAATATTTTGCAATGCAAATTTAGGAAAATATTGTTCAAATGTTACTTTATTATATGTAAATTTTTCAATAAACGAACACTATTCGTTACGCCAAAAAAAAATCTTAAAAACATGCCTTTTTTTCGCCGAATTACCTTTACCCCGCCGTTAATACGCCGATTGAGCTCAGATTTGCCACAAACCTTCATCAGACTGTTTTTTCACGCTAGTAGCAGAACTGAGTTGAAATAATTTTTTACATAAATAACAGAATGGTCAAAAAAATAGAAAAAAATAAGAAATGTCATCAACTTTGACCATGCCGATATTTCGTTGAATTTTTTTTTTGAATCTGATACCAAACATCACGACACTCATACTTTGATTGAGAATATGTTCGTTTTGTTATTTAAGTTGCATACAACGTTCGCAACACTGGTCGCCAATTAGGGGCGTTTACCGCCCACTCTTATAACACAAACGTAAAAAAATACACGGAAATCGTTAAAAATTGAAAAAAAATGGTGCATATTTTTGAACGATCAATAAACAAGTTTTTATTTTTTTAGTTATTCCATTCTAAAAATCACCTCCGAAGCAGCACTCCGGACGATAATACTGTCGTAATGGACTGAAAAATTGGGCTGCCAAGTATATGCGACGATGTCCATCAGCGTTGCTTCTCAACGGCAAATAAGTTGCAAAATAACTAAAAGGTATTAGGGACCAAAATAGAGACGAAACACAAGCATTCTCACGATTGCTATTTGCATCGATCTTCCGTTGGCAAGACTCAAAGCTCGCAGAGCCAAACTTTCCCCCGCACTTTGTCAACCGATATGACGGTCGTAAAGATTCTTCATAAGCTACGAAATTGTTCTTCGATCCGCAGCATCGACACGCGTTGACACCGTTTCAGGTGCAAAACACTGTTACGTTTATTCAACACGAGAATTTAAGTAGGAAATCGGGTGGTTGATATAGGCACGTGGACATTATAGTATATATATACACCTGTGCATGGATTAAGCTCACGCGCGCGCAATATAAATGGCGTATATGTCATGCGCCACATGTAGCGCGTAACTGGTAGAGGAATCGTGCTACTGCGCGTTGGCACGCATCTACCGTGCACCATTTACTATTTTATATACATGGAGAGGTACTTTTGATGCCATTCAATTTTGAGAATCGTCCAGTCGACACGATCAGCGATCCATTAAAAAAAAAATACAGGTCTCTTCGAAAAACAACCACATGCAGGCTGATAGCCAACGTTACGTCAATATGCAGGGTTTAAGGAGGTACGATGATTACTACGAATCCAACTTTCGGATTTGACATTTTAATATGATTTTGACGAATACTCGATGCGCCTATTGCCAAAATTTGAGCGATTTTGAACGTTTAGTTTTTCGCAATGAAACTGCAAAGTAGAGCACTTTGAGTTATCGAAGCACGTCGTCTTATGGAGACGGTCAACCGGAAGTGCGGTGATCGTAGTTTTTCTGCTCACGTATCCAACTAAACCCGTTGGAAAATTGAAATTCGATAGATTAGATATAATAGATATTGTAAAAAATAAAAAAATCAATCTTCCCCGTGTAGTTGAAGCATTACATTACAAGAAAGTTTCAATTTCTGGTTGAAAATGGTCAGAACGACGGAATAGCACCCACAGACTTAGCAACGTCGCGAGTAACAGCTGATGCGTTTGGCGAACATAACCCAACTTTGTTTTGAAATTGATTTGAATAGGAGCCGCCACAAAATATGCAAAGAACAATTTATGGAGTTTTATCATTTATCACGCATCAATAATATGTATAATTATATTGTGCTTATCGTGTTAATTCCGCTGAGGTAATTGAAACCTATTTTAATAGGTTTCCGACTGATTTTTTTTCTCTTTAGTCCGTTTTTATGGTGGATATGTTAATATTATTATTACGAAGATTACTACCAAGTCGTTGACAATCTAATTTTTCAGTTTTTATTTGTTCACGTGCAATAAATTTATCATATACCACAACATTCGGAATACTATAATCGATAATACGAATAATCAACATAACTAAACATCAATCAGAGCAGCTGTGAGTAAATAAATTTAGACTCTTTTTTGACCCCGTGGAAGTGATCGTACCTCCGTAACATGATCCGCTTGCATATACTCAACTTTTTTGCAAGTTCGAGGGAAATCACCTCCCTCCACGCGGCGTGATTCTAGCTCCGAAGGGCTATGACGTATGCAAAGATCCGGGGTATACGAAATTTGTTTCGAAAACATTTCAAAAGTTCAAAAAAACTCCCCCGAAAACATTCGTCTTCGGTTTATCCTAGACAAAAATTCTGGTTTGTCTTAAAAATGATTATTATTTGGTTATATATACAGGATCTAGAGTGGAATATGGTGGGGAATGTATTAAGGGGGAAAGACACTGTACAAATGAAAACTACAAAAAAAATATTATTGTTCATTTTAATTCAAACAATGGTGTCATCGTATTTTTTTCGCCAGTCATCTGCACAAAAAATGAGGTGACTTATAAAATAGCCAAGTAATGAAGGTGTTATGCATGTGTATAAGAAATGTTGTACACAAAATTGATAAAGTTTTAAAATTATCTTATCAAATGTGTTTTTTTTTAATTTTAAAAATCATAGTATTATAACAAAAATTGATATCACCATTATAGAAAAATATAATGCATGAACCACTCAAGTACACTGGAAATACTGCGGAGCTCCTTGGCGTGCATGGTTAAAATGAAAAGGCCGGGGAACATTACGAATTTTCCGTTCGGACCGTCCGCAAAAATAACTTTTGCGACAAAATATGTATTTATATTTTTTTAAAATATTTCTACATCGCATCAATTGCTAGCCAACTGCGAAAATATATTTGATGTAATGATTTCGGAGGCACATTTTCGGTTTGAGTAAGGGTTTAGTTTGTTCATGCTACGCTATTGAAAAACCCGAAACTGCCACTTGACAGGTATAACTGATCATATTACTCGACACAGAGTCGCAAACGACTTTTAAAATTCGCCACTTTCGAGTATGCAGCGTGGGATACTTTCAAAAACTTTAAACCGCCCTAACGTTCTTGATTTTTGAGGCACAACATTTGATTTTCCCCATTAGATTCGTCTCGAAATCAGCTATTTTCCTAAGAAATAAAAATCATGTCTTTCCATTTTTAATTCCAAGTTACCGTGGTATCTCGTAGACGTGTTGACAAAAAAATATTTTATACTACCATCGCATGTTCCCCTCGAAACCATAAGATTTTTGCAGGAAAAACTTTTTTGCAACCTGTTCGAAAAACTTTTTTTTAACAACCTTCTCGATTCATTTAATGCTTTTTACAACCGGGACACCCTGTATATATACAGCAACTGGCCTTGCATGTTATACGTACATCTTTTTGGCGAATTTTGTACATAAAAGAATGATACCGAAGTAGAACGCTCGGTCATAAATATATGTGCATATAAAGGGTGTCCTGTTATGCATGGATAATTCTGCAACTGTCTATAAACGACAACTTGTTTTCTCCCGGTTTTCAAAAAAATACTCTTGGTTATTTGTTTTATCTAGAAAGTCTTCTTTTTAACCTCAAATATTAATGAAACATCATGAAAAAAGATCTTATGCGGAATTTTCATACAAACCAATTCGAACATCTGACTTTGATAGCAGAATACTACGCATATCGTGCCAATTACTTCAAAGAGTTGCTCAGTTATTGTCGATTCGTATCCTTTGTAGAAATGGCATGCGAAAAACCAAAAGCAGATGATTTTTTTTCAAATAATAACATAAAGCCCAAAACCTCGAAAACCGTGGGACTTTTACTAAACTGAAATTCCAACACATAGTAGGACATGATCTGACCTACCGGCAGTTGCAGGACTATCCATTCATAGTAGGACACCCTGTATATATACACACACATAGATATTTTCATATATATCGGTGGTCAAAAGCAGTGGTGAGTGTCAGCGTTCGAAACCACTAATTTTTCCCCGGCAACAGTACAGAAACTCGCCCCCTTCGACATCTGGCCAATTGTTCTCCTGTTGGCTTCCTCGTATTCGTGGTTTTGGTATGTCGATGATATTATTCAAAATTCCAGTTCGGAGTTGACTCTTCTTTTTTCCCTCGTGGCCCTCCTCGCGGTCTTTCTTCTGTACATCATTCGTACGACGATTGTCGTTGTGTTGCTACAATCGGCGGCCGGATTCTTCGTTGTTGCAGCCACTGTCGCGAGGGAACGAAGGAAAACAGTACGCGTCATGAGGGATGCATTCATGCAGCAGTGTACGTCGTACAGCACCAGCACCGATGTAACTTCCTCTCTCGAATAATGTAGAGTACATCGGGGTTTTCACCCGGGAATATACTTTTCGCACGAGTTCTCGCAATTGCGGACATTATCTTCTTCCGCTGCAGGAGGTTCGAGGTGGAAATGGGTCATAGTGATCGCTTAGGGAACAACACGAAGCTTTCGAACGTGTCACCATCAAATGAGGAATCCGAAATGACCATTTTAAATTGAAAACAGTAATTTGATGTTCGGTTCAAAGCCCCGAAGCTCAGTAGGCAAACGAATGCTCCACTGAGCATTTATTTGGCATGAACAAAGGACATCCTCGAAGTTAACATGCAATGCCAAGTTTATTTGGAACGACGGATACGCTTTGAGAGATTTCTTCTCGAGTCTAATCAACATTTTGATAGAAATATATAGAAATATAAGGTAGGCTGTAAAAATCCATAAATGACACACGTCCGAATAATGTGACATTCCCCAAATGTCACCATACGGAAAATTGCGACGTATTGACGTTTAGAGAGACTCCGCTACTAACGGATACCACTGATGACACCTTCCAATTTGATGATAAAGGTAATCGACCAAATTTCAATGTACAGAATTTTTTACAACGATGTTCACCTTATCCTCAATGTAAAACGTTACTCTTGTTGTCGGAACTAATTTCCTGGGCACGATGTTTCTGGATTCTGACAGCGTACCCCGCCATACATGGCTAGGACAACGCTCGATAACTGGCTTTGAATTCAGTCAACGGAGCTACAAAGGTACCCGCGTCAATTTTCCCCACTTTGACGACGCAAGGTGCAGTCGCCATTTACCCCGAAGTTGCCCACAAGGGAAAAGAAACGAGACAAACGCGTCCACGAGAATATGGTATTCGGATCATACAAAGCTGCGAGCGAAAATAGGGGCCCATAAACATGAGCGGTGAAGCAAATATCAAATAGGCAAATGAAACCCCTTGAGGATACTCTTTGCCTGGACGCGAGTTACCTGCTCGAAAAATATATATCCGGTCGCTTCCTCTTTATAAACGTATGTAGGCAGACGTAATCCTAATCCCACTGGATTCCTAATTACCTGTCGATTTATCTTGCCGTCCGTAATTTCCTTCCAGCATACGTACAATCCTAAACGATATACACGAAGCGTTATCGATGCACTTTTTCGATGTCAACGGCCCCAAATGAAGTGTCTTCATCAGCCGTTGCTTTGTAGTGAAGAGACGGCTCATCATATAGATCGGCAGGTCTGATCTGCTGATACATTATCGTATGGGGAGAGTCAGAGAGGTCTGGGCCCAGCTGAAAAATGTGAGAGGAGTAAGCGATAGGAGGAAACAGAGAGCGAGAGAGAGACAGAGAGAGAGAGCGAGAGAGACAGAGAGAGAGAGAGAGAGACAGCGAGAGAGGGGGGAGAGGCTGCGAGTGAGAGCTCATTGACTTGAGCTGTTGGGTCTTAACGTTCCCAAATGCGGTCGAACGCCGTTTGCGGTTACGTAGCGCCAGAGGACTCAAATTAAAATCGGGTTAGACGAGAGAAATATGGGAAGGTGGCGTCTACTTTGATACTCGAATACCGGTCTCGTCATAACGTACTGTGCGTACAGTCTGTCGGTGTGTCCGTGCGATACGATACTTTCCTGGTGGAAAATCACTTAAAAAGTCGTTAGCTTGGATGAGAGTCGGAAGGTGTTTGGCTTCTCCCTCAACCGTGCTTCTCATAAACCATAAGCTAAATATACGTATACGTATATGTATGCACAAACGTATTTATATTTCTGACTTCTAGGGCTCGTATTAACCCCCGTCTGCTGCTGAATTTAGCGCTCGGACGCGACCGGATGAGACCGAATCGGAAACGTAGCTGCGTCAGTTGCTTTTTTTTGGAACTTTTCAAGGCCGTAGTCTAGGGGTCTACGTTTCGGGCGTTTTTCTGGCTTGATGAAAAAAAAACGAAAGATATGTTTATCATCCATTTTTTACAGACTTTTTATTGATGTTTTGAGAACTTAGAAAAAATAAATATTGAGAAAGTTATGCGTTTTTAAATATGGTCGTGAAAAAAGGTTGAAGCGGTTGACATGATGCCAAACCTGCAATCCATCTGAAATAGAAATAAAACCAATTTCCTTGATCAGTAAGAATGTCATTATGGCAGGAACCAAAGAGATTTTTTTTAATGGCGCCTGTCTGAAAAAAGTTAATGTTTCGTCTTATTTTATCAAAGCATTGCATTTAAAAAATAGTATTAGTAATAATTTCACAATGCCTTGATGGAGACTTGATGTCAACCGAGTTGCAAAAAGTAGTTTCGAGAAAAGGGAGTTTAACGTTTTGAGTATAATTTCACACAACCGCAAATATCCAAGTGGTATTAATGGCATGTTATACTTACGTGATATTAATCCGCCATTCCTGCCCGTGAAGTGTGCCTCCCTCGACTTCGAAATGATGATTTTCTGAAGCTCGTTCTTCTCTCCGAACTGTTCAGAGCTTTCTCAAGAGCTTCTGAAGTTCGTAGTTCCAACCGGTTGATCCGATTCTGGTCTCCATTGTTAGCGTTAATATTGGGCATTTCGAAATTTTCTTTTGAGGGCCTAAATTCTTAATCTATAGTCTATAGTCTATACTATACTTCTTAAGAATCTGAGAAAAAGAAAAATAATGGATTTTCTGAAATTTCTAGACTAGAATACTGCCTTAATTCGCCGGGCTGAAACCATTCACTTTCCGTTACTCGTGTAGATACTTGAAAGATCAACCATCAACGTTGAAAGGATACCTTGTTTGGTTGCGAGTTATTTGCTCCGAAGCTTCAAAGCCACCGATTGCGGCAACGTTCCATGGTTTATCGTAATGATTATTGCTATCACGACGTGTAATGCAGTATTTTGGGGTATTACGTTTGATGAGCGGGTTCAGAACGTCGAAAAAAACCGGCACGTTTTGCATATAACGGGAAGCAGTCGTGTTGTTACATTATTTGTGATTTAAGAACGTTCTGATGATGACAAGATATATATATATATATATCTAAACACACATTATGTAAATCTCAATATATTCAAAATGACACTTGGATAATTGTAAGCGTATTTATATGAAGGCTATTGCGAGGACCGTCCGAACACAAAAATCCTTGATTTGTTGAAAACATTTTCGAGGACCTACCTTGAAGAAGTCAGATATGCTGATAGCCAACCTTACGTGGATATAACGGATTCAAAGTGACCTTGAGTGAACGAGTTTCAAAGATGCTGCGCGCACCAAGATGGCCCAATTATCGCTGTAGATATATTTATGTATAGCGATAATTGTACCAACTTAGTGGAATTGGGTATTTTTGAAACTTGTTCCTGTTCCTTTATATATAGTGGCAATTAGTAATGTGCGTGCCTTTTGAAACTTGTTCTTTCGACTACGAGTCGTCAAGACGAGTCTCTTCGTATACGTAACAAATTGTGAATTTTATAGGTCGTCAAGGGTGATTAGAGAGTTGCAAGCAGTGTTGCGATGGGGAGACCAAAGATATGTACATCGACATGGAAAAGGAGTATGCTGGATTTCTCAATGTTTGTGGTGATTAAGGCGTTAGGCTATGGTGAAAATTTTAAAACACTTGTTCGTCGCTAGAGGCAACTCAAATTGGAGAGGAAAATCCAATATATGGTGCAGGAATCGTGAATTGAAGGTAGACTTATGATCACAACGATAGAACTGCCAATGAAACTTTATTACCATTATTTACTTATTCAGTGTGATAGTAGTTTAGCCTTGATCGACGTTTTTTTTCTTAACATTTTTTTTCTTCATTAGTCATCAATCATAATGATGTCATTTCTGCTCGAACAATAGAGAAACAAATTCAAATTTTCTTTTTTAAAGATTAAAACACGATAACAAAGAAAAGCTCGGTCATGCCTTACCTAATATTATCTATTTTAAGAGAAAAAAACTCGTGTTTTTTTTCAGATCAACCGGGTGGCCAAAATTAAGTACACCAAAGGGCCCTTCACATTCATAAGTCCTTCACGAGATTATTTATATCTTCTTCAATTATTGATAATGTTTAACAAAGAAGCGTACCAAATTGTATTCAATTTGGTACGCTTCTTTGTTAATGTACATACAAATAAATGTGCAAAAGATTTTTTAGTCATCTCCCTTATAGCTTCAAAACTAATTTTCTTAATTAAGCTGATTTTCGGGTCGTCACAGTAGCCTAGCCCCTTAAGGTAGACTACGAGCACGAGTTCAGAAGAAGGTTGTATTTTGACAATTTTTTATCAATAACCTGTTTAAAGAATGAAACATCTGTTTAGTGATCTTTATTTTACATAGCGTCAAGTATCCTAACAAATGGTTCCACAGCATTTTGTAACTTACCGGCGGCGCTGTATTTATATGAAGCGAGTCACCTCTTTCTGATAGTGTCCTACGGCCGGTAACATTGCATCGTCAATTCTTCACTGATTTACTCGAAGTTTTATGTGGAACCTCATAACAAACTTTACACCGAAGTGCATAGAAAATATTCGTGTTTTTCTAAACTTTTGTTGCAAAAAATTATTTTCGGCAATTTTCTCTTGCCGAAATTTGTTTTTTTTTAACCTGCTCCATTTCAATAAAAAACACAATACTTTCCGACGTTCCTACGTACTTTGAGAGCAAATCTCATCTTGAACCTCTCTCAGACAAAGGTACCTGGCTTCATCCAGCTCCAGCACTACCTTGATACAAAATCTCGAGAAAAAGTTCGTAAGGATACTCGAACATACGGAAAATAAACGCCGCTAAATGAAATTTTCGTTTCATCAACTGGGTATCCATAAAAAAATCGAAAGTCCCCTGTTTTCGGATTCTAGATCGGTAGCCTCCCTCAAGGAAAATCGCGCAGAAGACAACATCACTTCGGACTTGGTAGATGAAAAAAGAAAAAGAGTTGGCGTGAGATACAGAGAAAAAGAGACAGAAAGACAAAGATAGAGGGAGGAAGAGACATAGCAGGATTTCAATATAACTACCTCGTATAATAATATAATAAGCACGAATGGTAAATTTATCTGGCGATTGAGTAGCAGCAGGTGGATGTTCGAAAAGAGGGACAAGCTTCCGTCGATTGCTCCCGCTCACGCACAACGCATAATACGCCATATGATGCACGCGCCAGGCCAAGTAATATTCGGGAGATTTCTATATCCCGTTGTTTATGACGGTGCAATAGCAATATAATCATCATTGGTGAGGTGATTTTGCGACGAGGCAAAGGAGCCGCTAGGTACGAGGAATCGTTCGTTACTTTTTTTTCTTTCTTTCTTGTCCCCCTTTATCTTCTTTCCTCCTCTCATTCTTTTATCTGGTAACTTTGGAGAGCTACCGTTCGGCTACCGTTTTTCCATGGGTTCTTCACATATATATATACACGAGTCCCGTAGCAAATGTCGCTATTTATCGTCTCCATAAGACGAAAAGCATCGAGCATATGCGATCAGCGAGATAATCGATTAGCGAAGGAGAAAGGTGACCGACGAGAATTTACAAGCCGTATTCGTCGGCTCGTCAAAATGTGAAAGACGCGAAAGAGATTCACGATTGCCATTTCGAAATTCAATTATACAGATATGCCAACGTATTAGCGCGATATACGTATATTATTCCGAGAAAGGATAATACTCTCGATGAGAGACGAGTTCTCGGGGATGAGGCGAAACTGAAGGTTGTCTCAAAATGAACTGACATTTTAAAATGCGCGCCATTTTTTTTGTTGCGAACATAGAGTACTAATCTTCGACAACTGTCATCAGGAAGTATTGAGGTTTGGTCATGGAGAAGTACACGATCGACCAACGCATAGAAATTGTTATTTGCTGCATTGTTACTGCATAGTTCTTGCAGGCGAAGTTTCATGGTCGTGTTATCTCGCGCTGCGGCGATGTGCATTGGCCACCAAGATCGTGCGATTTGACGCCATTAGACTTCTTTCTTTGGGCTTTTTTGAAAGGAAAAGTGTATGCCAATGATCTACAGATCATTTCAGAACTCAAGGAAGCAATTGCACGCACCATTAATGAAATAAGCTCGCAATTATGCCAAAATTTCATAGAAAATTTCGTCAAAAGAGTGAACGTTTGCAAACAGGGACAAGGCGGCCATTTATCGGATCTTGTGTTCCACACATAACCTCCATTTTTGTACCTTATATTGAATAAAAATATTCTTACTTTTCAAATAAATAATACGTTTTATTAATAAATTAAAATGTCAGGCTTTTTTAGGACACCCTTTGTATACTCGTTTTCAATCGGCACGGTCTGGTCAATAACGGACACCCACCATTGAAAGGGAGTAGTTTGCGCACGTGATATGGGAAAATCG
Source organism: Ophion costatus (assembly GCA_951751655.1). Taxonomy (NCBI): domain Eukaryota; kingdom Metazoa; phylum Arthropoda; class Insecta; order Hymenoptera; family Ichneumonidae; genus Ophion; species Ophion costatus. The sequence continues at coordinate 22,507,303 of OX632364.1, read as the reverse complement.
CAGTCTGCGAGTACTTTCAGGTACGATGATCGCGATTACCGTGAAATAATTAGGGTTGGAAGCAAAGAGAAGAACAAAGGGTTTTTAATTAGAGGGTTTCAGTGTTCGAAAAATCGTCAATTAGTGTCGTTATCGTCGTTGGTGGAATATCGTTGTAGTATAAACAACACCTTCATTCGTGGACTTCTCATACGTTTCTAAGCCTTCATCGAAAATTATAATTTTGTTCATACGTATGTCGGAACGTAGAAGCTAGGGAATTTTATTTCAATTTCTGCACAAGCTTAAAATTACGCAAATACGATTTATCATTGCATAGTTTTACAGCCTAGGGATTTGATTTTGAAATGAAGACTTTGTAAAGAGTCAGGATATTGACAGAGTTGGGATGATTTTTGTGGAAAGTCGGATCATCCATTCTACTATGGCGAACCACTCCCGCGATTCTACCACTTTTGTTGCGTTGTTCTCCAATGTATGTTTTATGGAACGGTGTAAGTGGTATCTCAAAATCTATGCGGCCGATTCACTTCGAATTACGACAGGGCATAGTTCAACTTTTTTTTTGTACGTTAGGACGCGATGATTTTTTGACATGTTTGTCCTTTTTTTAATAACAAGTGATAAAAGTAGCTTTTTGTAGGAAATCGTTTTTTTTCGAGTTACCCATTTTTGTCATTTTCAAAATTCCCAAAAAGTATCCGGGCATACGAAAGTTTTATTATTATCCTAGAAGTATATTTTGTTATTTTTCACTTCAGATCACTCTACTTACCAGAAAAAAAGTTCAACAAAAAACTCTAACTTGGCAAGATTAATTGTTTTTACAATCGCGACCTCGTTGTCCCAATAGTCTCATTAGACAAAAATATTGAAAGTCGATCTGTTTTTTCGTCCTCAATCTTATGCAGACTCCTTAAGGGGAGTCAGTTTCTTTTGTAACATAAAGAAGAGCCGAAAATGAACTCCGAGAGGAAACTAAGTGACTACTTCACCGCTCCGAAATCGCAGATTGATCGGTAGGTCATCGAGTCACAAACTTTTGAATTTTGAAATTTCCAACCTATTTTCCTGAAAACCCTATTCTCGTGAACTTCGTACAAGATAACTCACAAACCATCTGATCGATTATTTTGAACTTTTCAACCCATTTAGATAACATAATTACCGTCTATGTGAACCTTAAGTTGTATGAAAAATATTGCAAAAGCAACTTTTTCGTTAGCAAATACGATGGTAAAAATTTCATGAAGAATATAAAAATTTTCAAACACGTACGAATTTCTTACTGTTCTTTGGATTTTTAGGTTCACATAGAGCGTATGGGTCTTAAAAGACTGAAATTTCTTAGTTCTGCTGTTTCAGGCCTATGTACCAGGCGCTAGCTTGCACGCCGTAGAACAACTCGGGCTGGAGCCGTCTCTGAAGCAAGTGTCGTACTACCGCCACATTTTGATACTCAATTAAAATCGAAAAATTAAAAGATCTAATGCACTATACATAAAACATTAATAATGTACAATCAATAGTTTCGATACAAAAAAATCTTGAAAATTCGCTTATCCTCAGCTGCCTAAAGCGATGTCTCCTCTCATTGCGTGATCCAACACACACGCATACACGCATACTTATACGACGACTTTTTCTCGTAAACAGGCGAGCCAAAGTATCGACATTGATCGGCGCGCGCGCGTGTGAAAATCGATCGAGATACGGAAATCGTATTTTTCCGTGCCAACAGATAGGCTATGGGCAGTCATAAAGTGTGGCAAAAGTGTCGCAAATATAAAGTGAAACGGGCAAAAAGGCTCGTAGAATAATGCTGAGTGAGTCGACATTATCGATTTAACGATAAATTTTCGCAGCTCCTATATACAGCCGTATGAACGAGTACCGAGGATCGTAACCCTCGCGTATCGTATAACTGGCGGGAGAGACGATTATCACATATACGTTGCTTGGTTGCAAACATATGGGCTGCCGGCACAATTACGATTTTCTAGGAAAGAGCTTGTAGGGTTGGTAGTACTTGCGAGGAGCGAGAAAACCAGAGAGAGAGAGAGAGGTAGAGAATAAAAGATTTTATTGCGACACCAACAGTGTGGTTGTCTCGAATCGGTTGCGATAGGACAAAAGTTAAGAGTGACGGTGGTAACCTGACGTCGTATCGGCAGTGAAGACAGCCCAGAGTCCCCAAGACACACGTGCACACACGATTCTCGAGAGTCGCGGGCACTCCTCGGTAATTTTGCTAGAGAAATCGTGAAGATATCGGCACCACGAGATCGCGGAGGTTTCCCGTCATCAGCAGCGCAGGGGCCCTACGATGTGCGCACAATTAAATCGAGAAATATCTCGCGAAACTTGACATCACATCGTCGTTGGTAAAACATCGGCCAACGCTCACGTATCCATCTCCGATGTAATCCTACTTCCCACACGTCCCGCTTATTTCTAATAGCAGATTGATGGCGTTATTCGTTGTACGGTGTGCAATGCTTCCAGAAACGCGTCATTGAACGCCCCCTCTGCCCTTCCTGCAAAAATGGATTTTCCATAAAGTTCCCCCATTGCGAGAACAGTTTTGTGATGAACTGCGTCAACGGAAGGAGTAATAATGACCGGAAAAACTGTGTATTCCTAATTGTTGTAATCAGCGAAGGAATGTCAACGTAGGAGCAGGCAGCACACTATTAAAAAATTGAATGGAACGCAACACTGAACCGTGGGAGAACTAATGGTGAACCACACGCTCTGTAATGTGGCAAAAAAATAGAGAGTTGCTGTTGCTGAGATATGGGATAAAACCGGGACGAAGCTTTCATAATACAGATACATAATAGTCCAGAAATCATATATTTAAAAAAAAACAATGTAGAAGTTTGCATCGTTGAAATGCAACAAAACCCATTATCTATTTTCTGTGGATTGGCTTCATAACTGCATCGCTCCAAAACCACCACTCTCCAACAGCGTGGAATCCGTTTAGTGGCTAAAAGATGGACATACGTTGTACCTTTCGGTAGGACATGTTAAGTAATCAACCAAAATAATTATTCTTACTTCATTTACAACAATAATGTTGTGAATCACGACAATAATGTTGTGCATCACAACAATGATGTTGTGAATCACAACAATAATGTTGTGCATCACAACAATAATCTTGTGCATCACAACAATAATGTTGTGCATCACAACAATAATGTTGTGCATCACAACAATAATGTTGTGCATCACAACAATAATGTTGTGTATCACAACAATAATGTTGTGAATAGAGTGAGAATGATTATCTTGTTTCAAATCAATATGTTCCTTTACCAAAGAACCATGACGTTGAAGTTTGCGACGTTGGAATGCAACGAAAGTAATTTTTTTCTCCATTTCCAAATTTCTTTTGGCAGATTTGAGCTACGAAAATCATGCAAACATTTCTTAGGATTCCCATTCAGCGATCTGCAACCTAAATCTGCAAAGTATAACTTTGGATTCTAATGAAAATAAGATATTGAAAATGTGCATGATTTATGGGGGACCTTGAATAACGTTTGAGCGACTTTAGTGTACTTTTTAATTATTTTCAACGATTGTTAACTTATGTTTATATTTAGCCCAAGTTTTGTCGCTGTAACAGGAGCAACGTGTTACATTGACTGATAAATTAAAAAAAACATTGAAAGATACATCCTGCACATTGAGATTTGTGGACATTTGACCGATGGCATTTTATATTCAATTGAAGGAAGTTATTAATGCCATCTCTTAAGGCAGTATTGTTGTCTATAGCGCGGTTTTAGAGGTGGTTTTTAGGATGCAATAACTAAAAAAAATAACTCAAAAAAGAAATACACAAAACGTTTATTGATCCTTCACAAATTTGTACAAATCAAAAAAAGAAAAAAATTATTGTCATGCAATTTCGTACGTTTCTTTGTAACGGTGCGCGGAAAATGCTCTCAATTGACAACCAGTGTTGTGACCGTTGTATGAATCGGAAAATAAAAATCGATTATTTGCTCAATCCGCATGATCGCTGTGATGTTTAGTATCAGATCCGGAGAAAAAAGTTTTTTTTAAGGGCGGCATGCTAAACTTTGATCATTAATGGTTCCTATTTTTCTGACCATTCTACGAGTTATATAAAAAGAAAACGATTTCGACTGAATTCTGCTACCAACGTTGAAAAACAGTCTACTGAAACTGTAAGCCAAATGTGAGCTCAATCGGCCCATCCGTTATCGAGATATCGTGGTTGCTGATTTAAAAACCATAGTTTCGCGAAAAACGCGTTCAAAGTTGCTAGACAACAATACTGCCTTAATGCCGAGACATGTCTAGACGTGCGCGGCAATATTCCGTATGGTGATGTTTCCGGAATATTGCCGGGCCACGACTTTGCGGAAGTATGTCATTGCTGGAGCACGATGTTTCTGGATTCCGACAGCTCACCCAAAATGGTATGAGATTGGAAACGGCTGGACAGCAGTGTAGTATTCGTAAAGAACAACGCTATGGAATGAAGCAGTGTTCTTGTATATATAACAAAGCTATCATCGATGAGTCTTTCTACGCAAGGGACCAAACGACCACGGGTTTCACTTTTTACCCTGCGTAACCAGTTTTTGCAAGGAGTAATCCTTGCGTCAACTGGTTGTACATAATAAAAAGTGGCTCCCAGTGTCCTCGGTGACGCCAATGTAGATGCTTAGTTACAACGAACATCCAGTCTGCTGGACACTGCGGCATCAGGCGATTGACGTTCGATCGACAACTAACCCACAAAAGTTGGTTGATTGATTGATTGATTGGTGTTCGTTATTATGCCGTAGCTTCTAACTTTGGAGCAAATTTAAAATCATAAGTGGATCGGTCCAGTTCTCTCTAACATTCTTTGCAGAAAATGGACTACAAACATCGCATGCATAATGAGACTAATATTAATCTATGATACTCACACTAATACTAATATTTGCATTCTCACTGGACCATTCAATTCAATGCTACTTTCCTCCAACATACATTGGGCCGGGTCGCGATCTCTTTATCACGAACATAGGTATAGTAATAATAAAGATGAAGATAAAGAGAAGAGCACAAATGAAATAGAAATAAGGAAAATAAAGATACATCTTCCCTAGAGATACTCAGTTGGTGTGGCCCGCTGAATGATGTTCGGAAAAGTAGCCAAAAACTGGGTACTCACCAACATGTTGCAGCCTGGGTGTACTCTTGTTTTTTTTCCCACGTGAATACAAAAATGAACGGAAGATCAATCCAAATGAAAACCCACGACGGTAATTACTTTCTCAATGTTTTCGCCCTTCTCCCTTTCTTTGGGTTTATCACATAGCCGAGTCGGACGAAACGTGAATGCTTAATTTCTTTTGTGAGTATATCCTGGTTCGGGCGCAAACATCATCGAGTATCCATGCAAAAGAGCTCCCGAGCCTTGATAAAAGTAAACGAGCTTGCGCTACCTACATAATTCTTCTTCGGGCTACCTTCATTCATATACATACACATATGCACGAATACGAGAGAGTGTAAAAGCGTGTGCTCGGGCTGTTGATTGCGAGAGAAAGAGATCTGCTTTGCAGAATGGTTAGCGTAGGCGTCGTCGTCGCGAATTTATAAGTAACTCGCGCCCAGCGCGTGGTCCTTTCGTTTTCTCTCTCATCTCACGCTCTCTCCCTCCTTCTCTCTTTCTCTCAGTCACACACTCGCATTTATATTCGAAAAAAGGCAGTGAGAGAAACGCTCGCGTTGCCGGTAGCGCGTTCGTCCGCGAGACGATTTATTATCTCCTTATTTCCCACTCGGGAGAAGCATCTCGACTTCTTCACCTACCTATACTTCCCATCTGTTCTCGCTTGCTATACCGAATCATCGAATATATCGTAGTCCCGAGCGGACGCGCTCACTTCTTTTCCTTTTTATTTTCGGGGTTCCGTGCAGCTAGTAGGAATTGTAATTTCGTTACGTCCGTCCGTCTGTCACAGCAAGGTGATTCCCTTTACCTTATTTTTTTATCCTTCGGCTCAAAATGTGGATATCATGAAAGTATTGGGTGTACAAGTCTGACTTACGGATTTTCAAAAGATGATGTACGCAGAGGTGGCGTTGTGTTGAGGTTCGTAATACTTGCATTTGAAAGGTCTGTATGCAGCTGTCGAACGTAGTTGATGCGATTTGACTGAGTTGTAAGCAGTTACACTTATCGTATTGAAGATGTCTTCATTTGTAGCGAATGGACGTAATTTGCGGGAAGCGTGACTACGTTATTTTCTTTTGAAGAAAAGTGCAGCCAGCAGCTTGATAATGCTTGCAAAGCGTGGTGATGCTCACAAAGATCGGTGATGCTTACAAAGCTTGGTGATGTTTACAAAGCGTGGTGATGCTTACAAAGCTTGGTGATGCTTACAACGTTTGGTAATGCTTACAAAGCTTGGTGATGCTTACAAAGCTTGGTGATGCTTACAAAGCTCGGCGATGCTTACAAAGCTTGGTGGTGCTTACAAAGCTTGGTGATGCTTACAAAGCTTGGTGATGCTTACAAAGCTTGGAGATGTTTACAAAGCTTGGTGATGCTTACAAAGCTTGCTGATGCGTACAAAGAGCACATGCTCCATCGGTAAGCATGTGTGGAAAGTGCTTTCATCAATTTAGAAAGCATTATTTTGTTTTGGGTAATCAACCGCGTGGAAAGCCGCTGAAGGATGTGAAGATGCACAATTGGAAGCACCACTAGACAAAGATGTGTGTCAGACGGGAAAAAGAATTGGCAGCAGCGTCAAAGGTTACTCAATGATGCATTTCCTTACGCCTGGGTGTCATAGGAATGGTCCAAAAGCAAGGGAATTGGATAGTACATGAATTGAAAGCATTTTACAAGAGGACAATAGCAGACAACATGTATATGGATCCGTCAAGAATCATCTAGAAGGAGTGAACTGGGAGATTCTACCTTAACCTCTATATTCAGTAGATATTGCTCCCTCAGATTGCTATTTGTTCTGATCTATGGCATCTACCCTTTCTGGATGGCAGGGCAGTTCTTACGAAGGAATCGAAAGCTGGCTCCAGAACTCGTTCGCTTCAAAACCACCAGACTTCTACCAGCGTGGAATCCTTAAGTTTATTGGCTGAGATTAAAGTGGAACTTTATTGGCTACAGGACGGACACAGGTTGTATGCCCATTTAGCTAGAGCTAAAGTGGAAGTTTATTGGCTAAAAGATAGGCATAGGCTGTAGTTTCCGGTAGAGCATATTATGAATAAAGTTAGAAGGATTGTTTTGTCTCAAACCAATGTGTTATTTTATCAAAAAATCATGACGTTGAAGTTTGAACCATTGGGATGCAACGAAAATCATTTTCTTCTCATTTCCCAAATTACCTTTGACAGATTTGAGCTACGAAAATCGCGTAAACCTTTTTTAAGATTCTTATCCAACCATCTACAACCTATATCTGCAAAGATTTTAAATAATGAAGAAAATAAGAAATGGAAAAGAATTTTCATTGCATTCCAACGATGCTAACAACTCCATAAAAAGCCCCAAAGTCATACTACACCTAATAGCAATTAGCGAGTACGTTCGGGTGAAATTATTCGTCTCACTGTATAATAATCAAGTGCCTTCGACACTATTCGAAAAACGGTAGACGTCAGATCCTGTCATTGATCGTTGTTAGTAAGCTGCTCTTGTGCAACCAACAGATCAATTAGCAAACTTTTTGCAAGTGATTGACTTTTAATTCGACATAAAAATAACGTGGTTACCCAAAGAGATTTCGGAATCCCGCTCGAATGTCCGACACGCACTTGACCGCTTTTTTAAATTTCAAATCCGCACCCGTTCTCGCGTCAACAGCTCCCGGGTGCGCTATTATATATATCCAATCGACGATCGATATTAACGCTAATTCGTATGTATTTCTCGATGGACTCGTCCACTTTGCTCTGCCACTTTGATTCAACGCGCAGCAGCATCCCCCCTTCACCCCCTCTCTGGCTTTCCTCTTTCATGAAACGAGAAGTCGGTACGTTTGATCTTTCGTGTCGACTCTTCCTCGCGTCTCAATCGAGCCGCTCGCGATATACAGCACTGACAGTTTCGATATAAGGACTCGAGATAGATCGTAATATATTTTCTATCGCGCGCGGACACTCGCGCGCGAGCGGCAACACGTTATTCGATTCTATCGCGTTTAGCCTAATCGCACCGTGGAACGTCGATAAATCCATCGTTTAACGTTTCCACGTCACGATTAACGTATATACGTGTATGCGTATGAATCGAGTGTGGTCGTGGTGGTTACGAGCGCGCGGCGAGGAAAAGAAAAATCCTTCGATGATGAAAAAAAGAAACGCCCTCGAACTCCTACACACACACGCGCAAACATCATTTCGCTTTCGATTTTTGGTTACGGCCTATGGCAAAATATGTGGATAATCGATAATTGCTTGGCAACGTTCGTTAGACTTGTATATACAGGTCAGCATCCGTGAATTGAATTTTTCATTGGCCAAGATATTCCGAATCGTTCATCAGGCCCGTGAGGTGCTTTCCTTGTATTCTTCGTCCGGGAAGCCAAAGGCAGCAAACGAACATCGCGATCCAGGCGTGTGGAGAGAGAGACACACTGAGGGAAAAGTCCATGCTATTTACCACCAATGCCTATGGTAAAAGGGGGGATGGAAAAATTCATTGTAGCTTATTGACACCGCAATCATAATATGGTTAACACGACTATAAGCAAAAAGTTTACCTAAACATGCAATTTGGGTGGCGTGGTTGACTATCTATTATCCTCGCAATGATTATTCACTATTGAAAAGGCTTGACAATATAGATATGGTTAATTCATTATTTCAGTAATTAAGTTTTGTTCAGTCAAACCTCTACTATTCTTTTCAAGTTTGTAAAATTCATATGGTTAACATTAACGTTTTTCGGGTATAGTTTGTTAGAAGACCTTACCAAAAGTAATTATTCGAAATTAATTATAGTAGTTTACTTATAGCAATGACGTAAATCATTTGCAGGTCGAGCAACCGCAGCTTAATAGTTTGTAGAACTACGCATATCTCACAATCTGTTACATAGCATGGTTGTTGTATTGCAGAACAAGGATATCAATTCAACACTTCTTCTTGTAGTTCGCCTTCTGTTCTTGTAGGACACATTACTATGCATTTAGCAGGTCGTATCATATAATATGGTATAAATTACTATTATATGGTAAAAAAACTATTGCGAAGCGCCAAAAAATCCATTTGAACAATGACTTGTATTAAAAAAAAGATCTGTGCAAAATTTCACCTGAATCGCAGGTAAAAGCTATTCGGAAGTACAGCCGGAATAACTTTTGGCTCTGATGCTGTAACTGCGCTAAAGATGCCAAAAGTACTCGGTAGCGTAGTGGCAGCGTGCGTAGGATAGGCAGAAGGTCCGTAGTCAGGTTCTAGGTTCGATTCCGATTAGGCGAAATATTTTCTTCGAAATAAACTATTACAGGAGGTCAGGGAATGGCGAATTACAATAGAACATCATCGAGGTAGAACTCTCAGTTGCATATTTTATTTTATTGTGGATTTATTAAATATTCTGTGCATTCAGTAGACGCGCATTGACGCCTTGTACCGGCCCTTGAATAACACACCAAACACGCATATAGCAGGTTGAATCTTATAATATGGTACAAATCACTATAAACATCGTCGCAAATCACAGGCAACATTTTTAATCAATATATATATATAATTTTAGTTCACTATTAGAATTTTGGGGAAGTAAATTTTTGATGGTATCAGGGAATATCCATTTGATGAAAACCTACTATATTATATAGCATCGAACATCAAACGTATGTTTGTAAAACTGGTGGTTGCGGCTAACATATGTGCATAATTCACGCAACTACTAAAATATCAATAAGCAGTACAATACTTTTGGCAGTAACTATGGCTGATAAAATATTATTGTCTCCTTCGGGAAATATAAAAAAACAGTTAAAATATGGTTGAGAACACGATACATCTCTCTCAGTGCAGAGTGAGAAACCGAAACGTTCCGTAGCATCAATTTTTTTGGGGGGACGGCGTCGAATGTCCAAGCGTTAGGACAAGAAGGTCCTGACACACCTTGGCGCTCTAAAAAAATGTCCGACAGGAGAGCTACTGTTTGCCATGTTTTGCACATACATCGAGTCCCCACCATACTCACGTACATATACATATATATCCACAATAGCACTTAATAAGTACGAACGCAACGCGATCCTCGAGTATCGCGACCGACTGGCAGATCTGCAGCAAATTCTCAGTGGAACGATAAATTCTCGTCGCGAATTCGAAATTCACAACACGAACGCGAAATAACATAATGGTGAGCTCGGTTGCGGTTGCTATTGGTTTTGGCAGGGGGCTACCGTCCAATGTACTGTCCCATCCGAGGGTGTCTCTCCTCCCTGAGCTCTGCGACGATCGCGCGTAGGAAGAACGAGAATCGAGATTTAATGAGAATCGGGACACGGTCATCGGGTTTTTGAGAGGATACATACGAAACGGAGCAGCGTCTGAATCAGATTCTCGCGCCTTGCCTGAATAATCGATCGATACCATTAATCCACCCCCAAAGGTATTTCCAATCTTGCCATTTGATTTTTCTCTTGATTTTCCATTTTTGTCCAATTGTCGCGAATTTTCGTAACTGCCCCTCGAATAACTTTCGAAGACAATGTTTGCGTGGATTGACCGATGAGATTGAGACGATCCGATGTTACTGGAATTAAGGCGGGGTATACGTCTAGGCAGAAAGAAATTTAGCAATTTTGAAGGATTTTTTAAACTAAGAAATAATTATTCTACATTTATTTAAAAAATACGTGTCTAATAGTGTTCTATGCTCGATCAAATCGATAAGTTTCATCAAATTCGGAGGCAGACACTCAAGGCGGAGTATGCAATTAGACGGAAAGACATTAAGCCATTTTGACGAATTATTTAAACTAAGTAATAATTATTCTGCATTTATCAAACTATAGATATACCTTATAGTATATTTAAGCATACGAAACAATTTTTTAAATTCATTTATCATCAAAATGGCGGAGCTGTGGCAGTGTTACAGCAAGGTTGCCGCGGGAGTTGCGAATCGGTGTGTAATGTAGCTTCTCGTAGACTTTAATTTGCAAAAAGTCAATAATTTTTTCACTTGGAACATATATACCATCTATTTGTCTAAATAAATTTTTAAAAAATTAAAAATTCAACAGAAAGGCACGCATTTAAGGTCGTTTTTTCTTCTACTTTTTCAAAAATAATTCTCGGTATTTCTCGTAGGGTAATTATTTACTTTAGTGACTTTTCCGAAAAATGAGCCTAACATTTTTTTTGCTATTTTCTCGCTAATTGTGTCATCAAAAATGATATTCAGACGGGGGAAGCAGAAATCCACTCTCCCACAAATAGTTATGGGGTTTTGAAGTTCACGGCAACACATGATAAAATAGGACGTGACTTTTCCGAAAAATGAGTCTAAATTTTTTTTCGGCTATTTTCTCATTAATTGGGTTGTAAATTATGATATTTAGTCGAAGGAAGCTGAAATCCACCCCTCCCGCCCCGTACAAAGTTAAGGAATTTCGAATTTTCAGCATATAAACATCTAACCAACATCACACCAACTCCGATGTCGGTCTTCTATTGTTCTTCGATCATATGTAATTAATTTTATGAGACTTTTTCATACGAACAAAAATTGTTAAATTCGCATATGATTTTATACCCGTTACTCTGGCTTAACGCCTTAAGTAATCTTCTACAAAGTAATTAAATGATCAATTGTAGTAATTGTAATGGTTAGTTGTAATGTAGTAATTGTAATGGTTAGTTAGTAATCAGTTAGTTAGTAATTAAGTAATTAGTAGTTAGTACTAATTACTAATTAAGTACTAATTACTAATTAAGCACTAATTACTAATACTAATTACTAATCAACTAATAATACCTCAGTAATTAGTAGTTAGTAATTAAGTAGTAATTAAGCAGTTAGTTAGTAATTGTAATGGTTAGTTAGTAGTAATTGTAATGGTTAGTTGTCAATTTGATTACTTTTCGCCCATCTCGGCCTGCCCCTCTGCGCTCTCGCTCTCGCTTCGAATTCGAGCGGCGAGTTACAATGTTGACGGCTTCAGACGTTTGAAGTTTTTCGAATTTCGCTTTGAAATATTGGAAAAATATTCTACATATATGATAGTTGATCCGTTTAAAGAAAATAAGTTAATCGATTTTTTGATCGTTGTAAAACCCGCCTTAATGAAGCGCAGGTAACATATACATAGATATTTGCGGCTGTAACGGAATAGTTGAATAGAACGATCGGAGTGTACATAGAGGCCTGATCCATGGACAATTAATTAGCGAGGTAATTAGGGCGTGCCGCGAGACGCCAACACGCACAGATAGACATTTATAAATCCGGAAGAGAGGTAGCGAGGCAGGTAAGAGGGACATGCAGACGACTGGCCTGTGGCGGCGGGCTGAGATTTCCCTCTCTTGCCGCGGGTATATCTCGCCACAAACGCCTTGTTCGATAGAGAGGCCCACAAGACCCGACGAGTTCTATGTTTTATGCATACGGTGCCACAAATTAAGACGTCTCGATGTCGCGCGTGGGTCTCTCTGTCCCCAGGAGCAATCGACGTGTCCCCACGGTTAGTGGCTTCCTTTTCTCTTCCTCTCTCCGCCAATGTCTATCTCTCCTAGTTCGGATAAAGTGGCTGATGCCGTGGTCAACTCGCTTTGGCATATACCACCGTTTTAAATCCGGCCGATCTTTGGCTAACCGTTGAAAGTTCTACCCAATTGCAATCCGTTATCCGCTAATTACGTTCGTCCAAATATATTTATCGTAGCCAAGATTTCTTTGATCTTATTGTGAAACACGTATACCCAAAGTGGATTGCCATATGGAAAGATTGTGCGAAGGTTGGATTCTCGCCGTGGCTAGGCCGCTTTGATTCTTCATTCGAATCTGATTTTCGGTTCTTGGGATCATCGAGTCCGGTGACCGAAGCGGATACGTACAGTTCTTTGACCGCTTGATTCGGTTGCTTCGAAGAGGCGTTGGGCAAGACGATTGTTACGCGCTAGCGGGAACGCAGAAATTTACTGCGCTTTGCACAAAGCAACGCAGTGCAAACCGTGAGAGACGTATGCGAACGAAAGGCTTCACTGGCCGAAGACGTTTTAATACATGGCGGTGTTCCGAAGCAGAAACGTGATATACGGATGCAAGGGCTGGCGGACGATGGGACTGCGATCGTGTGTTCCGAGTACGAGCTCCGCAAGTCGAGTTACTCCAACCGATTGAAGTAGGTAAAATGCAAATGTGCGTAGTATAACGAGACGCGAAAGCCTCCCCTACTCTCTCTTTCTCTCTGTACACAGATGAAAGAGTTTTTATCCTGATACAGACACTAGAACGTGGTACCTCAGAACCGTAGCTCGGAAAGTCCATTTTCGTAGTGCCAGAAAAACTGGCACAGTATAAAGGGTGTCTCAAAATGACCTGACGTTTTAAATTGCGCGCCATTTTTTTTTGTGGCGAACATAGAGTACTGATCTTTGACAACTGGCATCAGGAAGTATTGAGGTTTAGTCATGGAGAATTACACCATCGAGCAACGCATAGAAATTCTTATTTGCTGCATAGTTATTGCAGACGAAGTTTCATCCGATGATCCACAGACCACTCCGGAGCTCGAGGAAGCAATTGGACGTACCATTAAGGGGCTATACCAGTGTGACACTTAAAAAAAACGATTTTTTTTTACTCTAATACTCTAATAACTAATCTCTCTAATACTCTAATAATTTTTTACTCTAATACTCCCCGAATGGCAGCCTTCTAAAGAGCAACCGCTCGTAGGTATAAAATGCCCCAGTTAAAAATGTTGAGTCCCTATGAAACATGTTAATGTTAATTGGTCAATAAATAGCTTCTAAATCGTCATGAAATTTTTACACGACCACCTGAATACTTCATGTAAAAACATACCAAATTTTCAGAATTCTATCATCATTACTTCAACCTCCTTAAGGGTTGAAATAAAAAATGATAAGAAAATTCGGAAAATTTGGTATGTTTTTGTATGAAGTACTTAAGAGGTCGTGTTAAAATTTCACGACGATTAGGAAGCTCGTTATTAAAAAATTAACATTTTGTTAAGAACAATTTTTAAAAGAAATTTAAAAAAATGTATCAATAAACTTCGTTTTGTTTCCGTTGCTTTCTGTATATTGTAGATATGATAAAATTGAGAGGTCAAGAAAAAAACTTATTGCAAAGGTACATCAGTTTCCATAAGACAACATTTAATTGGTGAATGTTAATTGTTCAATAACGAGCTTCCTAATTGCCATGAAATTTTTACACGACCTCTGAATTACTTCATACAAAAACGTATCAATTTTTCAGAATTTTTAACATCTTAAAATCGTTAAACGCGTTTTCTCGAAATGAGATTTTTCAAATTTGCTGACATTGTAACTCAAAGAGCAATTATCCGATCGACTTGAAATTTGAACTGAGTACTCTTGAATATATTTACTCTACAATGACATAGGATATTTTTGATTGGATGAAAATTGACAATTTGGCATTGAAAAAAACGACCATTTTATAGGCGAGAAACAGACCATTTTTCATAACTACGCCATTTTGTTAGATTTTCATATTTTTCGAAAATCCTACGTCATTGAATAGGAAATACCTTCCAGTTTAACGACAGTTTTTCCTTTTTCGGTTTCGGCTACTTAATCGGCCGGAATCATGTCAGCAGTGGAGGAACTTTTTTTTGCGCCTCCGAAGGTAGCGCATAAGTCGCTTGGATCTCAATATCTTTCTATGAAAAAAATATGTCATATAGGTCAAATATAGCCAAATATATTCTTAAGTTTCCGAAACATTTAATTGAGTACTTTTCTTCCAAAAAATTCCCGAAAATCACCCAAATTTCCAGCGCTTACACTGGTATAGCCCCTTAATGAAATAAGACCGCAATTATGCCAAAATGTTGTTGAAAATTTTGTCAAAAGAGTGAACGTTTGCACACAGGGACGAGGCCGCCATTTGTCAGATATTGTGTTCCACTCATAGACTTCATGTTTGTACTTTATTTTCAAATAAATGAATTCGTAGATTTCAAATAAGTAGTACGTTTTGTTTATAAATTAAAATAACAGGTCATTTTAAGACACCCTATAGATGGTTGTGGAAACGTAAGCGCATGAACTCCCATTTCCAACAATGGCTAATAACTTTTTTGTTACCACCACCCTCCCACAGCCCACTTTTCACGTTTACCTTCTTCGTTCCACCTCGAGCAAAGAAAGTTTGCGATATAAAACGAGTTTGGAGAGGTTCGAATCGCATCGTGCGCGTATAAAAACAGCGCGAGATTTCGATAAACTTATGTGGCATTGTGGAGTACATTTATAGGATGTTTCGATATGCATTCGTAAGTGGGATGCTTTCAGAAATATTGATGTTTGATGAAAAGTTCAACATAAAAGTTACATCACTTTGAAGGACTTTCAATTGATTTTGGTCAATTTTGTTCTATTCTTAGATAGAGGCGTTGAAGAGTTTACGAGGTGAATTCTAGTTTCAAAAATCGGGAAGCATATTTTTTATAAGCTATGATTATAGAGACAGCAAAGATACATCTGACGAGCTTGTCGTTGCATTTATAGGTGATAAAAATATGGCTTCGTTTCAAGAACTTTAAGCGACCTTGCTGACTTCTGAATACCACAACACGAGCATGCAGTAGAGTTGACAGGAATGCATGTCATTTAAGGAGTTGGCATAAGCTTGAAATTGAAAATTTTCATTTTTCATTTTATCATTTTTATAACAGGCTCTTTTATTTGCAACGAAGAATTTGGAAAAACTTCAAAAATTAACCGAGTTATGCCGATTTTTGTGATAGATCAGCTCGCCCACTGCGCCATGGCGAATCGCCCAGCTGCTCTTACTACCCTTTCTTGCGTTTTTTTTCAAAACTATGCTTTATGAAACGGTAAAAGTCGTATGTCAAAATCTTTTCGTGCGATTTAATTCACATTCGGCCGGTGCATACTTTATAACATTTTCTATCGTATAACTCGATGATTTTTTTATATGCTTATCGATTTGTTCATTAGAAATGATGAAATTTGTTTTTGTTGGTCGCAAATCGAACTCTTTTTTCCCTACAGCTTGTGATTTTAGTGATCTGCAAAATTTCAAAAATGTGTTTGGTCATACGAAAATTTCATTACTATATTGAATGTACATTTCTTTATTTTTCATTTCCGATCACCATAGTTGCCAAAACCACCTACAATAACTTCATTGTTTAGCAATATTTTTCAATAAATAAACTAAAATTTGGTACAACCATATTTTAATTGTATGTGAACCCCCAACCGCGTTATTCCAATTTAAAGAAATGTCGAAAATCCACCCGTTTTTGAAGCCCCAAGCCGACTCGTTAAAAGTCAGAAACTTTTGCCTCTATTTTTTTCTTCATATATCAATACTTATATGAAATACTTATAAGTAGTAGATGCTAGGGCCTCACGCCTTAATGTAAATGCACACCATTATCGCTTCCATTTATATCAGGAGCTAGGAATCGAAGAAAATAATACACTCGATTGAACTGATTAAGGGGGAAGTTCCTTTCTAACGTAAAGGAGAGTTTATGGCAGAAAATAAACTCCACGCGAAAGCTGAGGGACTACTTTATGGCCTTGGAATGGCAGATCAGTTCGTCATCATTAGTCACGAAATTGATGAGTCCTGAAACTTTGATCGCGTTCTCCTGAAAACCTCTTCTTTAACCTCGTACGAGATAATCCAAAAACTATCTGATCGATCGTTTTGAAATCTTATACACTCTTATATAGTATAACTACACACTGCGTGAGCCTAAAGTTACTCAAAAACTTTTTTTTTAAACAGGTTCCTCATTAACAAATATTATAGTAAAAATTTTACGAAAACTAGAACATTTTTCAAACACGTACCATTTTTTGAATTTTCACTTTTCTCGGCATGTTCTAGGTTCACATAGAGTGACTGGATCTAAAAAATCTACAACTTCTTGGCTCTGACGTGTCCAATCAATGCACCTAACGCTAGGTTCTACGCCGTCGAATAATTCAGGTGGCAACTTTGAAGCAAGTGTCTCTGAAGCAAGTGTCGTCATTTTTTATTTTACGAAAATTCAAAAAATTACAAGCTGCAAAAAACGTGCATAAAATTGTAATTTTGTTGAATAAATAGTTCCGACGCTCTTTTGCTTGCTGGCAGTGTCGATACGTGTATATATTCGATAAAACATATGCTCATCATAGTGTGCATACGTGTGTATAGTTCAATGATGTTTCGCGTTCCATGCGGCTCTTTCGGTCGCGTGGAAAAGGCATAGGCTCGCGAGGCTCGAACGAACACGAGAGATGCGAACGTGGTAAGAAGTCGCGCGAGCAGGGCCCCCGCGTGATTTAGGAAGGCTAGTCGTTAATCAACCTGCGGAGCTAGAAGTCAACAGGTGCCGAGAGAGCACAACGCCGCCTAGCACGACCAAACGGATGACAGGGTTGAGACGCCCACACACACACACACGCACACACGCGCACACACACGCACACACACACACGCACACACACAC
This sequence comes from Ophion costatus, assembly GCA_951751655.1. NCBI lineage: Eukaryota > Metazoa > Arthropoda > Insecta > Hymenoptera > Ichneumonidae > Ophion > Ophion costatus. Next base: position 22,489,574 of record OX632364.1, on the reverse strand, counting down.
ACACACACATCGTGTGACTACGTATGCGTTTTCTCGATCTCGGTTGGGGCGACACGCATGTTCCACACGCATGGTGACATTACGTTGAAAGGCAAGCTAGTTTGTAAGTCTAATAATCACAGGCTGGATCATTAGATCCAAGAGAACTATGGAGTGTCGAACAGCAGATTTTCCACGTAAGATATCGTAGTACATTACGAAACACTGAGAAAATTGAGCGGTGCTCATGGCCTAGATAAGGTGAGAGCATAATTTCGTATTTTCTTATGTTTATCCACAAATTGTAATACTAAGCACACATCATGAAGTAGTTAGGTTAGGTTGCAATGTCACTGTCTTCCTCTGTTGGGCTTAAGACGTCCACTGTACACTGGGCAACTAGTTTCTTTGGTAATTTTTGGACCTGGATTCCTATTGTCTCCATAATCATCTTAGGACCTACTCAGAAGAAACATTACATAAGGCCTTATATACCTCGCAAAAAAGTGTATCGTATGTGTTTATATTGCTTCAATTACGTATAAACATCCCAAGAATCATATGGCTGATATGTATAGATGTTCCAAGTATGATATGATCCGGATGAAAATGGTTTTGAAACTTTAAACGCGTTTTTCTTGAAACCATGTTTCAAAATCGGCCGAACTCGTAGCTCGTACAATTTTTCAACCGATTGACTTTAAATTTCAATTGTAGCTTCGCAGATTGATTTTATAGCGAAGTATATAGGATTTCTACGATCAATTGAGAATCACAATTTTTATAAACGAATTAAGGCAGTTTTTAGTCGAAAATGCGACTTTTGTCACTATGGTGCTAAATTTAGAAAAATAATTATTTTGTAATAATCGTTTCTACTTCGCTAGAAAAACTCATGTTGATTACGAACAATTCTTTTTTCTAGGTGCCCGTGTGCGTATCGGAGGAGTCCATTCGTGGAGGACCTGAAAAGAGATGTTCTCTTTCTGTTGGCCACTGGGCTGCCATTTTGTAACTATTTGAAAAATGAAGAATAGATTTGAATACCTACAGATATGTAAAATGAACCCTCTGAACCTCATTTTGATTGTTTTATTGGTATTTAATAAAAATCTCAAAAAGCCTTATTTTCCGACCATACAATAAGTGTCCGCCTTCCAATTTATTGAAGCTCATATATGTGATGAATCATCGAAAACTATTAAACACATATTTTTTTATCGGCGAGGAAACGGTTTTAAGAGGGGAAAGCACCCATCAAAAAAGGCGTATCATCCCTTAATTACATTTTATTCGATACTACTATAGTGAATTTTCATCACCTTACATTAGAAGAATTTTGGTTTTGGTTTAATACGGATCGGTGAACTGCTTGTGGGTGCAACTTCAAAACCACCCCTCGACACTCCTTTCTTTGAGGGGCGGCTTCCCCCCCCCCCCCCCCCTTGAAACCATTTTTCTACCGATAAAAATAGTACGTGCCTAATGGTTTTCAACGCTTTATTACATACATAATTTTCAACAGAATCGAAGGCGGACACTTGTGCGACGTTCCTTGTCGGTGCATTCTAAAAGGACCTATAACCTTCAAAGTTGCTTCTGTTCTTTGCATAACCTCTTCCGGACTCAGTCACAAGGAACATGACTTTCGTACCCGTGTTCGATTTTGTTGCAACTCGTTCATGCGGTTGAGCATCAAGAAATATTAGACACGTATTTTTTACCAGCCAAAAAACAGTAGCGAAGGGTGCAACCGCCCCTTAGAGCCATTTCAAAGAGTGATTTTGCAGTTTCATCCACAGATAGTGCAGTAACAGTGCAACAAGTTCCAACCAACTGAATGTCGGACGACAATGAATGACGGGCGTCAATGCATCATTGATGCTAACCATTACTAAGACTTTTTAAATATGCACTCACTTGACATTTTATATTTGTATAATAACAATAATAATACTATAAATGATGCACTGATAACATCTCTGGCCATCTTGACGTCGAAGCTTTCCCAATTGGGTCGATGGAAGCAAAAGTTAAAAATCTTGGACTGGTTTTCCCTTCACCTTTCGCTCTACACACGAACGCTGAATTTTACAAAAAAGCGGGCGAGCACAACCGAGCGTTACCTTAGGGCTTAAAGCAATTAGAATCGAGAGCCAAGATTCACACAGTTTGCTCAGTTGAGAGGACGAACGGAGTCAGCAAGCGATACAAAGAAGGGGAGAAAAAAGGAAGAAAGAATCAGACCCGTAGCTATATTCCGTTTCTGCGTTCGAGTGCGGAGACTTAGAGGAGCAATTATCCTAATGGATGCAAAGTCGCGCCCTGCTCCCTGCACCCGGAATGGTAATGAGTCGATATCAACGCATACCGGACTCTTGTATCGGCTCTCTTGCTCTCTTTCTCTCTCTCTCTTCGGGACCGCTGGGTACTCGGATACACGGAGAAATTCACGCGGGCGCGTGAGGGATCGTGAAAGTAATAAAAAAAATCGAATCAAAAACGACAAAGGAGAAACGAAAGCGACAGAGAGAGTCCAAGAAAGCGCGAGGACTCGGAGAGAGAAAGAATAAGCGAAGGAGAGAAATAAAGCGAGAAAAACCGCGAGCGAGGTCGTCGAACAGCCTATGGTGTCTGCACCTCTCGCGCGCCGCACATCCAAATCGACTGCCGATCTCCATTCCGCTCTCTCACACCTCGAAGATTCACATTCTTATTTCATTCGTACACGAGTTCCATTCTGCTACATAGTGTCACCACTGGACCTATTCAATGGGATCCTCCGTCGTGCTCAACATTTCGAAACTTGAAGACGCGAAGGTGCCGAAAGCAGATGGATCATCTACAAATAGTCATTGAAATAGATCTGAACGAGATGGGGCTTTGAGCTATTCGCCAGTTAGTGCCTTGTTTGGCATTTGACATTTATATTACACTGCCTCCAGAAATCGTCAGTCGATATCTTACGTAATTCAGCATGTTAGGTCCATTCGTCTGTCCTATACAGACCCGAGAGTGTCGAAATATCTCGCTACATGAAAAAAACAACGGCCCAAAGTTTCCATGGAATTTGTTGGACCAACTCTGTTTCGTTATTCAATAAAATATTCTTCCAATTGATATGCTGTGTACATATCAGTATTTGGATTGATGGAATACGGAATAAGGGACGTGGACGTAGAATTGAATATGCTATATACTTGGCACCGCCAGGAAAATCCTACTTCTCCATGTCCTTTCTAATTTAAAACCGGTCGGTTCTTAAAATCAGGGCTTTTTTCAAATAACGTTTCAATAGGACACAAGTTTCATTCGCCGCGATTCGTGTCTCGGACTTAAAGGTAAGTTGAGAAGAGGTAACAGGGAAGAGAGGGAGCATTCTGCCTTGATCGGTAGGATCGACAACTTGTATTTTTGGTTAGCACACGTGTTTGATGTTCCCTGCCATCGTAAGCGAATCGGACCACAACATGGTCACGTGTCCTGATCACCAAACATCTCCTGACCAGCAAACAGGGATATCTCAGACACCTACACCTAGTCTTGTACGTTAAAAATCTGTTCGAGTGACGGCAAACTTCATTGGGAGACCTGACGATCCAACGTTATCGTTCCTTATCGCCCATCTCTTTCGTAACATTGTTTCGGGGACAGATAACCTGAACATGAGGGCTTGAGTTTTGTCGGTTTCTGGGTCATGTGGATTTCAGCGGAAGAGAACGAACGCGATGAGTCCGGTGAATCGTGCATGAGCAATCGGGATATTGCACGAGTATGTTGTCCGTTGGCGTGAACTACGAGTTAGCAGAGGCAGCAGGTTGTATTCTTCGTTCAACAGCGACAGGGATGAGGCGCAGGAAGAAACGGTTCTCAGAGCGATACTACCGGAGCACGGGTCGAGCCACTTCGATGTTTCGTGTACACCACATTGGGTATGTGTGGATGTGAAATAGATGAGAGAAACAGTTGGTGGTATGTAAAACAGGAGAGAGAGAGGTAGAGGCAGAGAGAGAAAATCTTCCGGGAATTGACGCCAAACCTTCTCACGTTAAGGATAAGAGCCAACTTGCTTAGTCTTTATTGCAGTCCATTCACGATGTGATGAGTTCAACGCGACTTACCGACTGGGCTGAGCACTCAACGTCGGTGCGCCTGGACTGAACATTGCTTGTCATACTTATCCAATGAAGAGTTCGATCCGAAAATTGCACGCAGTCAGTGGTCAGGCAATTCCGTTAGAAGTAATGTAGTTGCATTTTTTGTAACCACAACCTATGGAACGTCGATAGAATGTACCTGTAGCGAATCCAAGCCGATAAATAATCATTGTTCTAGGGACACCAAAATGCACTGAGTATCCTCCACTAGAGATTTGAATATGGAAACGAGTATAGAAAATGCAATGTCTCTCCAGGAACAGTGCATTGATGAAATGAACAAAAAAATAGCCCAAGTATGTCCAGCTTCGAAACATAAATTGCGATGAACATTTGATATACTCCTGAAACGATGGCATCCGAAAAATGCTCTTCAGATCGGCATATCAAGTGCACTTGTAATCGTATAGCACTGGTAGCCACCACACGAGGGTTTCCTTTTCAGCAAAGCGATTTTGTCAATTTTGTGGAAAAATGGTGAATACGCATAGGCAAAGTATGAGCCTTCTTTTCGTTGGCCAGTGAGAAAAAAATTGTGGCGATTGTTCCATACGTCAGTATGAGTTCAAAACTGAAAGAAAGTGCCAATTCGGCTTCGAATTCGCGTTTTTGAATAAACGAACTACTGCTGCACTCGTTAATTTTGAACGCAAGTAAAGTCCAAAAAATCCGAAGAAGACCATACCACAGAAGCAAGATTCCAACGCAGGCAATGATTGATCCAGAGATGAAGCTTTGATACTGTTCCGAATATTGAGGCGTACTGATCTCGCTATACAGCGAACACTTCTTTTATATGCACGAAGACCTTACTCCACCGTACGGGAGAGATGTAGCATGACACCATCCGACTTGGTGCATTGATTGAAACGTGAACCAGCGGTAAGGAAAAGGGGTGCAACCTTATCTCGTAGGGGTCCTCGAGAATACGATCCCCTCGACCGCATTGTTTGTAATTTTTTCGCATGGCTGAGGCCAGTTTGCTCCTACAGAAGCTTATGTGTTGCTTATCGATTACCAAATCGTTACAGTATCCATGCCTCGTCTTGAAGCGATGTTAGGGCTGATATTTCCAGCTGTGCGAGAGCAACAAAGTTACTCACAAGTTCGTGCAAATGCAGATATGATGAGCTTTCGTTTCGGTACCTCTTCAAAAACTCCAATTCCCTTTCTTATTCCTCGGTCGTGTCAAAAAAACCTATAACGCCACTAACTGGTAGGCTGTCGGAGTCTAGCAACGTCATTATCCAATAATGACGTACTTCCGGAACGTCATGACCCAAAAATCTTATATTGACGAAACGTCATCATACGGGAAATTGCAGCGCACAAATGTCTAGACAGATAACTGACAGATGGAACGAATAACGTCTCTCCATTGAATGGCAGATGCCAACAGCCAAATGTCTATAAATTCCAATTTGTGGTATTTTTTTCAATCAATTTCAACTTCTCTACCAATGCGACGTGTTATTCTTGGTACATTGACAAGCAAGTTGTGGGTTATCAAAAATAACATCCCATAACCTAAAATTCATGAACACGTTTAATTTTATTGGGCGTTGTTATTGGTGCGATACGCTAATAGAAAAATGTCTATCCAGATTGCGCCCCAATTTTCCACATGGTGACATCTCGGGACCATTTCTGGAGTATGACGTTTCTGGATTCTAGCAGACTACCCACTAAAGACACTAGTATCACAGATTTAGGGGCCGCATGAAATAAAAGGGTGGATGTAAAGTGCTCCAACAGGAATTGTCGTTGACGATAAGTGACAGGAGACCAAACAGCTGTCGCGTTGTGAGAGCTTTGCGGTGCAAGGTTCGTTTGTGATATCGCGTGGTTCGACTTCTCTGCACCGGGGAGACATGCAGCTGCTATAGTAAGCAAGAGTGAACGCGAACGGAAAGAGAAGCGAGCGATGTAGTGAACGAGAGTTCGGGGCCCAATTTGCTCGGACTTCGACGCAACACACGTCTCGCGCGTAGATCGGAAGTCGATGCGATCGTGAGCTCGTCGTTGATTCGACATCTACTGTACGCGTTGCATCTAAACGACGTTGCGAATGTCGGCTGCAGCTCGTGATTGCTTCTAGATGATACGTACCAACATTTCGCATGTGCTCTGATAATGAAACGCCGGCGCCGTTTGGGTTCGCTTGATGCTGCATTATCATTGTTTGCTGCGCCTTCCTACTCTTCTCATCGAATCCAATAGAATTCCAATTCCATTGCCTTGATGCCTAGAATGAAAAAGTTCGTTTGCACGGAAGGTAGCTAACGGTAAACGAAAATGTATACATCGTTGGATTTGATGCGGTCTGGGTGTCGTTCCAAGTAATCATGTGAAACCAATAAAACGTTTCCAGGAGAGCAGATCAAACGGACTACTTCACAGGATGATGACCGTCCCCATATATCTCTACCCTTCGTCATTTGATGAAAGTACTCGAATGAAATGTTGATGGTAAACAAGGTACGAGCTTATCAAGGCCGACTAGTGTTTCGCACAATATCGATGGCTATGCACCTCATCAACAGCTTTCTTTCTTACCCTTTCTTTTTATGGGCTGTCTGACATAATACCTCAACTTGAATACCGACGAGTGGGAAGCTTAGCATCGACCATAGTGGAAATCCATTGGCCATTCGCATACATTGGAATACGGTGCAAATCCGCCCGTGCACGTGTGTGTGTTCGCAGAGCCACGTCGCTTGAGTAATCCAAAGCCGGTCTGCATTAGCCACGAGAGTTGGTACGTAGACCGTCAACAGACAAAAACTATCTGCAGAGTCCGCAAGAAAACCCACATATATCGATACAGCGAGTTCAAATGCGGGGGGCCTCGGTCATCTATTGGATTATTCGAAGGGTATATACGAAACCTAGAACAACGTGGTTACTTCGGTGGCGCGGAGAAACGCAAAGAGTTAGAAAAACCGGTCGCGGTTAGCGGGTATCGCTTGGCGGCACAGAGTTTGTTGGATTCGGGATCAGAGAGTTAATCTCATTTGGCACCCCCGAGCGCCTACCCCTCCCCCCAATCAGCCTATCCTCGCATACTAGGGGTGAGCAAACCACGCCCTACAACAATACCAGAAGAACGCTACGACCGTGATAATGACACGCGGATGATGTACATCGGGGTCTTACAACGTTCTGACCATAGAAAAGCCGACCGAAGAAATAATCGCGGACATAGGAAGAACGAAATCAAAACAGTTTGCTGCAACCCGTTTTTACACCAGCAACAAATGGAGTGGAGTATAGACTGCAATGAGGAAACACACCTGCGAAAGCCCCTATTTGAATTTCCGATTGTAGCGGAACGCCACTTGATCGGAGAAGAAAACGAAGACATCTTCATCGCCATCAAAATCTTTTGATTTTTCGGTCCTACGCATGGTTTCCAGCAGAGTTTGCACTCTGTTGTTTGCTGTTTTTTCTCTCTTAAAGTACAGGCTATTTTCGCCACAAAGATCGGCAAAATGCGATTTTTTACGAATTTTCAGCACGCATCCACCAGCACAATGTTGGACACCCCTGTGTAGAGTCACCAGGCGTATGATGTGATTAAGTCACCTCTAGGGTGGATTTTTGCCCCCGGCTCGTCGTTGTCGTAAACATACTTAACGCTCTCTCTACGTGCATACCCATACAAGCACACGGACTTCTGATTCTACATGCTAAATCTTGCCAAATGTCCCTTCCACTTGGTGAAAATTGAGTATTCCAATCGCGATGCATCACGGTGCACTACACATGTCAGGTACGAGAATTCGTTGAGAGTCGCCAACACTGGGGCGGTTGATTCGTCGTAGCCACGTACAACCAACAAAACGTTGCAAACCGAACGAGATTGACGATCAATACCGAGTGGGAATTACATTTTCGATGACACGCAAAAACGTCCTCGAAAACGGCATTTTTTGTCAGTTCGATCTAAAAGGCTCAGGCTAAGTTCGCAAAGAGAAATAAGTGCTTTTCCGGCGAATCATCTTCTTGAGTCGTCTGGTCGCCTTCTTGTTTCGCATTCATTTGATATACGTCCATAGTGCTCCAGTGGGCTCTCCCGTACGATAATTGTATGTTTGCTTTATCGAGAAACAAAGATCGATACCGAGCCACACCCGGGCCTTTCGGTAATTTAAATTACTTGGAACATGAACGCGGTGGCGAGCTGAACGAGGATACATAGGACCTTGCTATTACGTACGTATCCAAAGACAGAACAAACACCCTTGAGTACTGATCTACATGTATATACCAGCAACACATCCGCGGTTAATTCGCTACTTGGTTGATCAGATGTGCTCGTATACTCGAACATATAGAGTCTCGCTCACCAAAGAACCCGTGTCCGCTTGATGTGCTATGAGTCCCGGCTCGTTCTGCCAAAAGCGAGATGGAGCTCACTGTCGAGAGCAGGTGCTACACACACTCGGGTCTCGTTTTCGCCCTGGCTAATTCTCCGATTATCGACCACGTTCGTTCTCTGCTCTCGTTCTTTCTCTCTTTTCCCTTCCCTCTCCTGATCTCGCCGTTAAACGAATATCGCGTATAGCGTATCTCTAGAGCGAAGTATCCGTTGTATTTCGTGCTTTTAATGGCCCTCGTTGCAAATTTACCAACACAGATAGTCCGGTAAACTTTGCCATTGGACGGCACGCTCTGTATGACCCAACGGGTTGGGCCTGCATTGAGGAGTCCGAACAAGGCATGGTCAACGGACAATTAACCGTATGGGGAGGACTACTCGATCAGCCGGTCAGCTGACTACTGATAGGATCAGTAGTCAGTCTACTGATAGGATAGGAGCTGACTACTGATAGGACAGTAGTCAGACTACTGATAGGATCAATAGCCAGGACAGTAATCAGACTACTCATAGGATCAGCAGTCAGCCGGACTTTGTTGATCAGGACCATGTTGAAAAGTTTATTTGCATCAATGGATAGAGGCCAGACGCAAGTTTATAACTCTCGTCCACTGATTACGACGATTATGTGATCGATATTGTTGAGGAGAGAGTAAACGGTTCTTCTAGTGTTCAACTTTACTCTACAACAGATACACCACTCTAGTTTTCAACTTGACTATACAACAGATACTTAGCTCTGCTTGAGCTAGTTCTTTGAGAAACACTTGACCACATTTCACTTTGAAAGTCTGCATAGCATTTCTTTACCCTGATGTTCGGTTAGTGCATGGTCAGACAAGGCCAGTAACACTCTCATCCTCATCAGCGGTCCATCCTTGCCCACGATGCGGTAAGCATCAGCGGAAAATCATGCTGTTTGTCTGTGCGCATTCTTTATATATATATACATACACGCGTGTGTGTTGTAACACAGTACAGCTTGGGCGCACGCACGATGACGTGATTACGTGACCGTTAAAAACCTGACCTAACCGACTGATGTGCTTCGAGGCTCTCTCCGCGATGTGTCTGATGGTGCTATGCCGAGCTGATGCCACGCGGAAGGCATTGGCGCACGGGGCCCTGACGGCACGCCATCATCATCATACTATGTGGACGATATTACTGTACAGCGTCAGTTTAAGCTCCTATAACGTGCAAAGCTAGCGATGTCCGAAACCTACGTATCAATGAACAAAACGCGATGAGACTATTCTTTTTATTGTAACATCAGTCAAGTGCTCGGGCAGCATAAGCTAGTTTTTTAAATACTCTAATGCAGTGGGAAAAGAAAATAATTACCGTATGGACGCATTCTGTGACGACAAATCTGCAAGCAGATCTTAAGCCAAGGCGGTTTTTTCGTTAATCCAACCGCGTTGTTATTTCCAGATTTAAGTCACTGTTGGAAGAGCTATACGTTTCCATGCACCAGGCAAAACTTTAATTGTTGGTTCGTGACCGCAGAATTGGTCTATGTAGTAACGTCTTTCTTTCAGTGTAGTATTGAGGAATCAGAAGATGGCATAAAGATTGGAATCACGTAAGATTAGAAAAATAGAGAGACGTATCGACAAGAGTCAAAGGTAAGAAAGATCGCCAATGGTCATGAAATTTCTAAACAGTTTCATGGACTATCGCGCCAACCAACGTACTACTTCTCGTTCCCTACAAAACTCGTAAGTTTCAACTCGGCTGCGCTGAAACTACAGTAACGATGTGACGTAGCTTTCGTTAACTGTTATCGTGAATACACAAAGAATTTAGCCAAGAAGGGCTGTGGGAAAGCTTCGAGGATCGGCTATGAGTAGCAGAATGAACTCGCCATCGCGTTGCAAAAGGCCGAAGAAGGCGGGGCGCAGTTACTTGCGAAGAATCATCAAAATATCGTGAGGAAGAGATTTAGCAATTTGTCCGAAACCCGGAAGTCAACGGTATCGCCCATGAAAAGTGTTCATCAGATCGGGACTGTAATATCCTAGGGTAAAAAATGAAGTACGCTCCTTCCCTCGACAGTGGATGAATCGGCCAAGTAGCGGCGCATTTTATGCGTGGCGAGAGGAACTAGAAAATGCGAGCCGACGTTGAGAGTGAGCGAGCGAGGAGGAAGAAAAAAAAAACCCCCGACGTCTGTAGCCTCGGGGTTTCAGGGAACATTGACTCTAACGATATGATTTCGTGACTGAAGGAGTTTATACTCAGCTAGATGAGAATCATTTTGGCAGTGAAAGTTCAATCGAATTTACCGTTAATACACTCGTGTACATAGGCGATTATTCGTTTTACGCCACGATACATCGCCCGTTCTTCAATGAAACAATATAAGTCGTGCATGATTCCTTCCCTCAGTTTTTAATGAACGGCCGCGGAAAATGATATTCCTCAACGATAATCGTCAATTCACCATCGATAGTAACATGATAATTTATTATATGTACAAATGAGTTTTCGACCTGAAAATAAAAACAGCTGGATTAAATATTTAAACGAAAAAAATGTTCCCTCCACGCCTGGTGTCATGCTATACCAACCTAGTAAACTATTTTTGCATATCTACGGCTTAACATAACCTCAAAATATACATCGCGAGCACAGCGAGCAAAATGGGTAGCAATAACCCGCATATTAGGTACTCTATGCTTTTCGCGTTCGAGGTGAACATAAAATACTTCCGAGGCTGAGAAGATGATTTGTCAGGCATTGGGGAAAGATGCCGTATTCATCAGTATCGTGAAGAAGTGTTTTCAAAGGTTTGGGAGTGGAAATTTCGACCTGGAGGATGACGAGGGAGAAGGACGACCAAACAAATTTGAAGACGACGGTTTGGAGCAGCTGCTGGACGAAGATCCTTGCCAAACGCAATCGGAGCTTGCTACTATATAGAGAGTTATCCAACAAGACATTTCCAGTCGTTTAAAAAAGCTCGTCCAGATTCAAAACGGCCTTACACAGGGTTGGGTTGTCACTTGTTCCCAACGCTCCGACATTATTTGGTTGATAGCCACTTCAAAACGTTCGACGAAGTCAAAAATTCCATTACCGACTTTATCGGCTGAAAAACAACCATCGTTAACGCCAAGGAGCTCCCAATCAGCCTGACAGGTTGGAGGAAATGTGTGGAAGCAAACGGAGATTACTTTCCCGATCAAAATGTACCTTGGTTTTAAGTAAACAAATCACTATTTTCATCACAACACTTTCAAAGCAAATATAACATTTTTCATATTACGAAAGAACATCTCTTCCCAGAAGAGCACGAACTGCTCCACATTTCACGAAAGCAAAAGAACCAAATGGAAGAAAGAAGAAAAAGAGAATCGACCGCCTCGTCAAGCAAACGAGAAAGTTTCCACGAAAGATCGATTCCCCTGGTTTCTTCCGGTGCGATTGCTCGGCGGTTGCACTGTGCCCTGAGCCAAACTACCGTGCGGAAGAACGACTGACTGATGAAGAAGTAACAATTATTTACCTCACGGCGCGCCGCATCGCGATGGGTTATAAAAAGGGTGAAATATTTTCCCAGCGAGCAAATCGCAAGACATTCCCGAACCCTGGGACGAGAACGAGTCTTTGTTGTTTGCGAAGCGTAGGGAGACAGCGTGTACCAAGAGGCATTGGAGAAAACAATCGGGCCGAAAAAAGCATCGAAGTCATGAGGGAAAAAGGATGGTGTGCGATGGTCGAGAGAGGGGGAAGCCGGGGGGGGGGGGACTTCACCGAGCAACCGTTTAACTTTATGACCAAGGGTTCGAGGCAGTCGCGACCCCTTGCTAAGTCTTCGAACCTCATCTCGTCGTTATATTCGTTTCATCTGTATACAGTTTGGCTCTTTTCCACCACCAACGAGACGTCAACGAGGATGACTTCGGAGAAAAAAGGTGTGCGAATTGAAAATCGAATCATTAGTTCGAGCAAGCCATTAAAAATGACCATTTCTTGCCCCCCCCCCCCCCCTCAATTGTATCGTAAAGTTTCATAAAGGCGAACGCGTAATCTTCTGAAGAAATGTTTGCTTAGGCACCCACGCTTAATACATGACTCAATGTTTTCTCGAAACCCTTTTTTGCCCTCGTGTCTTCTGAAGATCAAGCAAAAAGTGCTTTACTTTCACAGAGCATCTTCATCAAGGCGTCTACCCCAACTTGTTGAGCACAACCTCATTCGGTATAAATAATACCTGCTTGATTTTGGAATTCGGCAAACCGATGCCTTTTCTCTTTTTCGCCAGAGGAATCGAGCTGGTCTGGGTCTGTTTGGGTTTACCAGTCGATGGATGACTGGTGAATGAATGCGGTCTGTTTTTGGAATGGAGGCTTCCGATTTTGACAAGCCGGACAAGTCTTTCGATAAAGATCCAAAGTCGATTGTGCGATGATGCTGGAAAGTCACGAAAACGCCGAGTGTTGATATTGACATGCTGCCAATGCCATGGTTGTTGATTGGACGAGGGTAGAAGAGAAAGAGATAAAGAGGAGGAAGGAGAGAGAGAGAAAGAGAAAGATGGCAGAGAGAGGTATCTATGCATGAAGAAACGGAAGTTGGCAGATCGCGATTCCCGATATAATCGATCACGAACGGCTCTGACATTGCAGAGAGACTGAGAATCAGAGGGAGAAAATGAGAGAGATACGGCGGGATAAAGAAGCATGATCGGTAAGAGCAGATGGAACTTTGGGTGCGTTATTCGATTTCGATCTTGTTCGCAGGACGGACGCAGAACTCACGATCGATCTCAACATAAATATCTACCGGAATACACACACGCACGCACACAGGTATGTATAAACGATCGGAGGTTATGTTGAGTTCGAGCGAAGATAATTACGTCCATAAGGCTCTGGCAAATATCGCGCATGGGGCGGAGAACGCATCGCAGAAATTGTGCACCAGCAAAAGTCCAGAGAAAGACAGACATATGGGGAGAGGGGGAGGGGAGAGAGAGAATAAGATCGAAGTGAATATGCATCAAACGAGAGATATATATAGTGATGATACAAGTTCGATACGAAGTGTGGTATGTGTTACGTAGTCCCGGCACGCCCGACCCCTTGACTCTTTGATATAATTGTTGCACTGGCGGCCACATTCGAATATAAGTAAAGGATATATCGTTTCTTTCTCTCTCTCTCTCTCTCTCTTCCTCTCTCTCTCTCTCCTCACCCTGTTCCCTACCTTTCCCATTCTCATCTCTTCTCGAAGTACGTGGCCATTAACGGCTATAACCATTACCCGCGATTCGACAAACTGTTGGTTCGGTGGTTGAGGCTCAATACTTGGCGCGAGATCTCTTTTTCCTACCTGCTATACTTGTGTGTACGCAATGTAAAGGGTTACTCAAATTGACCTGACATTTTGATTTATTAATGAAACGTATTATTCATTTGAAAAGTACGAATATTTTTATTTTAATATAAGGTACAAACATGGAGGTTATGTGTGGAACCCAATATCCGATGGCCGCCTCGTCCCTGTTTGCAAACGTTCACTATTTTGACTTGTATTTTTTTTTAATTGTCAATTTTCAATTGTATTGAAAATTTCGATTTCAATAAAAGACAATTACAATTTCAATAAAATAAGTTCAGTGGCGTCAGATGGCACGATCTTGGTGGCCAATTGACATCGTCGCGGTGCGAGATAACACGACCATAAAACTTCGTCTACAATAACTATGCAGCAAGTAAAAATTTCTGTGCGTTGCTCGATGGTGTAATTCTCCTTGACTAAACCTCAATACTTCCTGATGGCAGTTGTCAAATATCAGTACCCTATGTTCGCCACAAAAAAAAATGGCGGGCACTTTAAAATGTCAGGTCATTTTGAGATACCCTTTATAAATGTGCACTTTTATATACTTTTTTTTTACATTATACCCTTTTTATATACTTTATACCCTTTATAAATGACAAATAATTCACCAGTATATCTGGGAAGATGCGGATGACGTTTTTTTATAGATGTATAGCGAGGCACCACACACCTCATTGCGCACTATTTAGGCTTTTTTCGAGTTTCCAAAAACGAGCCAGAGAAAAAAGGAGGAGCAGCCTCGTTTTCATTTTTCTTTTCCCCTTTTTATTCGTAACTCATCTCGTGGTCTACCCGAAAGGCACCACCGGCATAAATGATGACTTAACCCAAGTTCCGGTGAAAAAATTTGCCCCGAGGAATAATTGAACGGTAATTCTCGTTTGCGAACTATACACTGACAAAAGGGAATACGTACCCTCGAGCAGTTGAGGGAATAAATACGCGAGAGGTAAAAGTACCAGAGCCCAGGAACTTCTGATGGCGATTTTACTCGTCGAGTTTCTGGTAAAACGGAAGGTAAACACGAAGAGCTCGCACGATGCAATGCGAAGCACGAAAAAATGTGTGTGTCCGTGCATGTATGAGTGTATATATATACGTGATGAGGAATTATCGAGTCTTTAGAAATTACCTTGGCCCTTTATTCGCGCTTCTATGTACAAAAGTCATTTCCTCGTCTTCCAGTTCTCTTTGGAACATCATTCTTGATGCTTATGGCTTTATATATACCTCGAAGATCTGGGTATTTTTATATTGGATGTCTCGTAATTGAGGCAATATGGTTGTCTAGAGTCCTGGTTTGGAGGTGATTTTTTAGATAGAATAACTATTAAACTGTTCCAGTTTCCTTTCTGAAATTTCCAACACATGTTTATTGATCGTTGAAGCATATGTACAAATTAAAAAAAGAAAGAAATTATTATCATGTATGTTCGTACGTTTTTTTTTATAACGGTGCGAGGAAAACGCGTACGTAAACGGTTTTTTATTTACTATTTTTTGAGCCGCCGAATAAAAAGAAAATGTTTGCCAAAATTAGACTTTTTTACCACCCGCCCCTTTGTGACTTTTTTTAAAGGGCTACTAACGATAGCTACAGTTATGTAGATGATTAAACTTTTTTGGTTTCTTAGACCAACCATTGTCAAGTTATTGTCCCAACCTCATTTTTTATACAGCTCTATCGTACCTCAACAACGTTGTTAATTAATTTTTTTTTCAATAAAACTTTACACGAAATCAGTTCAATGTATGCTTAATAAATTACGATTTTTTAAATCAAATTCCACATTCACAATCTAGTAGACAAAAAAAAATCGGAAAAACGACCTCCCTTTCGGACTGTCACAGTGGTGTCGTTCCTTCAGATATGAAAATAGCGGAACGAATTAATTTCTTCCGTACGTGATAAATATCACGTATCGAATTTTAAACCCTCGCGTGAGGCAACACAGAGAATTAGGAGAGAGGAAATGTACTGTCGAAAGTAAGTAAGACTTCCGAAAGGGCTGAAAATGTTGCAATTATTTTATTGCTAATGATCGATCACCAAATATGTAATGGTAACAATGAGCGCAACAATGAGCCTTCATGAAATACGCATAAAAGCCACGGGTACGTAGGGGCACATGCACACACGTATCGACGAAGTACCGAGTAACGAAATGAGAATATAAAAGATCTAACAATAAGAGAAACGGAGGGTTGAGACGCCTTCTGCGCGCATCCTGAGCTCTTATATATATTCTTAATGGGATTAACCTGGGTACTACCCCCGACGCACAAACGGCGCCGATCGGCCACCGTGCATATATATATATATATATATATATATATATATATATATATATATATATATATATATACACATACACTCTTGGGCGTGGATAATTGAACGAAGGAAAAATGAACCGTGTCTGATTAACAGTATCATTGATACGTCGATTTCGCGCTTGTTGCTGTGGCCAATAAGCATTTTTCGTTTGAGACCTCACTCCTGGTTTATTTTTTCCTCTTCTCTGGTATCGTTACAAAATAAATGCAATTTTAAGCCCAAATCCGTATATTTTTTTGCAATGGTTGTGCAGTGTTCATTAGAAGTGGGATATGAAGAGTAGAACGAATTACGATTTTCATAGTGATGGGGCAGAACACGCTCAAGAAACCCGGTAAAAAAACAGTGGACAACGATTTTCGGAAGCTTTTTTGAAATTTTGCTGAATGGGACACGGTCGTTTTGGGAGCATGCGTACGGCGTCATTAAGCTGAAATATCTATGATGAACAGTTTGTATTTTGTGATCATCGGTGAATCTGCAGTTTGCCGAAAGAAGAGGGAAAAGGAGGAGGGGAATTATACGGGTGTTGCACCCGACCTTAAGCTTATCTGAAACAGAAAATACAAGAAAGAGAGGGAGGGAGAGAGAGAGAGAGAGAGAGAGAGAGAGAGAGAGAGAGAGAGAGAGAGAGAGAGAGAGAGAGAGAGAGCGAGGGAGAGAAATTGATTGATTGATATTTTCTTGTTGATAATTTATCCATGGCTCGGCTGAACGTGGTTGATCTCAAACATAAGTCATCACTTATATCAAGTTCTTACAGTGTAGAGATACAGCTTACAATAAGGAAGATACGATGTATATAACCGTAGGTATAGACGGAATTTTCCCTTAAGGCAGCATTGGCTAGAATATTTTTCAAACGTTTGTTTTTTATTTTATTATTTTACAGCTGTTTTTGTAAACAGTTTAATGATACTCGTAAAATTAGCCGAGTTACACGAAACATCAGTCGAGACGCAGCAAATTTTAAACGCGTTTTATTCGAAACGTTGTTTTTTATATTGCCAATCACGATATCTCGCTAACCAATTGGCCGATTGAGGTCAGATTTAGCCCGAACTGTTTTTCAACGTTGGTAACAGAGTTGAGTCATAATCTTAATAGTCTTTAATTTTCTGTAACTCACAGATTGTTCAGGAAAATAGGAAACATTGATAATCAAAGTTTAGCATGCTGCTGTTTTGGATATTTTTTGCTGACTGGTACCAAACATCACAACACTCATACAGATTAAGAATGTGTTTGGTTTCTTTTTGTCAGATTCATACAACGTCCGCAACACTGCTCGGCAACTGGGTATTTCCGCGCACCATTGTAAACAAACGTACAAAAGTACATGATAATAATTTGTTTATACTTCTACATATTCTCGAAGGATTAATAAACATTTGGAAAAAAATTGAAAAGGACACTGGAGCAGATTCACAGTTATTCCATCCTATAAATTACCTCCAAAACAGGGCTCTAGACAACAATACTTTGAAATATAGAAAGTAATAAAACCAAAATACAATAAGAATATAACAATATCAAAACGGAAAAAAACGAAACGAAAAAGAAAGTTTTTCATAATATAAAACGACATATTACAAAATAAATGAAAGTAGAATAAAAATTGAAGTATAAATTTGCGTGAGGCAATAAATCGAAACTGAAAACTGAATCAATAATCTAATCTAAATCCAAAGAGAAAGAGAGCAACAGAGAGAGAGAGAGAGAGAGAGAGAGAGGCAGAGATTGGCGCTAACATAAAAGCAATTAGCCGACTGGCACAATCCAACGCGTTTCGCATCACGTTAAACGATCCACTGATCAATCCGGAGCTAAACCTAAAAAAACATTTTTTTTTAAATAGTCACTCCAATCCGTGTCGCTCCCCAAGCTGTACAACCGCGAGTGCCTTCATCTCAAAATACTTGTCCTTCCCCTCAAAGTTCCCAAGCTTATTAGAAATGCAAAACAAATAAATAACAAACAAAAAATAACAGTCAATTGAGACGAGAAATCAATCGTCGCGAAGTCTAACGCGCAACGGTCTCCAACGCATTGCGCGAGTGTCGCAAATGCGACGAGGCTTAGCACCGCGCTCAGTTGGGAAACGAAAAATGATGGGTAGGCATATTGCGGCTCGGAGCCGCGTGTATCCAACATTGAGAAATCGTATGAAGCGCGTTTCATGTATGTAATTCCTAATAATCATCTAATAATCATGTGCGCGTGTGTTACCACGAAAGAGACGAGGAAAAAATAGAGGGGGGATGGCGAATGAAAGGAACCAGCATATACCCTGTAGTGATGGAACTAACACGTTGTGGTGCAATGTTGAGTGAGGGGGCAGGGGAGGAGGGGACAGGAGAAAGCCACGGTTGCAAATTTGCCGTTTTGTTATATATACACACACACATATATATATATATATATATTAGGGTGGTTAAAAAAAATCGATTTTTTTTCTCAACGGAAAATTGAAGTATGTTAAGAAAAAGAAAGTTTTGCAAAATTTGAGGGTTCTAAACAATTGTTTAGTTAGTGCTCAAACGCCTTTTTCATGTTTTTTTTAATTCATGATTAACGGAGTGTTAATTTTTTTTTACATCTCGATGCAGATAATGTTAGTGCGTGATCCAATGTAAGTCTTGATTTAATTTTTTCTGTAACAATACCCAATTTTTATTTACTTTTTTTTTACCATAAACAATTTGTATTTGCAGATTAAGAATTAATTTATGTAATACGGTTGTAAAAATTATATCAACCACTTAATGAACAAGAACTCGGTGTTCGCATCACCGAATATCTAACAACTATGCGCGTTTTTTTTTGAGTAATATGTGGTTTTAGAGTAAGAAAGGAAATGCAGAAAACAAATGACGAAAAATCGAAAAAAAATAATTAAAAGTCCTTTGAGCACCACCTAAAAAAATGTTTAGACCTCTCAAATTTTGTGTGAATTACTTTTTCATAATGCAGTAACATTTACCGTTGAGTACCGCCGATTTTTTTTTTTTTTACCACCCGTATATATGTATCTAAGGGAGACCGGGGCAAAATGGTATAGCGGGGCATAATGGGACCGGGGCAAAATGGGACCGGGGCAAAACGGGTTTGTTTGGCGTAACAATTCGATTCGAACAATTTAATTGTTAATGAAATTGTTTAAATAATAATTTTTTATCATTCGTTTGGAATCTTCGCAAGTTTGGTGTAGTCTATTAATGCATTAATGACTGTGTGTCCCATTTTGCCCCAATTTGATATTCCACTCCTCTCTGTCCCATTTTGCCCCAGTGCCGTTTTGCCCCGGTACCGTTTTGCCCCGCTATACCATTTTGCCCCGGTCTCCCCTATAGAGTTCCCTGTTATGAATGGATAATCCTGCATCTGTCGTACTTTCGTATATGTACTTTCGTCGCCATTTTTTTTCCACTTGTTTTATCGTTATGAAGTGTACTGTTAAGCAATAAATTAATGGCCAATGGAAAACTAGCGTACATTTTTGTGATTTTTAACAATGACTTGAAAAACCATTAAAAATCATATTTTTCTCATGAAATTTCAGCCCAAGGCCCTTAAAAGCCCATTTTCGGATATTTTTTTTCCAAAACTACCAACGTTCGTAGAACATACATAAGGGTAATTCGGATAGGCTGGAAAAATCTAGACACCGTGTGTCCAGATTTCCCTTTGGGACGTCACTTTTCGGGCCACCCTGTCCATTTATATCCATTACGCCCTACATCGGAAGCCAGGTATTAAACAAGTACACCGTGCACATGAGACTCTCGGCGGGGGGGCGGGGGGCTGGCGAAGAAAGGGTATGATGCGCGGTCGGAACAACAGCCGAATGCATATGGTGTGTGTGGCAATCGGCATAACGCATAATGCGTAACATTGGCTCTCTTATGTGCCCTCGTAAACTGTGAGGGAAGAAACACGCCTTTGCGCGGGCTCACAATCAGCTGCGTTCCGCGCGCCTCCCGAGGCCCTATTTACGGAACACCATCGAAAACAATTATCGTGACGTGATTGAGCGAGCGCGAATGAGCCACGAGACGAACGAGGGGTGATGATGAGTAGTACGAACAATGATGGAAGGGGGGGGGGGGGTAAAGTCCAAGAAAGATGAACGGTCGATCATCTGGTAAAATCCCACGTTCAATCTGTAAGGATGCGCGGAATTGTTCATCTCTTCCTGCCCTCGTGATTCGATAGGTTCACGTTATATATATATATATATATATATATATATATATATATATATATATATATATATATATATATATATATATATATATATATATATATATATATATATATATATATATATATATATATATATATATATACATAAAATGTGTCCTGTTATAAATGGATAATTCTGCAACTGTCGATAGGTCAGATCAGGTGCTACTGAATGCTTGTTTAATTTCAGTTTATTAAAATTTAATAAACTTAATTAAATTTCAGTTTAGTAAAAGACCCACGGTTTTCGAGATTTTGTGCCTTATGTTATTTTTTGGAAAAAGTCATCGGCTTTTGGTTTTTCGCATATCATTTCTACAAATGATACGAATCGACAATAACTAAGGAACTTTTTAAAGTAAGTGGCACGATATGCGTAGTACATCTTTTTACACCGCAGGTTATCAAAGTTCGAATTGGTTTATATGAAAATGCTGCATAAGATTTTTTTTTCATAGAGTTTCCCTAACATTTGAGGTTAAAAAGAAGACTTTTCTAGATAAAACAAATAGCCAAGAGTATTTTTTTTAATCCGGGTAAAAAAAAGTTATCATTTGTAGAAATGGCATGCGAAAAACCAAAAGCAGATGATTTTTATCTCTAAAACCGTGGGCCTTTAGTGAACTGAAATTCCAGCACAATCATCTTGTTACAGACCATTATTTTCTGGGAGGGGAGGGAGAGGGACGGGGAGAAGGTATGAGAGGAGAGCGAGATTCTGGTGGGTAACAAACCTACGCACTTAGGTAGTGCGAAATCTTCTTGGTGTCTTAGGTACAATTTTTCACAATTTCTGTAAAAATTTAAAAAAACCTAAAGTCCAAACTCCTAGATAAAAAAAAACTAAAAATCAATATTTGAGAAGAAAAGAAATTTTTAAAACTTCAAACGTTCGGGTCTATTTTAGGACGTTTTTATTTTATTTCAATATGTACATGTATATATATATCAGTAAATCGCATTTTTGCCATAATGACGCGCTGGTAAAATTAATTGATTCTCGTTAATAACTAATTGAGATGGCACATAGAGTGCCTTCATAATAGAAACACGTCCCGAAATATATATCGGTAGTCCATTGACGATTTTATCAGAAAGGATCGTCAGCCACGCATCGATTAATCTTGCCTGCCACGCTTGCCGACCCGTGCAGACGAAAACTGCCGTATAACGCTTCGTGCATAGAATCTTGTTTTTATAAGTGTCTCACAATCAGTCCTTCAACGTAATTTTTTTCCGCGTTATATTCGTGTCATAAAAAAATGATGGCATGAAATGTCGTAACTATGATAGAGATAATGGAAATAACGTTGAAGATTACATCCTACACGTAACGTCAGTTTCACAATAGTGCATAACTTAAATTCATTACAAAGCCAGCTAATCCGCTTTGAATGCGCAAACCGATCAAATTGCAAGATACGAAACGCATGGAGGACTACAAAGTTCAAACGTCATTGGAGCAGCAGCGGTTCTGTTATCCATCTTTCTTTTCTTCAATTTACCGGGCCCCTCTCGGTATGCCATTATGCCGTATCTCCTTATGGGGTGATGCCTTGTTGTAGAAGTTGAAAAATCAGTTTTTCCAAAATTAATATATTCTGGCAGTATATCGTCTTATAAATGTTCCCTAAAAATTTCAAATCGGATTGAGTGACAGATTCATACGCTGTTATGTTGACGCCCGTCGGAATGCTCGGAGCGTCGTTCGAACCTTTAAACGCTTTTTATAAATGTTCAGATGTAGTATTTGATCGAAGGATTTTTTTTCGAAGTATATTTTTTATTTGATTAACGAAAAATGCCCATCTTGTTCCGTAAAAATCAAGACTCTCACTTTCAAAATGGGCAACTTTTTTCAAATTTGATATTTCGGAAATTCTTTCGATTAATCATAAGATAAACTAATATTTGGGGTGTCTCAAAATGACCTGACATTTTTAATTGCGCGCCTCTTTTTTTGTGGCAAACATAGATTACTAATCTTTGACAACTGGCATGAGGGAGTATTGAGGTTCAGTCATGGAGAATTACACGATCGAGTAACGCATAGAAAGTGTTATTTGCTGCATCGTTACTGCATGGTCATTGCAGACGAAGTTTCATGGTCGTGCGATTTGACGCCATTGAACTATTTTTTTGGGATTTTCTGAAAGGAAAAGGGTATGCCAATGATCCATAGACCATTCCGGAGCTCAAGGAAGCAATTGGACGCACCATTAATGAAATTAGTCCGCAATTATGCCAAAACGTTATTGAAAATTTCGTCAAAATAGTAAAGGTTTGCAAACAGGTACGAGGCGACCATCGGATATTGTGTTCCACACATAACCTCCATGTTTGTACCTTATATTAAAATAAAAATATTCGCATTTTTCAAATAAATAATTCGTTTTATTAATAAATAAAAATGTGAGGTAATTTTGAGTGCAATCTGTTCGATTCTTTCACATTAAGTCCTTAGGCCACAGTAACGGGTATAAAACCATGTGCGGATTCAACTATTTTTTTCGTATGAAAAGGTGATTCAGTCATAAAATTAATTACACATATATTTAGTACAAAACAGCCGACGACTAATATTTTCTTTTGTTATTTTTTTTTTAGGCGCTCCGCGGCGTGACATTTAGCATCCACAATTTTTTACCTATAACAAAAAACAAAAATTCTTGTCAATCTACATTAAAATACCTAGAGAAGTACGTACGGAATTAAAAAAAAATTGTTTTATTCAGAAGTTGTAGGTATTTGAACTTAAGAAATGAATTTTCAGTGAAAAATTTCCTTATAACTGCTCATAAACTTCTCATAAGATGAAAGATGTTCGATTAATCAGAAATTCCGTACGTCCTTCTCTGCGAAATGCAATTAGGAACATAACTTTTAAATTTGAAGTAAATCGAGTGAAAATTGTTGAAGTTATTTGTCACGCCAATTGGAAAAAAGCTGTTTCGAGAAGTTTCGAGTAATCATCCATTGTGTACATCGAAAAAAAAAATATTTCTAACAGCTTGATATTCATACTAAATAGATGTGTAATTAATTTGATGAGTAAATCACTGTTTCATACGAAATAAAAAGTTGTTAAATTCGCACATGATTTTATACCCGTTACTGTGGCCTAAGGGCTTAAGTAACCTGGTTCAGCAGGGCATTGCTCACCGCAATAGGCGTTTTCAAGAGGTCTTTCCCGGTCATCCGCGCCAAATCGATTATAATTCAATATTCTTACACAAACAAATTACAGACTATTCTTCAGACGACTCTTTTTCAAATACCTAATTTTCGTAAAAATTTCAACGCGATCTCCAATCAAAAAAATCCCAAAAGTGCGCTGTTTTCGACTGTACCAGGCATAACAAGCATCAGTCAATACGAAACAAGATTGCACTGAAAAGTGCTTTCGAACAAGTGCGAGAGCGGTTGCGAAGCACGAATCGCCAGAATCCTCATCGTGCTCGTCCTCAGTCCTGTGGTGTTGCCTGTAAAAAAAATGTTCATCCACTGGTTACCCAATGCTCGTCTTTTTCTTCCTCCTTTTTCTCCATTCCGTCGTATACTTCATGGTTGTAATTGTTCACCGAGTATGATCTCCGACAAACAAGATTCTAGTTAGGTTCGATCTCTCGCTGGGGATAGGGCGGAATGAGTCGCGCGAGCCCCCTCGGTGGCAAGAAAGTTGCCAAGCGATGTGCTAAGTGCCCCAACCTTCTCGGAGACCACTGCGGGACCAACGGGGAAACAACAACAATAACGATGATGATGATAACGATGACGGTGATGACGATGATGATGATGACGATGATAAAGAAAAGGACAAGGCAAAAAATGCATCGGGAGGGAGTCTCGTAGCTGTGAAACGAGCTTGCGGGAGAATAAAAGAGAGGAAGGAGGGAGGAGGGTAAGAGAGGAGAGAAACAGAATGAGATGGAACTAATGCGCAGGGATGAGTGAGAAGGACGTGTCGAGGTTTCTTCTTGGAGTTACCCTGCAGCAACACAAAAGGCATTAACCCCACCAGCTATTTAATTACAGGCTCTGAAGACCGCTGGACCCTGCACTCTCTCTCTCTCTCTCTCTCTCCCTCTCTCTCTCCCTCTCTCCTTGTCTTTGTTCTCCCCTCCACCTAGTTGCACGAGGCTCCCCGTGCACCGGCGCAGGCGTGCTCTCGCTTGATGCTTTTGACGTCGAAGAAATTGAGAAATAATAATCATTGACCAGCTGGCCTTTTCGAATTAGCTCCTTGCACGCGCATCTTGCCACGCAGCAACAGAAACCACCGCGAAACTTATCCCGCCATTCCCGTTCGTCCTTCTTCTTTTTCTCCTTTTTCGATGCTCTTTTCCTTCTTCTCACTCCTCCACTCGACTGCGGCAGCCGCATCACGATCCTCGTCTTAATTCCATAATACGATAACTCACCGATCTCACGTACGGATGATATTACGCGGCGCGATCGCGTCTCTACCGTTAAATTGAGCACGTATACGCGATTAGACTGCGCGATGCACAATTCTCGATGAGACTCGCTTTTACATGTTCCACGCACGGCGAAAGTTCGAGGGAATCAATCAGTCGCGGGGGTGGTCCAAACGGAACTTTCACAATCTGCGACTCTTTGGCTCGGGACTGGAGGATCTATTCAACATTTATTGGACTCGAGTTGTCCTGGACAATGACCGGGGACAAATTTCTCCCGGCAGCCTTGCTCAAGAACGAGATTTCACGATGTCAACATATTCAGACTTGGAGAAACTGTGAGTTTTGCGGAATATTCAGGTTTAAGTGAGAAAATATCGACGCCATTGAGAATTTTAGTTGAGTACGGAAATTGGTAGACGTTGGTGGGTAATAGAAATCGGACAAAAGGTCCACGTTTGAATTTATCAGGTTAGATGATCGGGAAAAGGAATTTGGAAGAACATTTTGGAATGCCGCGAGGAATATTGTAACGCATAATATTCGAGGGATTTTCAGAAACTTCAGATAGAAATAATGGTCTAGTCGAAATATGACGAGGAATATTAGTGATAAGGAACATCATTTGAGTCCCGCCTTTGATTTTGTGGAAACTCATATTTGTGACAGAGCATCGAAAACTATTAGACGCGTGAGTTTTTATTGGCGGAAATATGGTTTGGGGAGGGAAACCACCCCTTAAAGAAAGGCGTGTCACCCCGGAATTTAATTTTTTCAAATAATTTCATAGTGGATTTTTCATAGTTTTATATTAGGAGGATTTTGGTTTTTGGCACATACAAATAGGTGGACTGCTTGTGGGCGAAACTGCAGAATCACCCCTCGACATGCCTTTCTTTGAGGGGCGGTCCCTTGCATTAAAACCGTTTTTCCGCCGATAAGAAAAAATACGTGTCTAATAGTTTTCAATGCTTTATCACATATACGAGTTTCGACAAAATCGAAGGCTCACCGTTACGAGCTTACAAGCAACATCACTTAAGTGATGTTGCTTGTAAGCCTTCGATTTTTCGTCACTTTTCGTATCTCTTTTCAATCACAAGTGATTTTTACTTACAAGCAACATCAGTTAAGTGTTTTCGACTCACAAGGAACGTCACTTAAGTGATTTTGACTTACAAGCAACATCACTTAAGTGGTGTTGCTTGTAAGTCAAAATCGTCAGGATGGATGATGATAACGAATCATAGTTGAATCAATTTTATTATCAGTAGATTACTCGTTCCAAAATTACCCTGGTTATTCACTCAGCTGCCTCCCCCTGGATGTATTTTTCTACACCCAAAATTTCCATAGCTATATCGCTTTGTTGCACCCAAAAACCTTATGGATACACTCCGTTTCACCTTGATTCTTACGCACATTTCAACGACTTACACCTAGTTCGTGGCCGGGAAAAAGAAGAATTTTCGTGTGAATTTTTTTCTGCAAAAACGTATGCATGTTTGCAGTTTTTTTTTGGCCATTAAGGAGTTTCGAGACACTTGACGAAATGTTACCATTTGCTTCAAATTTATACCGTAAATTTATTGCCATATTATACATCGAAAAAATACAATTCTTCGTTTAAGCATTGCTTTTCGATATACTGCCAGGAAAATTGTATTGATGTTAACTAGATGGGTCTATTTGATTGAGAAATCTGAATGGAGTATTTAATTTTCATTTTGGGTTTATGAAATAATAGTACTAGATGCATACAACATGATTTATTCTATGCATCTAATACACTTGGATTTGCAGTCTATATCGTAAATAAATAAAGATATATTCGAATCGAATATTAATTTACTTATTTTAAACATATTTCATATGTCAAAAAAATAGCTGAAAAAAAAATTTCAGTTCATATCTACACAATTTTTGTGTCAATATGTCGAAAAGCAAAGTAACAGATTTTTGTTTCAAATATATATTTATTTATTTAAAGAAAAAACATATTTGAAACAAATTGCATCGTGGTAGGCCATGAGACAGGG
This sequence comes from Ophion costatus, assembly GCA_951751655.1. Classification (NCBI taxonomy): domain Eukaryota; kingdom Metazoa; phylum Arthropoda; class Insecta; order Hymenoptera; family Ichneumonidae; genus Ophion; species Ophion costatus. Next base: position 22,462,668 of record OX632364.1, on the reverse strand, counting down.
AGAAAACCTCCTTGATCTAAGTAGATCCTATTGAAATCAAATATTGTTTGGCAGTATATGTGAAAGTAGCATGTAAAATTCGATATTGATCGGTGCAGTCTTGAGCAAATCGGCTTGAAATTTTTAAAGAATATTTTTGAAACGTTACATTTTGAAATTTCTTCGAAAACCAAAAATGGATATTTTCCAAATTTTAGCCAAGTACCATTTAGCCATTTTAGCCCGTGAAGAAAAAATTTCCAAATACATCCAACTATATTTCTCGTTTGATAGTATCATGAAATTGTCGATATATGTATATCATAATTCTTACATGTTCTACGGTATATATGCGCGGAGGATGGAAGTCAGTGTATTGGCGTGGTCGCCGTGCGCTATATTGCATATTTATAAAATGTAAATTTTAATTGCCCTAATAGAAGTACGCCGTATATTGATAATTGCAGTTGAAATACGCTTTCATCAGCGGTATCGTGATTTTTTTTCTTCCCTCGTCGCACATATACATACATTCATGGATACATATATAGGTATATCAATTATGGGATTTACACTATGCCCGGTAATATGTCTCAGATCACGAGCACAAGTTATATTCCTGCATTTTTACTTCGCTCCTTTTTTTTCTTTCCCTTCCTTCTATATGCTTCGGGTAACACATAGAATATACCTGATAAATATTCGGCGCATACTCGGATGGAGATTGTACGAGAGAGAAGTGTAGCGCCGATAAGTATTACCGCGCCTCTGCATACACGAATGAGATCGTTCACCGTACATTGTGCTCGTCTCTTTTGCCCGACGATCCCAAACTCCGGGAGCCATTAATTTGAGACGTTCTCGCGGACCGTGCAACGCGGCCGCTTCATCGCGCTGCAATTATTGTGCAGTCCCAATTAGCGTAATTAAGGATATAATTGATATTAAAAAACAAAAAATCGAAAGAAAAAAAGATGATGGGCTAGAGAGGAACGACTCGTCGATGTTGCCACATTATTATTTGCCACCTTTTTGCGATTCTAGTATGCGTCGATGATTTCGAAAAAATGATACACTACCGGGGAATGGAAGGGCAAGGGAGCGGGTAGTAATACGCTGAAAGGAAACTCCGTGGTATTTGAAACAAACGCCCCTATGGTGAAAGATGGTAAAGGGAGGCTAATTGTAAAGGGTGTCTTAAAATGACCTGACATTTTGAATTGCGCACCATTTTTTTTGTGGCAAACATAGAGTACTCATCTTTGGCGACTGGCATGAGGACGTATGGAGGTTTAGTCATGGAGAATTACACGATCGACGAACGCATAGAAATTGTCATTTGCTGCATCGTTACTGCATGGTTGGATAAAAAGGTGGAAATCGAGAGGTGCAATAGTGAAAGGAAAAGTGTGTGTCGATGATCCACAGACCAATCCGGAGCTCAAGGAAGCAATTGGACGCCCAATAATGAAATGAGTCCGCAACTATGCCAAAATGTTATTGAGCATTTCGTCAAAAGAGTGAACGTTTTTACAAACAGGGACGAGACAGCCATTTATCGGATATTGTGTTCCACGCATAACCTCCATGTGTGTACCTTATATTCAAATAAAAATATTCGTACTTTTCAAATAAATAATACGTTTTATTAATAAATAAAAATGTCAGGTCATTTTGAGACGCCCTATAGTTCATTGACAGACCAATCGCAATATAGTTGTGTCACCCATTTTATGTTTGCCAACCCAAAAAACTCTAGTTACTTTTACTATGCCAACTGCTACCATGGACGGGCCTTGCAAATATCACGTATTGAGTCACCTCTCGTAGTCAGGTAAACGTCGATGTTTTTCTACCACCTAGTCAATATCAAGGAGCAATTCGTGTCAAAAACAAAACGAATCTGACGCATTGATTTTCTAAGATCGCTGCTTCACTCGCTACGCCGCGGAAAATACTTGACACGATTTTTTTCGGTACTCGCCGAAAAGAGGACCCAAAAAAAGATGCGCACATTTGTGCATATTGATCCTACATACTTGCGCACGAGTTCTTATCGAAGGCGCGAGGGAGCACAAATTGGTAGCAGGTGAAAAGTAGAGTCTCGGGTCAGCCCTTGCGCGATAGCGATGTTGAGATACGTGCGTATATCCGTGATATAGATACATGTATATATAATTACCAGCGCATAGCGGGGTCCTCATACAAGTTTTCCGCCACCATCGTGTATACAGAGTGTCCTGTTACGAATGGACGGTCGTGCTACGTTCGATAGTCCAGATAATGTCCTACTACATGCTGGAATCTCAGTTTAGTAAACTCCCACGGTTTTCGAGATTTTGGGCTTTATGTTATTTTTCGAAAAAAGTTATCTGCTTTTGGTTTTTCGCATGCCATTTCTACAAATGATATGAATCGACAATAACTAACCAACTTTTCAAAGTAGTTGACACGATATGCGTAGTACATTTTTTTATACATCAGGCTATAAAAGTCAGATGTTCGAATTGGTTTCTATGAAAATTCTGCATAAGATCTTTTTTTCATAAAGTTTTCTTAACTTTTAAGTCTAAAAAGAAAACTTTTCTAGATAAAATAAATAACCAAGAGTATTTTTTTATAAAACCAGGTCAGAAAACGTTTACATTTGTAGAAATAGCATGCGAAAAACCAAAATCAAATGATTTTTATCTCGAAAACCGTCTTTTACTAAACTGAAATTCCAGCATATGGTAGAACGTGATCTGACCTATCGATAGTTGCAAGATTATCCATTCATAACAAGACACCCTGTATATGCGAGCTCTTCCAATTTTACCGGGTCTTTTTCTCGATATAATTAACGGATGCGTATGGAGAACAAGAGAGAGAGAGAGAGAGAGAGAGAGAGAGAGAGAGAGAGAGAGAGAGAGAGGGAGGGAGGGTGGGAGGGAGAGAGACCGACAGCCAGCCATAGGAGTGAGATATGGTTGTAAAAGAGGAGGGAAGGCGAAAAAAAAGAATTATCTCGATCGTGCGAATAAATCAAGCATTGGACACTAATGAGAGACACGAAGGACAGTTTAAGAGCGGGGCCGGAATGATTTCTACCCAAAACACTTTCAGCAGGCAACCATACATATAAGTACATGCACATACACATACACGACAAGTAGTTATGTCGGAAAATGACTCCAAACTCGTTAAATAATAAAAACCATTTAAGAACCTAGTTGAAATTTTTGAAAATATTAATTTTTCGTTTTCGACGGATTCTCAAACTATAACATTTCAAGAATATTTTCTGAAAATTTCCAGTCGATTCGTTCAAAATTGAGGAAGTTATGGGTGTTTCGAGGTAAGTTCCGCAAACCGGCGAACTTTAAGCGCGTTTTTCTCAAAATGACTTTTTCAAAATCAGTAACCACGATTTCTCGAAAATCACTGCACCCGTCAACTTCAATTTTTATAAGCTTCTTTCACATATCAAAAAGCAGTTCTTGAACATAGGAATTTGTTTTCGATGAAGGTTTTGTTTATCAGCGAAAATAGAGCGTTTTTTAACCGTCAATCTATACTTACACTTTGGATGGCGGCCATTTATTTAAAAATCAATATTTTGTTAAATCCTTCGTCCAAGCACTAGATAACCAAATACGTTTGATTTTTTTATTTCATGCAGCGATCTGCACATACCATTGTATCTACTATAAGGTGTCCCAAAATGACCTGACATTTGAATTTATTAATAAAACGTATTATTTATTTGAAAAGTACGGATATTTTGATTTTAATGTAAGGAACAAACATGGAGGTGATTTGTGGAATACGTAATCCAATAAATGGCCACCTCGTCCCTGTTTGCAAACGTTCACTCTTGTGACGATATATTCAATAACATTTTGACATAATTGCGGACTAATTTCATTAATGGTGCGTCCAATTGCTTTCTTCAGCTCCGGAATGGTCTGTGGATCATTGGCATACCCTTCCCCTTTCAGAAAACCCCAAAGAAAGAAGTCCAATGGCGTCAAATCGCACGATCTTGGTGGTCGCTTGACATGGCCGCGGCGCGATATAACACGACTATGAAAGTTCGTCTACAATAAATATGCAGTGACACTGCAGCAGATAACAATTTCTATGCGTTGCTCGATCGTGTAATGGTCCATGACTGAACCTCGATACTTCCTCATGCCAGTTGTCAAATATTAGTACTCTATGTTCGCCACAAAAAAAATGGCGCGCAATTAAAAATATCAGGTCATTTTGAGCCACCCTTTACAGTCATAAACATTTTTCAATACAAACATCGTGAAAGACACTTGAAGCCACACTCCTTAATGTAGAAAAAACCATTTAAAACACTGCACCCGTGTTTCCAGAGAAGGTTCACGAACATTCCTTTTTTACCGGCCACGAGGGAGATGTAACCCGTTGAATCTATGTAACGTTGGCTCTCAGCACAGCTGGCTGTTTCGAAGACGATCTATCAGCCATTATCTTAAACCATCGCTATTTTTGAAGACGTTCACGATCCTCCAAAAGGACCTTCAATATAAACATTTATCTAAATATGATTTTGAAGAAACTAGAATTTGAGTAATAGTGACTACGGAGACTAGAGTCTTCTGTGAGGACGGTCCGCGAAATCAAATGATTGCGAATCACATTTCGCCATATGTATAAACATATTTGTATATTTAGAGAAAGCCATCTTGCAGAAAAAAAATATACATACCTATGGATACCAGGTTTATATGTAGATAGGTACTTATGTACAATAATGTACGAGTAGAATTGTATGTAAAAATGTATGTATAGGCCATGTATGTATGTAACACGAATTACGCACTAAACGGGCGTGTTTGGTCTTGACGTCAAGATATATTTTATAGGATGCCCAGGCTCCGTAAACGCGCATATGTGGCAGGTGGAAAAAAAAGCTCGGGGCCTCCGAGCTCTTGCGTGCTAAACGCTTCACGCGCCTTATTTACAAAAGGACTTTCATATGTGTGTATATATCTATAGACATACATATATATATATATATGTATATATATATATATATATATATATATATATATATATATATATATATATTGGTTTATGTTTATGTGTGTGCGTACAACGTACCGTATAAACCTGCGGTTGATAATTGCAGCGTAAACAGGCGAGAAAAATGAATGAAATGAAACACTCGTTACGAGAGGTCTTTAGCTGCAAAGATGCGAGTTTAAAAAAAACGCATATGTATATGTACGCATCTACCGAAGAGACAAGGAGATAGGAATCGCTAAGACGTTGAAAAAAGCGCCCGTTTCCATTCTTTTTTCCTCGCCGTTTGTCGGAGCTTCGGTAAAAGCGCCTAAGAATTGAAATGAATAGATCCGGGTGAAAAAGTTAATTGGAAAATGGCGATCGCTGGTCAGCAGGATCGTCAACTACGTGCACCTTGCAACGCGATTTCGTCCGGTCGCGCGCGAGGCACTTTTACAGTGAAGTTGCGAAGCCACCTGACCCGATGAGTCCTGCGGATTCGATTGAAACGCACGCGGGTCGATTGCGACACACATACATATACCTACGCCAGGATGCGAAAGCTCCGGCAATACTGAAGTGTCGGGAACAACTTTTTTCTGCTGAATCATAAAAAATCCTCGAAATTTCTCACCAACATTTTTTATCAACTACCAAGCTAATTGTAAGGTAAAATATGACACTGGAAATCTCGTGGAAAACACTCATAGCGAAAAAAAGCACCGAGCTTTTTTAACTCTTCGTTAACACACTTATGTTTGGTCACGATTTTGCCACACTGGGTCAGGTGGTTCGGTTGTTTTTTTTTTTTGAAAAAAAATCAGGAATACACGTCGAACGTTTCTTAATATATCCGCATAATTAAAATTCGCAAAATATTGAATTAAATCGTTGTAATAAATTATTGCAGGCCTTCAATTTCGGGACAGAGAGCCATTCATTTAAAATTCAAATAAAAAGGTGAAATTAATTAGTATCAGGAACAGCTTTTTTCCTGCGGATCATAAAAAATCGTTGAAATTTTTCACCAAAGTCTTTTCTCCACTACCAAACTAAGGTAAAAAAAACACTGTAAATCTTGTGGAAAACACTCGTCACGTAAAAAAGCACCGAGCTTTTTTAACCCTTCGTTGACAGACTCATATTTAGCCACGATTTTACCACACTGGAACAATTCGTTCGATTGTTTTTTTTATTGATAAAGGTCAGGGATAAACTTTTAACCCCTCTTAATATATCCGCATAATTAAGATTCGCAATGTATTAAATGAAATCGTTGTAAAAAATGATTGAAAACTTTCAATTTTTGAAAAAGTGAGCCCTTTATTTAAAATTCGTGCCACCGTAGGGTTAAAATTATCATTCCGACGGGCTAACTTTTCCTACAGGCTTTCGAATTTGGAGAAAGGTAAGAAGAAGTCGTCGTAGATGTACAAGAACACCTGGGTCCATGCTCGTTCGTGTGATAGAAAAAAAACACGAGATGAAAAATCATTCGTCAGGGAGAGTCGGTGCGAGAGATCTGAAATTAATACACCAGGGATTTACGACTTCTTTTTCGAATCCCGTGCCTATGTACACCTTAGCTATACATAGCGGTGCCATGAAGAAAAATAAATACCGAAATAAATAAAGACAGAAAAAAGGGCGGGGAAGAAAAAATGATAAGGAGAAAAAGAAAGAATGAACAAGAGAGAGAGAAAGTGGAGAGAGAGAGAGAGAGAGAGAGAGAGAGAGAGAGAGAGAGAGAGAGAGAGAGAGAGAGAGATTGGCTAGGGGTGGCTTCCATCGAATGACGAAGCTACAACCCCTAGAGGGGTTGTATATCAAACTCTGATACGGGGTCGCGGGGGTGGCGCGGGCAGCAGGAGGTTTGGCGCGCGCGCTCACGACCGAGCGTCGCCCTGCTTTCCGAATATATCACCCTTACTCGTGGCTGCGACTAGTACCAGTCCGTGCTACGCACCCCCAACCCCATTCCCTCGCGGCCTTCTGCCTGCTGCTGCTATCCTTGCCGCTTCTGTGTCTCTGTTCCTCGTGCATAGGTGAACCGTTAGACGCGATCCTTCGCGATCCGACTAGACGAACCAACTCACTGTGTACGCTGGTTGCGCGCACCGAGACACATGCGGCAGCTCACAGTCGGACTTTCGTATCTTTCGATCCCTATTTTCTAGATGTACACCGAGAAAAATGATTTGGCGGCAACAGCCAAATGAGGGACATTCGAGCCAGTTTTGTTTGATGCAACTATGCTTTCGTTCACCTATAGCAAAGTATTTAAAGGGTTATGCTTAGTTGTGAAAGTCGAATAATTAGTTTTTCCAAAATTGGTATATTTTGACAGTATATCGTCTTATAAATGTTCCCTGAACATTTTAAGATGATCGGATCGAAATTGATGGACTTATGGGCTGTTATGGCGATGCCCGTCGGAACACTAAAATCTTCAGGGCTTTCTCTAGATGTGTTGTATAAATATAGGATTTGATCGGAGGATTTTTTTGCCGATGTATACTTTTCATTTGATGAACAAGGAGGCCGATTTTTTTCAGTATAACTAAAACACTTACTTTGAACATGCGCAATTTTTTTTTTTTAATTGATATTTCGGGAATTCCTTTGATTAATCATAGGATAAACTAATATACTAACGAAATCTGTTTGATTTTTTAAAATTAGGTAACCTGGTTCAAAAGGGCATTGCTCACAGCAAAAGACGTTTTCGAGAGGTGCGTCCAGAGATGATACTTTTTCAAATATTTACTTTGTGGGGGAATTTAACATCAGGATTTAAAAAAAAAATGCAAAAATGTGCTGTTTTTTATTGTTACTACTAGGAATAACCCTTAACGGACTTGAAGGCATTATCGTAGCTGTAGCGTTCTTGTTACCTCAAATGAACTTTCCATTGAGTATTGTTTTTTATTTGTTCATTCTTATTGCTGGACGAACATTTTTTCTGCAGACTTCAATTAGAGGTCTTTCATTAGGGTTCTTAAAAACATTTGAGACATTTCCAGAGCGTTAGTGTTGGGAAAAAGAGTGTTGGCAATTGAAAAGTATGCATTTTTGTTGCATTCCAAAAATGCGAAATTCAGCATACTTGAAGAACTCGTTATGCGAGACGAGAATATTTTTATCACAGTAATTATTGGTCTACTGAATGATTTATGAGATTCAATTGTATTTCTGTCCACTTCAGGCGAAATATTTATCGGACTCAAACGAAATTGTTATTGAAGAAGCGTGTCTGTGTCTGAAAATAAAATATCCATTCAGCGTTACGTTCGAAGGACAATATTTCGAACATTGCGCATCGTTAAAATACAATGAAAAATAATTGTAATTTATTTTTCTTTATTCATTTTGAATGGGGAACAAAATGTTGCACATATGAGTTGAATGTATAAAAAAATACAATTGACTAAAAACAGTATATATGTTCTTGCCAGATTATCGTAGAAATATACTTTTCATTTTACATTTAAAATGAAAACGTCTTCAATGCCCAAATAAAAACATAAAGGTAAAAAATTAAATAATGAAATGAATGAAAAGCAAAAATGATTTGTGAAATAAAACAGATACTTATAGAAAGAAGAAAAAAAGAAAAATTGTAATTTTTTGTGAAAATTTAATAGGGAATTTCAATTTTAATTTCATTTTATGACAACAAGGTTTAGTGTAGTGATTGCATCATGAATAACGTCGAGCGCTAATCGAATGTAAAAAAAAAACATTTTTTTGTTGTTAAAATCCAATTGCTGATTTCAATTTTTATTTTATTTGATGACCCAAGGTCCATGTTTCGTGTACAAACATCAAAAGCGTTGTGTTGAGACAATGAATAAGATTGTCAAAATAATGAATAATTTTATGAAATGGAATATCCAAGGACTAAGATTACAAAAATCGAGCTTTCGAATTTTACGTTGTCATTTCAAATCCGTCATTTTATGGTAACAAGGCCCAAGATCTTGTCAACCAACGTCAAAACAAAAAAATATTTTAAACACTATAAGTATAGTATACCAAAATACTATAAGTATTAACTAATACAGTATTTTAGTCAAGTCTGACAGTCCTGTATATTTTGTCAAAATATTTTTGGTTTTGACGTTGGTTGGCAAAATCTCGGGCCATGTTACCATAAAATCCTATGAGAGTCAAACTTTTCCATTAGGAGCAGTATCTTTTTCCACACGACAAAATATTCGTTCAAATTGAGCACATAAGTTTGTCGTGGTAAATAAAAAAGTCCATTTGAATTGAATAAAATATAATCCCACCTTAGAGAAATAATGACAAGTCAAACGACAATAATAATGACAATAAAAAAAAAGAAATAAAGACGATTAGGCACATACGTTATAATGGATTGGCTAGAGAGGAAAGTTTCGATAAAATACAATATGAGTCTTGTTATAGATCAAATTATAGCACCCCCACGCAAACACACACATGCAAATAAACTGCCCCGATAAGGGTAGTGTTACGTAGAAGCTTCGTCATTGGATTAAAGCTTCGTGGAGGGCGTTTCGTCGAGCAGCCTGGTCCTTTGGGGATGCGAGACACAGAATGACGAAGCGATTTTATTTCCCCTATCGTCTCACCCCAATGAGCCAAAGGGCCATCCTTCGACTCCGCGGAAAGCTGAAGTCGAGCCAATGGCTGCGCATCCGGAATCGTCAACTACTCTCCAATCATTCGTGCATGAAATTCTGCTTTTCCATTTCTCAGCAGGCCCAGCCCCTTGCAACTAAATTTTTGGGCGTACTCTCCTTTTCTGGTACATCCAGCACGTTCTCGCAATAATCGTTGCAAGGGTAGGCGAATAAGTTACGCGAGTCGTTGTTAAAGCGGAATAACACTGGGTCGGATTGAAAAAAAAATCTTTTTTTTTTTTGCGTTTGCTCAAAGTGTACATATTCAAGAATATGTGAAAAAAATGCAAGTAAAAATATTGAAAATTAACCAAGTTACAGACTACTTAGTGAGAGCAGGTAGCGCAACGATTTACGTATAGTAAAACTTTCAATCGCGTTTTTCTCGAAACGACTTTTTTCGATCCGACCGAAATCACAAGTCTAACTACAATCGCCCGATTAAAAGAAAAACAGAATTTAGTATTTTTTATGCCTCCCGAGTATGAATACAAATTTCGTAAAATTTAACCTTTCTCTTGAACACCGGCCATTATGCGATTTTTTAAAAATAGCTACCCACAACGAAAATTACATTTATATAGATTATAAAACATATTTTTCAGACCAACCAAGTCAAGCTATCGATCCGAGTCCGTTGGACCACATTTTTCCTACAGAGGTTCCATTATCCCTGAAAAAAACGTTAATTTTTATTTTTTGTTACTAAAAATTTACACGTTATAAGTTCAATGTATGCTTAACAATATACCTTTCTTCCAAAGCCCTAATAAAGAATATAGTAGACAAACAAAATTGTAAAAAACGACGTTTGTGTTCGGCCCGTCACAGTGGTGTCCTCCCTCAGAGCATGCTCTTATTGCTTGCGACTGTTTTAGGATATCTACTGGGGGGTGTATGCGAGATAATTTGGCGTTGTTCACTAATTTCTTCGGTACTGCGGTTTTTCCCACTGGGTGCGGTCGTAGCACGCATTATTCGTTTCTTTTTTTACGTCGGTATTTGCATGTGTACGTGTACGTGTGTGTGTCTATTTGGTATCTGAGCGTGCGTATGTGTAAGCGAAATTAGAGAATGGCGTACGGTATTCCCTCGGGGATCGTGCGTTAAAACCTACTACCACTCTCGTTCTCTCCTTGGCCGGGGTACAAGGCCCGTCTATATGGACGAGTATTACTACTGAGCGAGTGAATGGCTTGGTTGCCAGTCCTTTCGCATTCGGGCACTCATATATATATATATATATATATATATATATTTGTGTATGTGTGCGTGTGTCCGATCTCGTCATCCCATTGCTCTCATTGGAAAAAAACAAAATTGAAAATCCACCTCTTTTCAGGCACCAAGATAATGCAGTCTCGTGGATGATTCGCATCACAAGATATTTGCTGTACTATTCTTTATGCAATAAAAATAACCAGCAGACTTCACCGATCACGATCGGTACAAAAAATGCAAGTCATTGATTTTATATATAAATTTATTTCCCTAGGAGTATTAAATAATGAAATCAAGCCAAGTTTTCAAAATTTTATTTATATACAACGATGATGAAAAATAACATTTCTTCGGCATCCGAGTATAAAATGACACGGAATGCAAAAAGAAAGCTTGTCGCTATCGGTTGAGTAAAAAATGTACCACCTGTTACGGAATGTCCCATATGTACGTAGGCATAGAAAATTCCGGGGATAGAGTACACGGTCGTACGCGAAAAAGGGACTTTACGACGTCAACGGTGGAGCTGGCTCTCTCTCTCTCTCTCTCGCTCCCTCTCTCTCTATCTCTCTCTGATGGCTGTACAGCTCACAGAGCGGGTACGGAGTAACCACGGGCCGCGTATAAACTTGACTAATGAGAACGAGGCAGCTGTCACGGGGGGGCGCGCCCTCTCGGGTCACCGTTAAGTAAGTAAAACGGAATTATTTCGCGGCGATTAGACCTCCTGCGAATTCCCTACACACCTCTCTCTCTTTCTCTCTCCCTCCCCTCTCTGTCTCCCCCTCGCCCTTTCGCTGCGAGTAAATGATCAAGAGTCAGAGAAAAAATTGTTCGATAAATTAACCGATGTATAACGATATACACATCGAACACCCATGGGGCATAACGTTGCTGATTATTTTAAAATCGACGCTTTCGATACTCCGAGCTTCGACCTTTCGTTGCTTTCGTGGCGTCTGCTGTGATTAGAATAATAATAAAAAATATAATTTATTCATGTGTGTTAAAAATAACTTTTATTTTGCGTCTATGAATATTTCAAGATAGGAGAGGTATTTCACGCGTGCAATAAGTCTTAAGACAGTATTTTAGTCCAGAAATTTGAAAAATTCGATTTTTTTGGCATTTTCCTCAAGTATCGACTCTTCAGAACAGATGCTTAAAGGAAATTTCGAAATTCTGAATAGTTGTATGGTTATAGCGATTTGAAATGAGACGAGAATAGGATCGACCGGTCGGACCTATGAACTTCAGAAGTGTCGGAGTGGGCTAGCACTGCTCGCAGAGAAGAACGAGCTTCAGAAAATCATAATTTCAAAATCGAGAATGGCATACCTTGCGATGTAGGAATAGCTGATTAATATAACGTAAGTAATTATTTTATTAATATTTATATGATTATTTTTATCATCTATTTATTATATTATAAAATATAAGTATATATATATATATACATATAACGTAAGTACAACATGTCATTATGGGTACCACTTAGCTTAGATAGTTGCGGTTGTCTCGAATTGTACTCAAAACTTTAAACGCCTTTTTTCGAAACTACTTTTTTCAACCTGGTCGACATGACATCTAGAGGTCTATTCAACCGATTGACTTCAAATTCGGTATGGGCCTTCAGTATGCATCCCTCTATCATCTCTACCTTGAGCATTGCAAAATTATTATCGTTACTAGTTGTTAAAAATTTTAACTTTTTTCAGACAGTCGCCATTGAAATTTTTTTCTCTTTGGCACCTGCCATAATGCCGTTCATAACGGCCAAGGAAATTAGTTTTGTTTTCGTTTCATATATAGAGGCATATAACCTTTCAACTTAACATTTTTTTCGAGCAATTTTTTTTGCGAATTCTTGACACATCAACGAAAAGACTAACAAAATGGATGGTAAAATATTTTCAGTTTTTTTCACAGTTGACTAGTTTATTAGACGAGGATACTCCCTTAAGATATTTTACGAGCCCAAGAAACTTTAATTTCGAAAATGTCCAGGGATATGTGGCCCACGTAACAAATTGACGGAAAAAATTAATCGTTTTGGCGGTTTTATATATACATATATATACGTATCGGCGTCATGCAAAAAGAAGTGTTTTCTTTTTCGGGGCCTCGAAACAAAAAGTTACGATACGATTTTCTCACTAAAAGGTATTGTTGCAGTTTGTATGATTGAAATATAAGTTTTTCTTCTGCCAACCAAATATTTTTTTGGTAGATCTTAGCTGCGAAAGTCACGAAAATATTTGGTGCAATTCTCATCAGAAACCGACGACCTAAATCTCCATGAAAAATAGATTACCGAAAATAATAAAAATAAAGTAACAATAAACGAGAAGTTTTGTTGGAATGCAGCGATGCAAACGTCAAAATCGTGCGTGCAGTGAACCGTATAGGTCACCTAAAAAGGTGGCGCAACCCATTATTCACGATTTTCCGAAGTCTGCCTTGAAATTATTCCCACATCTTTAATAAAAATACTATTTACAAAATGTGTTCAAAAGTTAATAATTATGATTTTCCCCAGAAAAATCGTTTTATTGATTTTTCAGATTTTATTGAAATGTCGTTGTTGGAGTTTCTAACGATTCTTGTCAAATGGTAATATTCTTCAATCCATTTTCCAATAATTTTTTCAATTCAACACGTGGAAAATTACGATTTCAAGCCAAACCGAGAATGCTGCTTCAAAATGTCTGGCTCTAGCTATACACTTTGCATGCGATTTTTTTCATACCAAATACTAACATTTATTGCTATGACAACGAAAAAAAACACATTTTTTTTTGCCTCGCCCTAAATACTGCCAGGTCTGGCTCCAAAAAGCGAATCAGTGAAAAATTTACCAAATTAAACGAATATCAGCTTAAATTTAACATTGAAAAGATGATTGGAAGTAATATTGGTAATTGGATTCGAAATCGTAAAATTGGAGACGTGTTCGAATGAAATGAGGAATGAAAATAAAGGAACGACGAATCAGTAATCGACAAAAAGTCGATTCGAGTCAACAACGATCAAAATATCAAATTTCCCTCTGTTTTCGAGGCTTCATTTTTTTTATACCGAAGAGCCTGCAGGAGGAAGGAGGAGACGGCGGGCAGAGACAAAACAAATTACGAGAAGGACACAGAACTCGGGGAGAGCTACAATACACGGAGGAGAACGCGCGAGGGGGCCATTACGGAATCTCTCGCGCAATTACGTGTCCGGATTAAATTAGTGCCCCGAGGTTTCGCGTGCTCGCTAATGGCTGTAACTGTTTGTAAATGTAATCGTGCGGAATCGTACATGTATATGCACCTATTCCATTCTATATTCCGCGATTATACACTCGGCTTATGCTACGTGCAGTCGGTACCCACATACACATGGGGCCTTCCAGGCCAATTCGGCTGTGATACTCGCCATTCTTATTCCTTTCTTTCCGCAATGATCCGTCGCTGTGATGGACCCGCGACGGGTCTTTTTCACCTGCTGCCAATTTGTCCTCTTTCGCGTCTCCTATCAGAATCCGTGCGCAGCCGTGCAGGATCAATATTTACAAATGTGCGAGTATTTGTCGCGGTTCTTTTTGCACGGAGTGCCGAAATAATTGTGTTAATTAATTACACATCAAAAATTTTACTTAATAAAGTAAAAATTGTTAAATTCGCACATGATTTTATACCCGTTACTGTGGCCTGAGGCCTTAAGTATAGGATGTCTCAAAATGACCTGACATTTTGATCTATTAATAAAACGTATTATTTATTTCCAATGCACGAATATTTTTATTTTAATATGAGGGGGAAACATGGAGGTTATGTGTGGAAAACATTATCCGATAAATGGCCGCTTCATCTCTGTTAGCCAACGTTCACTCTTTTGACGAACATTTTGGCATAATTGCGGACTAATTTCATGAATGGTGCATCCAATTGCTTTCTCGAGGTCCGGAATGGTCTGTGGATCATTGGGATACACTTTTCCTTTCAGAAAAGCCCAAAGAAAGAACTCCAATGGCGTCGGATCGCACGATCTGGGTGGTCAATTGACATCGCCACGGAGCGAGATAACTCGACCATGAAACTTCGTCTGCAATAGCTATGCAGTAACAATGCAGCAAATAACGATTTCTTTGCGTTGCTCGATCGTAAGCTCTATGACTAAATCTCGATACTTCTTGATGTCCTGTGTCAAAGATCAGTACTCTATGTTCGCCAAAAAAAAATGGTGCACGATTTAAAATGTCAGGTTCCTTTGAGACACCCTTTATTTTGAAACAGCGATCTTGAAAAAGCCATGATTCAGATTCGTTTTGTTCTTGACACAAATTGCTCTTCGATATTGACTAGACGGTAGAAGAAATCGACATATACCTCACTGCGAGAGGAGTTCGTGATATTTACAACACCTTGCGCACGGTAGAGTGTGGTATAGTAAAACTAACTATAGTTTATTCGGTTAGCAAACATGGCAAGGGTGACCCAACTATGTTATGATCGCCCTGCCAATAAACTATAGTCAGCTCCGCTGTACCATCTTTTACCTTGGGGGCGTTTGCTGCACATGCCGTGGAGTTCCGTTTCAATGCATCATGCCCGCCCCCTTGTCCTTTCCTTCCCGGGCAGGGTATCGCTTTTTCGATATTACCTAAGTACAGAACAATCGCAAAAAGCTGGCAAATAACAGTGTGACTAATTCGTCGGAGTTCGTCATCCCGGAGCGATCGTATATGCACCCTACGCTTTCCTCCTGAGACCTTAATTTTTTTTCATGTTTTCCAAGTATGAAGTATATCCTCAATTACGCTAATTTCTTCAGTGGAGTGCCCACCAGAAGTGCTGCGACGACTGGATTACTCGTTGGCACCAAACGGTATTGCATCAAACGGCCCCTATTTTGAAGGCGACAAAACGAATTCTAACGACGAAACCAATATTTTGTGTTATATTGAACAATTTCCTGTTTTTAGTTGACAGAATGTCCATGGGCCAAGTCGCAAGTAGGAAGTCCACGAATTCTAACCATGAAATCAATACTTTGTGTTATATGGAACAATTTCCGGTCTTTAGTTCACAGAATGTCTATGGGCAGACGCCGCAAGTAGGAAGTCCACATTCGAATTCAAATGGATTCCGCGTTATTTCCCAATTGACGTCGTTGGAGAATTTTTTACTTGGAATTTTGAACCGGGTTTCGACGGATCTACAAAAAAATATCTTTCCGTCATCCCGTGCACAAATTTGGCGAGGAGTCTCAAGATGCACCCTATGTGGCAAATGCCCAATATGCACCATATGTGAAAAAAATCAAGTTAAAATATTGAAATTGACCAAGCTACAGGCGATTTCGTAAGTGCAGGTGGCGCAACGATTTACGTATACTGGAACTTCCAATCACGCTTTCTCGAAACTACTTTTCTCGTCTTGGCTGGAATTATAACTCTAGCTACAATTGTCTGCTCTCCAAAATTTAAAAGCCAATATGTTTCTGCAAATCCCTAATAATTAATCAAATCGACCAAAAACCAGAAAAAAACAACGGCCCGTCAGAGTGGTGTTAACACAAGATACTTTTTTAAGATCCACTCATTTTGTAGATCTATATATTTTCTTAAGACAATTCAACGTACATAATGCGATGGGATTCATCAAGCATCACCCCGGATTCTGTTCGAGAACGTGGGAATCCTTAAGGATTCAAATTGGATTCATACATTGGATCCCAATGATGAATTCCGATTAGAATCCAACGAACGAGCGTGACGTTTCAGTACATGGATCGAATGCGATGGCCCATTGGATCCCGATCTGGAAGTATGGACAAGTATGAGAATCCTATTTGATTACACTACGACCCTACGACAATTTCTGCCTACCCTCTCGTTCCATTACGCGTGGCACGTCCACCTCTGTTTCTCGTACGGCAGGAACGTCTCTCGCATGACCCGGTGATGCGGAATGGCGGCGAGTGCGAAAGAGACCGTGGAGCTGACAGCAGTGCGAGAGTGACAGAACGAGAATATGTTTCACATCACGTTAAGAATCGAGATTCGGCTGGGTCTTTTATGTTACCTCTCGGTAAAGACGACGAGTAATAACGGAACGTTACCTTTTTTCATTCTTTCCACCTTCTTCTTCTTCTTTGCTCATTACGTTAAATACATCGTGGTACGTATAGTGTCATTATATCAGGTTGATGTGCAGCGGCCCAAGAGCAATGCAGCGCATGCTTGCCAAAGACGTATGTGCTTATGTATATAAAATGCATGCCACTGTAAAATGCGCTCAAACGAATTATCATTTGCCAACAGCGTGAATAGCTCTGACATGGTCTCAGGTGCGTGCGTGCGTGCGGCTGTGTGTGCGCGCGTGCGTGTGTGTGTGTGTGGGGGGGTGACGGTGTGTGTGTGTGTGTGTGTGTGTGTGTGTGTGTGTGTGTGTGTGTGTGTGTGTGTGTGTGTGTGTGTGTCTCCGCGTGTGCGTGCGTGCGTGCGTGCGTGCGTGCGTGCGCGCGCGCGCGCGCGCGCGTGTGTGTGTGTGTGTGTGTGTGTGTGTGTGTGTGTGTGTGTGCGTGCGTGCGTGCGCGCGCGCGTGTGTGTGTGTGTGTGTGTGTGTGTGTGTGTGTGTGTGTGTGTGCGCGTGCGTGCGTGCGTGCGTGTGTGTGTGTGTGTGTGTGTGTGTGTGTGTGTGTGTGTGTGTGTGTGTGTGTGTGTGTGTGTGTGTGTGTGTGTGTGTGTGTGTGTGTGTGTGTGCGTGCGTGCGTGCGTGCGTGCGTGTGTGTGTGTGTGTGTGTGTGTGTGTGTGTGTGTGTGTGTGTGTGTGTGTGTGTGTGTGTGTGTGTGTGTGTGTGTTTGGGTGTATGCAGGTGTGTGTGTATATAGATGTCTATGAGTAGGCGTGTGTGGGGGGCGATGTGTGTGTTTGTTTGGGTGTGTGTTTCTCGTCAACGAGCGCGTAAACTCCGCACATGCATCCACCATACATACTCGTCTCGTACTTGCGATTAATCGCCCAGATTATAATTCAGACCGGGGGCGCCCGTAACGACGCGTTCATTAAAATCAGATTTATACCCG
>OX632364.1:22326879-22444507 GCA_951751655.1 Ophion costatus | reverse complement strand
ATATTGTGTGTAAATACCTGTATATAACAACGAGATGAATTTAAAAAATTATGAGAGAACGAAGTGACACAAAGAAGCAATAATTAAAGGTGCGAAATACGGAAGTACACGTGGCTCATTGAATGTATGAACATTGTGTGTAGCTAATACGGGTAGAGCAGGCAACGAAATTATAGTGTTGAAGTTTGCATCTTTGGGATGCGACATTATTTTTTTTTTTCAAATTTTATTTGTTTACTTGTACTATTTAGCGAAATATTTTTGTGCAGATGTAGATCGTACATCCTCAATTACAATTTTACAAAAACTACGAGATTTTTTGTAGCTTGAAACAGCCAAGAAATTTGGTGTATTTAAACATGTTAATTGCCATCATCAGTCCATGGGTGATGAATCTAGAGATGCGGCAGCGTCTTGACGCCAAGTAATTGACGCCAAATAATTTAAAAATGTCAACGCCACTGCAAAACACGCTGCGTACTTGTTATAAATTAAGATGGCTTTTTCCTGGTCGACTTTAAACTTTTTTCCATATACACACAATATGATGAAATTGAAAAGTATGACAGTTGGGACAGGGCTGAAATTATATTGTTGACGTCATTGGGATGCATCAAAAAGTATTTTTTTTACTACTTTAATTTAAGTAGTCTCCAAAATCTTTAATTTTTTGCATATCTGGGTTACGGATCACGAATGAGGATCCTGAGACGAGAGGGTGTGGTTTTTTTTTGCATATTTAGGTTATGGATCTTTATAAGGATCTGGAGAATAAACATCCTATGACGAAATTTAGGAGTATTGCTAGTGGGACTGAAATAACATTGTTGGGGTCGTTGGAATGCACTGGAGAGTATCATTCTTTTGTTTACTTCTTTACGTTTATTCTTATCATTTTGCATATTCATGTTTTGCATGGATATGCAAAATGTATATTCAAGTTGTGGATCTTGAATGAAAATCCTAAGTACCAGGATCCTAAGAAAATTTTCCCACTCATTTTTGTACTCTAGATTTGCGATAGAAGAGTAGTTTGGATATATGAAAAGTCGATTTCCATTCTATTCCAATAACGATGCAAGCTTCGAACATCATTCGCCATTAACTGGCAAGCCTTTGAGCCGTTGTCTCTGCAAAAATGGATGAAATCGATTGACATTCAAAAATCGGTAAGTACATTTGGTTTAAGGTGGCCGCTTTTAAAAAACACACTCATCATTTTGATACCACGCATCCCTCGACCCAAAGGAACCTGATTTTTCGCCATATCTGTTAGGAGTAAGCAACTGGTTCGGTTGGCGAAACTTGCGCGGAGGCGAAAAGGCAATGACATCATTTGAAGAAGTGTATCATTTGAAAAAGTGTATAAACCGATTCCGTTTGAATCTCGACTTCTTGACAATTTATCGTGTCCTACGAACCAAAGTGGTTGAAAAATGCCCTTATTCTATGATAGTTTTCGCATTATTACAAATTGTCTATATAGGCTTGTTGTTTAATAGGCTTGTTGCCTATGACATATAGGCAACAAGCCCAAACAGCTGAAAGTATACAAGCATGGAATTTAGAAGAAATGTTCTTTAGAAGTTGTAGGGATGCACTTAGTGCGGATTTTTCGAAAATCAACTCTTAAGAGGGCAAAACGGAGTGTACATACAATAGCAGTATCAAAAATGTCCAATGCTTCCTCGAGAATATCTGACCATCTGTTGAGTTGACCATCATCATCCTAGATCTGATGTTACCAACAGAGGCCCTTTTTGAATGTTTTGGAGTCTGAAGAAGAGATGGAGCTTTGCCTTCACCTAAACCAATTACGAAAGTATGTAAAAAAGTGTATTACACTTTTTTACATACTGTTATTACACCCTCTGCACCGTTATTACACCCTTATTACATACTTTATTTTTACACCGTTACACCTTACACCGTTATTACATACTGTTATTACACCCTCTGCACATACTGTTATTACACCCTCTGCACTGAGGGTGTATTACACCCTCTGCACCGTATTCCTGCAATATAGCGGTATCCAAAATTTCCATTGCTTTCTATCGTATATTGGACCATCTGTTGAGTTGACAACCATCCTTCTAGATCCAATGTTACCCTTTTGCAGTCTTTTTGAGTATAAAAAAGAGATGGCTCTTTGTCTGCATCTAAACCAATTACGGGGATACGTAAAAAATGTTCATCCTCCGTATCGTGTAAATAGGAAAAGGTAATCCCAACGCAGTCTCCACGTGGCACACTCTGAGATCGCGATTGCTCGGTCATCAACCTAGAGCGGAGCATTCCCGTCAAAAATCTCTGAAAAAAGCATTTTTGGTTGAGAAATCGACCGAATGATGACGAATTTGTAGTGTCTGCGCTAAGGATTTGTAGCACTGCGGCAAGTCGAGCAACGAAAAGAAAATTGAAATGCCCATTATTTCGTAAATTTTGCGGACGCGAAGGATTTACCGGTGGTGAAGAATGATGATTATCTTTGAATCGCTGAAATTCGTACATGCCGAGTACAAACGCGGTTACGACGTGACATTATAACGCAGGGTACAATAGAAATGAGGGAGGAGGGTGCACAGAGCCGCGAGTGGGGAGGTATGGAAAAATGAGAAAAAAAAAGATCGGAGTGTTAGTCGCTGGTTTTTGCCGTGATATCGCAGAAATATGGAAATTGTATGCCACGATAAGGAAAAGAAAAAAGAAAAGCAAGTCTCGACGTTGTTCGCGTTGATGTTGGAAGCCGCGCCTTTGGAGCAAGGCAATAACCTTCCACATACACACTCGTGTGTGTGTGTGTGCAACACTCTACTTCATACATAGCAACACACACAAACTCCAGACGATAAGCTACTGGAGTCACCTCCCCGTGGATATTAACTAACATTAGGCTATTATTCCAAGAGTCCTGAAACTCCGGTGTTCTCGCGAGTATAATCGTCGAGGCCCGGCGCGGGGGTGCTGCTTTACAGGGATAAGTAGCACGAAAAAAAAAGGAACAAAAGGAAAATGGGGTACATGAGGCGGCAGAGAGGGTGCACGCGCTAATGTAATTCGATAGTTTTTGCTATTTGTCGATAATTTTCTGCTATTTCTAGCTAGTTTTTGGGATTTTTAGATATTCGATTTTTAGAATTTAGATTTTTAGAATAAAAATTTTAGATTTTCATTACATTTTGTTGGGTTTTCAGAATAAAAATTTTAGATTTTGGTTATATTATGTTGGATTTTTAGAATAAAAATTTTAGACATTGGCTATATTTGTTTGGATTTTTCAGAATTAAAATTTTAGATTTTCGTCATACTTTGGTGAATTTTTAGAATTAAAATATTAGATTTTGGCTATAATTCGTTGGATTTTTAAAATTAAAAGTTTAGATTTTAGCTATATTTTGTTGGATTATCTTAGGTTTTGGAGATCATTTGTTGGATTTAAAAAATAATTTTTTTAGATTTTTGCTATATTTTATACTGGATTTTTAGAATATAAATTTTACATATTTGCTATATTTTATATTAGGTCTATAGAATTTAGATTTTCGATTATTGCTATATTTTCGATTAGGTATTTATGATTTAGATTTTAGATATTTATCATATTCAATTTGATTTGATTTGATGAATTTGATTCATCGCCGATCAGTTTATCGTATGTGTTACATTGAAAATAAAATGATGATTTACCAAAAGCTAAAAGAAATTGAAGCTTTCTTTTGATTTTTGCTAAAAATGGATCGATAGTTCGATTTGAGTCTATGAGACGAGTTATCTGTTGGAATATGATAAATTCTTCAGCAGACTTGCACACAGTATACCAACCCATTTATTGAAATAAAATAAATTGCCTAATAGACTTTTCATAGCGTTATTACCTACACAAGCGTTACCTTTTTTCTTAATATATGGCGGCGTCTATTCTGTAGAAGAAATTCCGACGAGAAATTCTGCAAAGATGAATATCTGGGATTCTGATGTTCTCTGATCCCCTTGAATATCAATGTTTCTAAATTAAAACTTCCGACTTCTAGAAATTTCAGATGCTATTGAATTTGCGGAAAGTTTAACTGGGGCTGACAAGGTATCAAGATTTGTTGAAAATAATTTTCTCTGAGCGATATCCCTTAAATATTAAGAAATTATCTAGAAAACTTCCGTCTTATCTAGAAAACTTCCGTCTTCTAGAAATTTCAGATGCTATTGAATTTGCGGAAAGTTTAACTGGGGCTGACAAGGTATCAAGATTTGTTGAAAATAATTTTCTCTGAGCGATATCCCTTAAATATTAATTTTTCCAAATCACATTTGCCTATACGACGAATATCTGTCTTTTAGAAACTTTGGATCATATTTAATTTGAGCAAAGTTTAACTGAAGCGGAGTACATGCCAAGATCGGAAGAAATACTTTTATTTTAACAACGAATTGAAAAATATCGTCGTTGGTTTTTATTTCAACAATAGTGATGATTTTGAATATTGATGATGATTTAAGAGTTGAACAGCATCGTTGTTTGACGTCTGTAAAAAGTATTGTGAACATTGTTGCGTTCTAACATTCCGTAATGTGCCTCAAAGTTTTGTCTGATTTCTATTTATTGGTTATCCGAATTGAGAAGTTTAAATTTTGATTAAATTTAATTTGTAATTGTCCGAAGTCCGAATACATCAATTGTATTATGAATTAATCACTCATTGTCCACAGCCTGTCAATTAAGTCTGATTATAAAGTAATACACATTTTTTTGAGTTTATGAAATTTTTGTTCAAGATATTGTTCAAGGGATTTTTTTCAAGTGAAATTCTTTTTCACAAACCTCTTCCAGAATTTTATTCTGGATAATTTGGAATGGAAAATAAATTGGATAGAACTTTGAAAAACTCCTCGAAGGAAAACTGCAATTCGCAAAAGCTTCAATAAAAGATTGCTCCAATGAACCAAATGGGGTTGTGTCAATGAAAACATTTTTCTAAGTGCAAAGCGTTAAAGATCAGAAAAGAATTCGCTCACCGAACGTCGCGTGAATAAAATTCCTTCGCATATTGCGCGAGTTCGCGGATGAAGATTTGTCATGTATTTCCGTTGACGCAAATTATGCACGGGAGTAATAATTATTCCGATAAAAGCCGCGCGAAGTGTACGTGAAGCTCCTAGTCATATACGCAGCTTAGTCATATGCGACACGTACGGCACCCGCTTATTTGAGACCCTATAATGATATAGACGGCGCGAGGCCTTTAAATTCTTCTTGCTGACGTTCCCCGTCGCTCGGTATTTTTCAAGAAAAAAATTCCGTTCGCCGCGCCAGATATCTTGATGATAAAGACTCTTGTGCGCCTGACAAAATAACTGACGGACAAACGATCATCGCTATTTCTAGTCGGCCATTTTGTCACGCTCCCCGTGACAAAATGGCCGGCTCGCAAATCTAGGCGCGTCCGTTACTGCACCACAGGATTTCCCGCGCACGAAGGAAAAAAAATTGTTGGGACAACCACGTGTTAATGAGCTGGATACGAATGGGAATGCGAATACGAATAGCCCTCATCGATTTATTTGTGACGTTTGTAACAGTAACTCTTCGATTTACATTATACAGCAACCCATCGGTTTACATTGTAGGGTTTCTTGTACATTTGTACAGTCGGCCATTTTGTACATCGAAAAAAAATATATATATATATTTTCTAACAACTTAATATTCATACTAAATAGATGTGTTATTAATTTTACGAGAAAATCACTTGTTCATACGAGAAAAAAAATTGACACATTCACACACGTTACTGTGGCCTAAAGCCTTAATACGCCGAGATTTTTTTTGCGATTTTTCACATATTTTCGATTCAAACGTGGTGACAATTCTCCAACGGCGTTTATCGAGGAACAGTGCGGAATCCGATTGAATCCCAATGAGGATTCCTTATATGCAGTGTCCTTAACCTCCCTATAGAGATGTGGATGCATCTTGGGACTGATCACAAAAGGATTTTTTTCGAAGACCCAACACCCTCCGGTTGAGAACTTCAGATAAAAATTCTCAATCTACGTCAATCGGGAAATAGCGCAGTATCTACTTGGATTCCAATGTGAACTCTTTAGATGCAGTGTCCCTATGAAATCCCTATAGGGATGTGATCGGATTTGGGGACTTCCCAACAAACTTCTGCATGGACGGTATTACAGCAATTACCTTATGAAAAACGTTTTCAGGATCTTTATAGATAAATTACTTCTTCGTGGCTTTTCGTCAATGTGCATTTTTTAGGGTCACTCGAAGTGTCATGGTCACTGTCACTTTCTGGTCTGGCTATTGGTATATCGGTCGGTCAATTGTTATCGAAGCGGTGGTTCAATTTTCTACCCGAACTTTGCACACTTTCACAGACACTTTTTTTCCCACTTCCACCATGGAGTTCGGACTTCTGTACTCTAACCTCCATACTTCCATTTCTCGTCTACTCGCTTCAATTAACAGGCTACCTCCACGGGGTCTGATGAACGTCGAAGAGTGGTCCAGGAACTGGACAACGCAGTTATAAGTGTATATACACGACGGGAAATACAATGGGGGGGGGGAGGAGAGGGCACGAGTTCAACATCAGCAGTGTGTGGCAGGTGGCACGAGGTCTCCACACTGGTTTGCATATTCATCGGACTCGGCTTTATCGATCGCATATTATCGAGGCGTGCTTTAATTGACTTGGGATTCCCTCATTAGTGCTAATGGGTCAATTCTCTGCTTTGCTGCGGATCCGGCGTCCATATAGTCGCCGTCTTTGTCGTCGTCGTCCTTGTTGGTTAGACACGAAACATTAACCGACTCCCGGACAGTTATACGCAAGTATTAACGCGGGAGTCGCCAGATAGTGCGACTCTAGAAGCAGGAGGTGCGAGAGAATCAGTATCAAAAGCTTTGCTCAATGTTAAGAGAAAAGGAGGAGACATAAATACTTAAAAACCACCACTTCGACTCTAAACTTCGCTTACCCCGGATGCAAAATAATTCATGTGGCGACCGAGACTCCGAGAACAATTCTCTGTGGAAAAGGTCCTTTTCCTTGGATATATGTAGATGAATTTTAAATAAACATGGTCAAGTACCATACCTTTTGGCCATGCAGCAACCACAATACTTTGTTTAAGTAATAATAATTTTATTGTTTGTCGATAGTTTCTAATTAGAAAAACTGAAACTTGGCAAGACGTTGTATTGATAATACAAAGTATAAAAATATCAGTAGTCTGCAATGTCAATCAGCGCGCAGAGTAGTGACCGAAAAAAAAATCGCCTACGTTTACGTATAGTTACCACGGTATGTGATGAAAGAGTGTGAGGAGGGTGCGGTCCGCGAAATACTTGAGTAATCGCGTGTATCTTTTTTCTGTCTTATCCCATTGCATTCTGACCCCAACCCCTTCCCCCTTTCTCCACCCTCGCTGAATTTTCCTCCAGCGCGTGAGTCGAAAACGATCATCGCAATGAACTCTTATGAAGCAAATTTTCATGCTTTATTGGCGAAGGTCTCGATCCTTGATCGCGCCGCAACGATTTCTGCGCCGTTAAAGGCCCGTGGGCTCATCGGATAGCGCGAGGCGCGCATATGATACACGCACGCGATCGGAAGCGCGCAAACCGATGAATGTGTATATATATATATATATATATATATATATATATATATATATATATATCAACGGCGATGCTTTTTGCTCGATTCAGGCTTTCTGAGTGCGTCGATGTTTATCAAAGATTTCTTCTCTTTTCTGAACGAGCATCGTTTTTTTTCGCAAGTCTGTGAGCACGTGTGTGTGTCATTGTCAGCTTGATGACGCTGATCGTTGACAGAAACGCGAGAGACTCGCTGGAGACTTGCGGGGCGTGCGATTATCGCTTCGCACCACGGAGTAAAAGGCCATTAAACGAAAGATGGCGAAACGATTATGCTACCGGAGACCTACCCATATATACATATATAGTTCCACCGAATATACACCTGATTGCTTGCCGCAAGATTTATCAGCGATTATTAAAGTACAACAGTGCCAATGGAGGCGATGTTGCGCGAACCTTAATTGCACACCCTTAATCATTGCCGAAATCGCGAATCTTTAATTGTTTTCCGAATTCGCCGTATCGATCGCGACGACGGCCTTGTAAAAATCGATAACGTGACAGAACGAAACGTTACCGGATAACCGAACGATCGATTGCAGTCGTAAGCGAGGGTCGCAGTTCGTCATATAGAGGCGGGCAATTCCGTTACGTTTGGATAGACAACGTTGAGGAGTTCGGGGACAAGCGACGAGGTGTTACCATTTGATTCAAATTTATACAGGCAATTATTTGTCACACTGAATGCACCCTCCACATTTTAAATCGATCGTCTACACCGTTTCTAAAGGGAGTCTCAAAATGACCTGACATTTTTAATTGCGCGCCATTTTTTTTGTGGCGGACACACAGTGCTGAGCTTGGACATCTGGCATGAGGAAGTATTGAGGTTTGGTCATGGCGAATTACACGATCGCGCAACGCATTGAAATTGTTATTTGCT
The DNA here is from genome assembly GCA_951751655.1 of Ophion costatus. NCBI lineage: Eukaryota > Metazoa > Arthropoda > Insecta > Hymenoptera > Ichneumonidae > Ophion > Ophion costatus. Next base: position 22,435,946 of record OX632364.1, on the reverse strand, counting down.
GCGTTGTTACCGCATAGTTATTGCAGACGAAGTTCGCACCAAGATCGTGCGATTTGACGCCATTGGACTTCTTTCTTTGGGCTTTTCTGAAAGGAAACGTGTATGCCAATGATCCACAGACCATTCCGGAGCTCAAGGAAGCAATTGGACGCACCATCGATGAAATTAGTCCGCAATTGTGCCAAAATGTTATTGAAAATTTCGTCAAAAGAATGAACGTTTTCAAGCAGGGGTGAGGCGGCCATTTATGGGATATCGTGGTCTATACATAACCTCCAGGTTTGTACCTTCTATCAAAATTAAAATATTCGTACCTTTCAAATAAATAATACGTTTTATTAATAGATTAAAACGTCAGGTCATTTTGAGGCCCCCTTTACATAATTGACAATTGAAGAATAAAAACTGTTCAACGTAGCGAGATGCTTATGATAACATAGGGAGTACAATGGAGTTGAACGTTGGCATGTCCGTAACTTGAAAAATGTTTTTTTTTTCAATCGTACGGTTATGGAAGCGTCGTAGACGATCGATTTAAAATTTGGAGGATGGGTTCAGTATATGACAACGAATTCCTTGTATAAATTTGAATCGAATGGTAAGATTTCGTCAATCATCCCAAAACTCCTTAACTGCGGAGTGCTCGATTGAACGATACGGGGAAAAAATGATAAAGGAAGGGGAGGAAGATCTGTCATTTCAAAAGGTTGCGGTATGTAATTGGTCGATCATTTTGCTTGATCGATCGTCTTTGCTTCCTTCGTATGGATGTTTTACCTCTTCACTCTTTCCACTTTTCTCATTTCCCTGTAATCGCGCATTGTAAATCATATCCTTGAGAATACATAGCAGAGAGGGAATGAGACCTATGTCGTCATCGTGCACTTTTTAATCAAGTCAAAGATTGACCGCAAGTAGTGTCATTATGCAGGCCACAAAACGTCGATTTATTACTTCAAACTCGGGAGGACTTTTCCACTCGTGGTGTTCTTGCTCTCTTCCTTTTTCTGTCTTTCTCTTTCCCGGTGTACGTGGAATTGTGGAGTATCAAGCGCGATTACGCGCGTGAAAGATGTGCGGGGCTCATGTGCACGTCACACGGGGAGAATGTAAAGTATGTCGGGTAAATGACACTAAAGGGCTTGATGATGGCGGCAGACCTGGGAGCCCATCGTTTTTCTTCAGCCCCCTCCCCCCAACAATACCATGTAGAAGTTGGAAGAAAAATCTTTTGTGAGAAATGAACCGAAAAGAAAGGAAGACAAAAATTACGTCTGTATCTTATAGCAGTAAACCTTTCGAAAATTTGGGATTTCTAAGTACGTGGCTCACATTTTTTTATTTGTCTTTCGGGAGGCGATTTTCGAAAACCAAGTGAAAAGTGTTACTAATCGACAAATATTTTCGTGTTGTTACGATACTTTGGCCGATAACTATATTTCTAAAATATAACTATATTCCTAAAATGATGTTGGAACGTTCCGGGAGGATTTATCGGTCTTTTGTTTAAAAAAATTAAGGACAAAGCAGAGGAAGAAAGGAGAGAGAGAACTGATTAATTGCGTTTATTATATAGTCTAAGCTGACGGACAAATAGAGGTACAATATAAATCATAAACAGCCAAATTAATAAACGGGACAAAATAATAATGAGGATAAGCAATTAAGAAGTAAAACAACGGTCTGGCAAACGAAAACATGCGTAGAAAAATATATAAACTGCTATTGTTCTAGAAGAGCATACAATAAAGGATATAATTCGAAAGAAATGACAGAAGCGGAAGTATGCTAAACAATAGTATAGATAAGCAATTATACAGCGGCGTACAATGGAAAAATAGAAAACAGAGAAAACGAAATAATAATAAGCATATAACGTATTCGAATGATACATCGGTAAAAGTAAAATTGAACAAAAGACAAGATAAACTAAATCGGCAAATATTCGGAAGTGGGGCTCCTTTTCAGAATCAGGCTACTTTTTGTTTGGGTTTGTTTCGGGTTGTTTGGGGTGGTTTGAGGTTGTTTGGGGTTGTTTGAAGTTGTTTGGGTTGCTTAGGGTCGTTTGTGGTCGTTTGGGGTTGTTTGGGTTTGTTTGAACCCTTGAAGAAAATTAGCCTGATTCTAGCAGGAGCCGCACTGCCGAATATTTACCACTAAATCAAATCGGTATAAATCACAATAACATTGAATCGAACGGCAAGCAAGCAGGGGTTGCCAAAAAGCAACAGACTGAAGTGGGTCAATCATAGTCAGGAAAATCAACCAACGCCAGAATCAAAATCAAAAAGGCGACGAGAGGGGGAAAGAGAGAGAGAGCAAGAGATCGAGAGAGAAGTACGCCTCCAAAATATATATATATATATATATATATATATATATATATATATATATATATATATATATATGCGCGTGTACGTGTATATGTAAATGCACATATATGCACGGAATCTTCGCGACTTGCTTACTATATACGGTTCCAGTGATGGTGGGCTGACCGCCGATTCTTACAAATTCAAGAGTTAGTTCGGCTCAACTCTGTGCTGAACCCGGGCCCCAAGTGCAGACGTGTAATCTTCGGAGCTAGCCACTGGGCGGAGTAATGATACAGGGGGATCCATACGTTCGTAGTGGAGCTACACATGCACAAAACGCATACTGCACGTGCTGGTAAGAGGTGTAGTACGCACTGTGCTCCTCTCCATATACACATATATATGTGTACACGTGATGATAATACGCGTCAGGATGGAACAAAGAGTCTTACTGGTAGCGCGGCAATAGGATACGTCATGTGCATCATAGAATAAGCCGTATACGTGTAGCGAATGAAATAGCTCCCTTCCAAACGTAAAATTGATTCACACCCATATACGGAATCTGCTAGGAACATATCCGCAGGACTGCGGATACATCGATGTAAGCGATACATTGGGTGTACAAGTATGCGACGTTTTTTTATTAAGCAGCACATTGATGGCAAACATAGTGAGTCAGTCTTACTTTATTCAAAATATGCTGCATCAAAAGTTCTATCACTGTACAATGCAGGTCTACAAGTATGCTTCTACGAGATTTTTTGATTAAGCAGCACAGTGATGTGCTGCTATGTCAAACTTTGAGACTGATTCACTATGTCAAACATAGTGAATCAGTCTTACTGAATTCAAAATATGCTGCATCAGAAGCTACCACTCTTGTCCGTCTTTCATGCAACAAACGGATTCTACGGTGGTCGTAGCCTAGTAGTTTTGCAGCGGTCCAATCACCAAGATAGATCACCATAGATCGGAGCTAACACTAATCTAAGGAAGCAAAGTCTCGTGAATATGGCGGGTGAGGTAGAATCTCCCAATTTACCCCTTTTATATCATTCTTGATGGATCCATGAGCATGTAGTCTGGCATTGTCATGCTGCGAATTCGATTGGCAGCCAATTTCTTTACTTTCGGACCATTCCCGTGGCATTGAGACGTAGTAGAATGCATTATTGGGTAACATTTGATGCTGCTGCCTATTCTTTTGCCGTTTCACACGAATCTTCCTCCAGTTATGCTTCCAATTGTGCCTCTTCAATTTTTTTCGAATCCTTTAGAGCTGCTGTTTTGCTTATTGTAGCAGAAAGCCGTCGATGTTGATATTGATTTCGTTGTCGTTTGGATATTTCTTTTGATTTCTGAAAACCTCACGCACACGCGAATCTAGCAATCTCGCGATAAGTGGACTTCGAACAAATTTTGGTCCAACTAACGCCATCTAGTTTACATGCATTGCACTAAAGAATCATAGAACGGTTTATAGCCATTGTCTGGCATTGGTTTAAAAAAGGATTAAACGCCAACTTAGAATTTTGTGCGGACTCGGATGGTTTGTTAGAAAACAGTCACACGGTGATGTAAAGGATTAACACCAGAGCAGGTTGCTAATAAACAAACAGTACATAACGAGAATGAGGAGTTATGATCGTGAAGCCATAAGAATTGATTATTTTTGTTACTCCAACCGTGAACGTACGATTTTCGGTTGCTGTTCAGCGTGCGTAAGGTTTGTTTTATCGATTCAACACGGTCACCCACCCCACCGGACTAACGCGAGAAAAGCGTCTTCACGACGCGCTGTACACTGCACCGGTGTGGAAAAAGTCTTTTTTCACAATTGCCAATTTATATAAAAATAACAAACTTGAATGTAACGGCATTCAAGCCGAACAGAACGTCCATTCGTTACAGCTGTCATCATTCGAGAAGGATAAAGTGCATAAGGAAGATGCGTTTTTTTTCTGTCGAACTTCAATCGAACATTCGTCACAGGCGTTGCCAAAAGCTTGTAGGTAATATTTGCGAAAGTCAAGGAATCGAATCACCCTTAACCTTTTCAAATTCGCTGTAGCTTACGTTGCATTCAAAGTCGTACTCGTATGAACGCACCATAGAAATTTGACTCATGTGACAACCTCAGGCGCGACATAAAAACGTCATTTTTAGGGATTTGCCACTCAAAAAAAAGTATTCCTGAATGAGCCTTTCTTTTCTTTCGTACATTTAGACTGCGAACGTCGCTCAGACATTTTCGAAAGAATTCTTATCAGCAGCCAGCCATAAAAAAGTAGGGAAAGAGGGATTTTGGGTAATAGCGAAAAGGAAGAAAGAGGCAACGAAAAAGTGAGGACCACATGAGCGTCCGAAAGATATTCACTTTTTTTCGAGGGTGCGCCGTCTCGAGCGGTATTGGGTGAGTTTCGCGAAAAATCACCGCAAAGTCGTTTGCATACGATGATCAGCCTGCGCGCGCCAGCGCACGGGGTAGGAATCGATTCGGCAGTGGGGAAAAGTTTCTCGCGGGCGCTATAATTCGGCGCTGGGATATGAGCAATAATATCGACGGTAGCGGCGGGAGCGGGAACGCGTTCAACGGAAGCAGAAACACAAGAAGGTAAAGAGGCTGAGAACGTAAAAGAGGAAGAGGGCGCTAAAGTTGCCGTTTCGAAAATATATAAGCGTGGAAAGATGTGTAGTATAATGAGGCTGGACTTACACGCACGCACACACACGCACGCACACACACACACACACATGAGCACAAACACAAAAGCCGCTGAGAATTCGGATAACCTGTGTTTACTACAGGATGCTCATGGAACGACGCCCATATTCCTCATCCGTTATTTCTTCGGCTTCTCTATCCTCTCTCCATTTATATTAGTACATGAGTTTTTGAGATCGAGCGCATATACCACAGAAAAAGATGCAAATTTCGTTCTACCTGGGCTATCGGCGAAGCCCCCCTCCCCCGACACCCCCCTTGGCTGCTCCGTGTATTTGTGGCCGAGAAATGATGGGAAATCGGCCGAGATGCTCAAAATCGTCGAATAAAGAAGCAGCATCGAGAAAGACCGAGAGATCGATCAACCGTGGATGTGCGGTATACGAAAAGACGCTTTTTTCTCTCTCTTTTTCAGTTGTTTTGCAACTTTGCGATTCGTTCGACAGCCCTGGCTCAAGGTGAAGCGGAATCTCCATTGGTACTTAGCCCCAAGTCTTGAATCCAACCACTTCTTTCCATGAAGGCTCTTCACGAAATATGAAGAGTGTTGTCGTAGGTGGAATTGGTGGGCGAAAGCCCGAAACCTAGGCCCTTTAGGAAACCTTGAAAACATCAGATACCCGGGCAGAAATTGTCGCAGGAACCCAATTGGATATCCATACTTGTTGGGGATGGCATTGGATACCCGAACTACACTGTCACGTTTGTCGTAGGTGGAATTGATAGGCGACAGCCCTAAACCTAGGCCCCTCAGAAAATCTTGAAAACATACGATACCCGTGGAGAAATTGTCGTGAGGATCCAATTGGATTCTCATACTTGCTTCCACTTCCAGATAGGGATCCAATGGGCCATCGCATTGGATCCTCATACTGAAATGTCACGTTCGTCGTAAGTAGAATTGACGGACGAAACCCTTGAACCCGAAAACCTTGAAAACATACGATACCCGTGGAGAAATTGTCGTGGGGGTCCAATTGGATTCTCATACTTGCTTCCACTTCCTGATAGGGATCCAATGGACCATCATTTTGGATCTCCACATTGAAATGTCACCTTCGTATATTGGATTCTAATCGGGATTCCCCATTGGAATCAAATATACGAATCCAATTCAGATCCTAACAGATTCCCGCATTATCGAACAGAATCGGCTAGGATTCGTGATGGATTCCATCACATTCAGTACGTTGAATTTTCTCAACAAAATATATAGACATACAAAACGTACTGGATCTTAGAAAAGTATAAATTCTATCTTAAAAAATATATCTTAAAAATCGGTTTAAATCGCATCACTGAAAATCCACTGTAATTAGAACTTGTGATTTATTTCACTGCACTTTCACATAACATCACCACGCATGTTCACGCTCACGAAGCGTGCAGGTTATGTTTCAACACGCCGAGTTTTTGCTTGTGACTTTTCACATATGGTCGATTCGAAAGTGATAAGCATTCTCATACGGCGTTCATTGGAGAACAGTACAGAATCCAATTGGATCCCAAAGAGAACTCCCTATGTGTGATCCCCAACAAATCCCTATAGATGCGGGTGCGCTTCGGAATTTCCCGACAAATTTGTGCACGGGATCACGAAAGTATTTTTTTTGGGGAGAGTCAACAAATTCCGGTTGAGAATTTTAAATAAAAAAGTTCTCTAATGACGTCAGTAGGATATAGCGTAGAATTCACTTGGATTCCAATGTGGGCTCGTTACTCGTGGCATCCCTATCAAATCCCTATAGAGTGTTGTAGAAATCTGGTGAATCCCTAACCAATTTCCGCACGGGAGTAGTAGGTTTCCGGTTGAGTTTTTGTTGTCGACTTAAGTGTGTCTCACCTACTCTTGAGGTGATGTGAAATCCATCCACGTTGAGCGTCTCTCGTAGCGCCACTACATTGCCATCTCACTCTCGTGACTTGCTTTACCTCCCTTGGAGGATTTGTTTTCCTCGACTCGCCCCATCCTGCCTAACATCACCTGGAGAGGTGACGTGTTCCCTCCGTGTCAGGATTCCATGATGAAAATTGGGTGAGACTTCGTTCTGCCATCAAAAGCGCACTAACATGCACACGTGAATATGCACACACGCGCACCCATACGTAAGATCGAGAGAACCATTCCGCGTCCGGTGAGAGCCATTAATTAATCAATTTGCGCGGACGCTCGGTTATTAAATAATAATTACAGAGTCGAACGAACGAAGCGGACGTGTTGTAAGCGCGGGGACCCTCGTTCTCCCGCGTGCAAGCGACGTATGTGGAGCGAAACCAAAGAGGAAAGCGGACGTGCGCGCGGATGTGGAGTCAACGGATATCAGAAGTGCATCGAGGAACAGCCTCACCGACCACACTTCTATGGTCGGCATGACTGAGGCAAATTCCGCGACCACATTTTGATCGAATCTTCATTTTTTTTGCCGCTCGCAACGTCTCTCACTGCATATGTTTGCTCCATAGCCCTGATATAGCGGGAGGTAGAAATTTATCGTTAATCCAAGATTCGTCGAATATCAACTGTTTTCGACAAAAGCGGAACGAGATTTTCGGCCCGTTCTACCTGACTGAACTAAATACTCCGCAGCTATGGTGCACCCAGCTATATGTGGACTTCATCACAAGGAACATCACTTAAGTGTCCAGCTTCGATTTTGTCGAAACTCATATATGTGATAAAGCATTGAAAACGATTAGACAGGTATTTTTTTTTATCGGCAGAAAAATGGTCTCAAGGGAGGAAACCACCCCTCCGCGGAACGCGTGTCAAGGAGTAATTTTGCAATTCCACCCACAAGCATTCCACCGATCTGAATGAAACAAAAACTCATATACATCTAATCTAAAGCACTGACATTTTTTAAACATATTCTAATATTTAAAAAATATTTAAAATATATTTAATAATATATTTCTTTAATAATAAATATATTTAATTAATAAATAATATTTAAAAAATTTAATAAAGGGGTGTCACGCCTTTTCTAAGGGGTGATTTCCCCCTTCAAATCATTCTTCCGCCTATATGAAATATACGTGTCCAATAGTCTTCACTGCTTTATCACATACATGAGTATCGACAAAATCAGAGCCGGACACTCCAGTGATGTTCCTTGTCAGAAACAATAAGATTCACGCTTCTGTTCAAGCTTCACACTACCCACGCGATTCTTTTGATGATTTTTTTGCGTTTCATCGATGCGTGAGACGCCGGGACCTCGGGGATTATTATCCAATCGTGACGCAACCAATTCAGAGCATTCCTCAGTCCCGAATCGAAGCTGAGAGATAGAAAGAAATGGACAGAGAGACGGAGGAGAGAGTCCGAGGGAAGACATAATGAAGAAATTTGCAGAAAATGTGAAGATAAAAAAGAAACGTCCTCGCGAGAACGAATATAAAAATCACGCTTCGACGAATCGGGACAATGAGGGCGATGTCGCTTATAAAAGAGAGAGAAGGAGAGAAGAGAGAGAGAGAGAGACAAAGAAGGAGAGAGAGAGAGTGAGGAGAGGAGGCACTCTCTGCGGGAATAGTGTTCGCGTAGTATGCGTTCGCGTGGGCAGCCAAACAAATCGTGGCTAATAAGCGGTTGATGCATGGTGACCATTATATATATATATATATTGCGCGCTTGAAGGGGCGCCAATACATAAAAATAAGATAAATTTTCCTCGCTCCAACGGTGATGAATGGCTGGATGAATTATTGAATAGTTAAACACACAGCGGCGTGCCGGCACCGTGCAAGCGAGAAAGCCAACGACAGTGCGAGCGCTGCGGAGAGAAGAAGAAGGATGACAAGTGCGCGCGGAGGATAACGCGAGGAGACTGGACCCTGGTCTGGGAGTTCGAAGGATAAACCGAAAGACGCCACCACCGCACGAAACGCGATTTCAACGCGTTTGCTTGGAGCTTGCCTTGTATTCCTTTTTTCGTCTTCAATTCGTCTTGGTCCTTGTATGCACGGGAGGAAGGACGGCTCTTTGGAAAATTGTGAAAAATGATACGAGTGAGTAAAATGCCCACGGAAGAGTACTGATAAATTTTTGGTTGCTCCGCGCGCGGATGCCGCGGTTGTAAAAGCAAAATGTGGTAAATGGAGTTTTAAGTTGCGGCAGTCGCAATGGAAGCAGAAGATTTTTTTACAGTGATGCAAATCTAGGAGGTTGAAGACAACATTTTGGAGAATTTTGGAGAAAGAGGGGTGAAACGGAATTGTGGACTGAGAATTGGTGGTGACTGATGGAGGAAGGATAATTGAGGATGCGGAAAAAGGCAACGTCAGGCATGGCCTTGATTTTAGAGAGGATTGTTGTCCAGTGATGGGAAAAAATCGTTTTTTTTCTTTCATTTTTGTTCTATTATTTTTCAGACCTACCTAAATACGTCTGCGGAAGCAGTTTGATGATACTCATAAAATTAACCGAGTTATAGACATTATAAGGAGTATTGGGCAGCGCGTTCGAGACGCAGCATACTTTAAGCGCGTTTTTCTCGAAACTGTGCTTATCAAATCGGCAATAACGATATCTCGATAACCAATTGGTTGATTGAGCTCACATTTGGTATACACCTTCGGTAGAATGTTTTTCAATGTTGGCAGCAGAATTGAGTAGAAATAATTTTTTTTTAACTCGTAGAATGGTCGGACAAATAGGAAAAATTGATAGACAAAGTTTAGTGTGCTGTTCTTAAGTAAAACCTTTTTTTTCTGAATCTGGTATCAAACATCACAAAACTCATACCGATTACGAATATGTTTGGTTTTTTCCACATTCACATTCACATTTATGTTAAATAATTTATTAAACCATTTTTTCAACTCGTAGAATGGTCACAAAATAGGAAAAATTGATAATCAACGTTTAGCATGCCGTTATTAAATAAAATCATTGAGTTTTCTGAATCTGGCATCAAACATCACAAAACTCAGACAGATTAAGAATATGTTTTGTTTTTTCCACATTCACATGCACATTTCACATTCATTTTTCACATTCACATTCATGTTAAATAATTTATTAAACCGTTTTTTCAACTCGTAGAATGGTTAGAAAAATGAGAAAATTGATAGTCAATGTTTACCACGCCGCCATTTTATGAAAGATTTTCTTGTGGTGAATCTGGTAGCGTACATCAAAAAACTTTTACAGATTAAGAATATGTTTGATTTTTTTCACATTCGTACAACGTTTACGATACTGGTCACCAAATGGGGGCGTTCGTAGCAGAATTCACTCGAAATTATTTTTGAAAAATTTCTTTTTATAACTAGAATGTTCGACAAATAAGAAAAATGTATAGTCAAAGTCTAGCATGCCGCCATCTTGTAAAATGTTTTTTTCCTGAATCTGGTACCAAACGTCACAAAACATTTACATTTATACAACATTCACAACACTAGTCGCCAATTGAGGAGTTCGTAGCCGAATTGAGTCGAAACAATTCATTATCTATATTGCTCATGTAGTGGTCAGTAAAATAGAGAAAATGGATAATCAAAGTTCAGCATGCCGCCATTGAGTAAACCACTTTTTTGCGGGATCTGGTACCAAACATCACAACACTCATACAGATTGACAATATGTTCGGTTTTTGGGAACGTTTTCCGTGCACCATTGTAAACAAACGTACAAAAGTACACGATGATCATTTTTTTTATTTGTCCATATTCCTGAACGACCAATAAACAAGAGTAAAAAATATAAAAAATAAAACTGCAACGGTCCAACAGTTGTTCCATCCTAAAAATCAACTCCAAAACAGCATCAACTCTAGCCAGCAATACTGCCTTCAGTACACGTCGTCGAGACCAGAGTCCCGGAATTTTCGACCGGGAGTAAAAAGGGCGCAAGTCTTGGATTCTGACCATATGCTTTGGCCAAGTTACGCCGCTTCTTTCGATTGCTGGCACAACATCCATATAAATATATAATGAGGGGTATACAGTGTACAAGGGTGACGGAGTAATAAACGAGTCGCGACCGAACGAGGCGCCTAATTTTTTACTGCTCAGTTAAACCAGGAATTCCGTCGAATATTTAAACGCGGACCATGGGATGCCGGGTCCATATGACACATAGGAGAACGACAAGTACGACAAGCTTTCAGAAATCTTGAAATATATCGGAGGTAAACCAGGCCATACACCATATTGGAGGCAAACTGTACTTTCGTCACGGAAGTTCTCCGGGCCCTTCTCGAAGTGAAATTTTGGTCGAAAAAACAAAACTATTGGTCGACGATGCATTTCGTGCTCCGCAGCAAGATGTCACCACGACAAATGCACCGATTGGCGATTGAGAAAAACATCCCATAAACATTACGGTGCTTAGATTTTTGTCTACAAGTTGCCAAGTCACAGGCGTGGTAAAAATTGATTGAATTAATTTGTTGAGCGCCTGCTTCCCATTAGCATGGGAGAAGAAAAAAACGGCCGATAAAGCACTCGATGGCGTCTTCTCGTCCTGCAGCGATGCAAGGGCAATAGCGCGGTAAAAGCGTTTGTGAATATATATATATATGTATACACGCTTGCGGGCTTCTCTCGATCGAGGCACTCATTCGTTCCGTGGTGGCATAAATAATTCTCCGGGACTCGTGTCCGAGCATTTGCCTCGTTATGGCTCTATCCAACAGTGAGATATGTTTCGCATATCCAGTCCCTTTCTCTCCGTTCCTCTCGCTTTTTCTATTCCTGCTCTTTCTCCGTCTTTCTATGCCCTACGATGAACTCGCAGCGCACGCGAGCTGGACCATTTGGGGGGTGCACAGGGGTGTATTGGTTCATACGCGAGACGCTGGTTGAAAGTTTCATCGTGTATTAGGTGTACAAATAATTTCTCGGCCTTTTTTTCATGAAAATAATGATCTATTTAGCTGAAATCAAGGTAGATTGTAATCAGCAAAGTAATCGCCGTTTGTTTGAATTCCTCGGCGGTGAAAAGATGGTGGTATTGAGTCGATCAATACGGTCATGGAGTTTTCGACTTCGTCGAACGTTTTGAAGTGGCTATCAGCCAAGAACGTCGCCAACTAATGGGCCAGGGGGGCAAAATGGGGAAGGGAGGGTGGGGGAAGTACGAATTTTAGACATTTTAGACCCTCATATACATGCTTTCAAATATCTAGGGGAGGCACCTGCACCCCCCCCCCTGTCCTGATGTTGGAGCCATCGGAACAAGTGAGAATCCGATGGAGCCAAGTCTGGTGAATACGCCGGGGGTGACAAAACTTTCCAGCCCAACGGATCCAAAGGGATTGATCTTTGGTGGTGGAGAAAGCTGGTCTTTTTTGCTGAGTGTGGTCTGGCATTGTCATGTTGCAATGTGACCGGCCTAGGTCCTTTTCAATTTTACCGAGATTTTCTGAATGACTGGAAATGTCTTGTTGGGTAACTCCTGATGCACCGTGAAATGGGGTTACTTTGAACAGGTTTTGGAAGCTTTTTGTAGGTCACTTTTTTTAATATCTTAAATTCCAACTTTTTTTATCCAATGGAACAATGTGCCCTTTGGCTTTCAAGTGTATAAGAAAGTCAAGCCCCACCAACCAACCCACAATTTTATAATTTTCTTTGCCAAGGCATTGAAATGCAACTTATGTCAAAGATTAAGGGTTACTTTGACCTCATTTTGATGAGAAAAAATTAATTGTTTATGCATTATAGATGGAATTAAATTATATACAAGGATCTTTTGCCATGACATTGTCATTTTTATTGAGGAAACATTTTATATGCAAATATCAAGTACCTAGGGTAATATTATAGGCACTTATCAGCCTTATAATTATCATTGAGATAGAAATCAACTTGAGCAGCATTACAATCAACTTTAGCAAAATTCTATCAAACTTGAACAACAAATGTAAACACATTTAAATGCCTACACATTCAAACCGTGTTTTGGCGTTCTGTTAAAGTAGCCCAAAAAACTGTCAAAGTTACCCTTAATGTCAATGCAACCCTATGTTTACGATAGTAGCAAGCTCCGATTGCGTTTGGCAAAGATCTTCATCCAACTTCTCCAAGACCTCGTCTTAAATTTTTTTGGTCGTACTGCTCTCTCGCCGTCCTCGAGATCGAAATTTCCACTCAGGAACTTTTAAAAACACTTCTTCAGGGCACTGATGGATACGGCATCTTCTCACAATGCCTGACAAATCATCACCATAGCCTCGGAAGTATTTTCTTTCAATCCAGCATACAGTGCCTTACAATGTATATTTTGAGGTTACGTCAAGCTATTGCTGCGGAGAAATAGTCTACTAGGTTGCTATTATATGACACCAGACCTAGGGGGAATTTTTTTTCATTCAAATATGCAATACAGCTGTTTTTATTTTCAAGCTGAGAACTTATTGGTACACCTACTAGCGTTCTTGCGGTTCAAAAGGTTCTTATCGGTCCGAGGGAGCAAAAAAATTTTTTAAATGTTCAAGTGTGTCTTGACCCTGTCTCCGAGCACAAAATTGCCCAGATGAAAAAGAGCTGTTTGTAACGATGAAAAACAAAAATGGACTTGGCAACAGCAGGAAATGGTAGTGGGTTGATCGTTTTGCAAACCCCAAACAGCGCCATTGTCGTGAATTTGCGAGAGATATCTTATATGTCGTATCGTTACGATATGCAAATCATAATTCGTCGGAGGATCATAACAGTGTCTTAATTATCGTCGCTGTCTGCGAAAACGCACGGCTGGGCGGGGGGCTCAAGTACAATCGACTTTTTCTCGCGATTTGATTGTAAATATATGCAAATGGATTTAATACCCCTAAGGAGTCCTTTTTAATTTGAACCTCATCGAGATGGTAAAAGCATAGCGAGGTCTTTACGAGCCATTTATTGATGTTCAAATACAATATGCGGCAATGCTCGTTAAACTCCCGAAATATTCCGTTCTTTCAGTCCCCGTTAAGACAAGTCTAGATATTTTTGGATGAACTTTTTTCGTGCCCTTCCCCGATAATGGAGCCTTGGATCGAACAACCAACATTTTTCTGGTATGACGAATTTTGGAGGAAAAAATGTATATGCGCGGCGGAGGGTCAGAGGGAAAAGCTAGTCTGGTGATGTTTATTATAAAGACAGGTTCATCACGCGGAGTCATAAAGTGGCTTTACAAGGCTATAAGGAGAGGCAAGGCAGTGAGACGAACGCTCGCCAATTATTTAAGAACTAATCAGCCAAAAAGCCACTATAGAAATCATGGAAGTCTCTACCTTCTCTCTACCTCCCTTTCCCCTCGCTCTCTTTCTCACTCCCTCTCTCTCTCTTGCTCTCTCTCTCTCTCTCTCTCTCTCTCTCTCTCTCTCTCTCTCTCTCTCTCTCTCTCTCTCTCTCTCTCTCTCTCTCTCTCTCTCTCTCTCTCTCTCTCTCTCTCTCTCTCTCTCTCTCTCTCTCTCTCTCTCTCTCTCTCTCTCTCTCTCTCTCTCTCTCTCTCTCTCTCTCTCTCTCTCTCTGTCCGTCTCTATCTCTCTCTAACGTCGTTCCCCAAAATATACGAGTCTTTAGGTAGTGGGAGCACAGTAGCTAGTCAAATTAGAATCAAAGCATACCAATTTTGAAATACTTCGGTCTTAATTTTTTTTTGAATGGCAATTGATGAAAAATCATGATAAATTGAAATTTTCTATCTACATGAGTTTGATGAATTATACATACGCTTTACCATCTGTGAAACATTAGGACCAGAAAAATTTTAAAGCGCATTGATTAATCGGGAGAAAAATTGAACACCCTGTTGTGGAAGAAATTGTGTTTTTATTTATTTGTACCAGTATATTTATTTGACTTGAACGAAATGATTATATTTGTTCGGGTTGATAAATTGAAATTTTAGATGTGCGTGAGTTTGACGAATTGTATCATTGGCTTTGCGATATGTCAAACATTAGGACAGGAGAAATTTTGAAGCGCATTGATTAATTGGGAGAAAAAATTGTCACGCTGTTGTGAAAGAAATTATGTTTTTATTTATTTGTACTAAAAGATTTATTTGACTAGAAAGAAATTATTATGTTTGGAGAATATTGGGCGCTTTCCCATGTTTCAGTGAGTCTTCATGTCGAAGGAATCATTTATTAAGTCAAATTGATGTTCAAGTACAGTAACGATTCGTGCACTAATAATAAATCAGGTTTTATATTCCAGTGAATGTGTAGTAGCTGAAAACGAAGAAGGTGCTATGTGAACAGATTATAAAAAACCTTAAATCCTTACCTCTTAAATTAATATATACACTAAGTATATCATTTTATTGTAGCGAATAGAGAAGTCTATTTAACTCGAATACAATTTCGTTAGAGTAAATTTACATTTTTTTCGTCAGTTGAAGTAAATTTCATCATTTACCTGTAACAAACATATTATTTTATCCAATATCAAACAAGAGTCTAGTAGGCAGAGATTTTAGCAAAAGTATACTGGACACAAACAAGTCGTTTCTCTCTGTACACGTGAATGTGATCTTTAAGGGGTTAGGCTAATGTGAAAATGACGAACACGCCTTCGTCGCTTGAGGCAAGTCAAGTTGAAGAGAAACGTCCAACATAAGGTGCCGAAATCGCAGATTTAAAGTAAACTTATGATTACATCGATAGAACCACTATATAGCAAAACTTGAAACGCTTTTCTCTTAAAACTGTACTTTTCAAAACGGTGTACACGATTTCTCGACATCCAATGAGCGAATTTACTTGAAATTTTATACACTTGTTCAGTGTAATAATAGTTTAGTCTTGACCGACGTTTATGTTCTTAATCCTTCATTGACAGATTTATATTTGGCCACGATTTTGACGCTGGGTTAATTTGATCCGAATGGTACTTCATCCGTCTGCCATTAGTAACCCTTCGGTCGGTATTTCTTCTAAAAAACATATCAGGTACACACTTTAATCATTTCGTAATATGCATGCGTAATTGAAATTCAGAAAACATAAAATTAATTGGCTGCAAACAATTATTGAAAATGATAAATTTTGGAAAGGTAAGCATTTTATTTAAGATTCGTCCGGGTCAAAATAACTCAGTGTGTCAACGTAGGATTAACATTTTTCCATCAGTTTTTAACAATGATGATTTTTCCTCAAAAAATCAGAAAAAATCAATGTTTTTATGTTTGAAACACGACAGCAAAAAAACTCGGTCAAGTTATAGCCAACCTTAACTATGTTAAGAAAAAAAAAACTTTTATTCTTTTAGATTGACTGGGTGGTAAAAATAAAATATACCTTTGGGGCCCTTACGCTCTCAACCTCGTTAAAGTCCTTCACGAGATTGTTTATAACTTCTTTAATTACTATTGTTTTTTAGTCATTAACATTTAGTAATTAAAATTGATATTTTAAGTCATATTTTTTATGCAATTTGGTGCACCACTTTCTTAATGTACATACGAATAAATTACTAAATAATTTTTCAATCGTCTACCTTATGCCTTATAAATTATTTTTTCTCAATAATCCTGGTTTATGGGTCGTCGCGGTAGTCTAACCCGTCAAAGTGTATTCAAACATAGCGAGTTTATCATCGAAATTTCACGATCGTCTATCATTTTGTGAATGATCGCAGACTAGTCTCGTTAAATTTAACTGCGGAATTTTATTGATCCATTTGGCAGCCACAACGTTTTTCATATTTCATTTTAAGCCTTCAAATCTTTGGAGTACATTATACTTTTGTTCTTACGAGCATCCAATCGAAAAAAGTACCAACAATACCGTATAAAGAGGCCGTCACAACGTCATTGTCACAAAAAAATTCATCCTAACCTTTCCGTCATTTTATTAATTTACTTACCGAAAATAGCCTTTAATTCTTATGAAAAAGGTAACTCCTAAACAAAAAATGGAACTTCCAATGAATTTCTCAAATTTCTCCATTGGGCGTGCATTCTCGTTTTCATCAATTAAAATTAGGCACTCATTGATCTACTTCATTAACTAATTGTAAGCTGATAGTGCACATTTGTCCTTGCAAATGGAGGCGAAGCGGTGACTTTGAAACTCTAACGAGTTTCCACTAAAATAAATGATATACATGCTCGAAAAGATTGGATGATCGAAAACCAAATGCGCATGAGCATTAAAATTCTTCAAATTAAAAAAATGTTTCCTAGTGGTGCCGAGGTACAAGGACTGACTCTATAGACCGCTGAAGAGGCTATGACAGTCCGACTTCACTTATGAGTATAAACGTAATAAAAATAGGAAGGATTCCATATCTCGATAGTCCATGCACCTCTTCGATTTATTTTACTCCTTTTGTGTTGTCGAAAGTTTTTAATGCGATGTCTCGCATATATATATAGGTATACATATGTGTGTGTTTATATATATATAGTGATGACTTGCGCACATAAAAGAAGTGGCGAGACGTGGCATTATTTTTTTGCTGTTTTCTTTGTCATTATTCTAAAAATTTTATGTCAACGCCATAAAATTTATATCTCCCAATGACGGATGAGGTGATTGCTATCACGTCGTCGAATTTGGAATGTCGGATTTACGAGAGTCGTTGGAACATCAAAAAAATTGGTAAAAACAGCGAAATATCGTTGCGAGAGACACGAACGAGTGTAGACATCGCAGTAAAAGCATAATTATTTTGTGCAGGCACGTGTATTTTTTATCTTTTTTTTATCGGTGGTCGTAAAAAATTCGCGTCGATTTCAACATTTATTCGCGAAGAATGAGGGATGGGAGGTAAATTTTATATAAAAAAAAAATTCGTGGGAATGGCTGTTTTGCGACGATGAATAAGAATAGTTAATGCACGTGGACGTCAGGAGGTGATATAATAGAACTATTTTTTTCTGAAAGAGTAACAATGTGACAATTGTGACGAGAAATAAAAAAAAAACAAGGTGAAGGGAGAACGTGCAGGACTTGCGTAACGAGAACAATGACACACGACACACAGAATGTGTAATAACAGAATCGTTTTGCTATGCCTTGCCTCACTCTCATTTTGTTCACGTGAGGGGAAAAAAAGGATTGCAGGTGAATTGCGAGAAAGAAAGAAACGTGGTTCGCGATGGCCACAATTTTAATAATAATAATAATCAGATGCTATTGTATGAAGCAGTTATTACGAATGAATATTTCGAAAATATAAGCAGTAACATCTATCGTCTGTTATTATTATTGTTCAACGAATGTTTATTCTTACGTTTTTGTTTTTTGCTCGAGCAATTTTATTTCCTACTCTTACGCTCACTCGGATTTAATTGATTCGAAATTAATTATTAAAATCGTTGGACTTACACTGCCACTCTATCTTTTTATTTTCTTTCAGCCCCCCTCCTGCTCCACCGCTTTTGCAGTCAAATGCGGTCAGATTATGGTATTGAAGTTTGCATCGTTGGAATGCAATCAATTTTTTTTTTCCGTATCACTCCATTTTGCCCCACTAGGCTACTAATGTCACTGAAATATTTTCAAAGATCCTTTTTAGGGATCCACAACTCAAAACTGCAAAATAAGAGAAGTTTGTGATTTAAAAAAACGAAAATGAAAAAATTAGAATTATATTCGTTGCGTTCCAAAGATGCATATTTCAACACCATATGAAACTCAGTTGAGGAATTTCCCCAAAAACGTGTGATGAGTTTCTTTTTCTTAAGGGCGGCGATACCTTTAGGCAAGGGAAAAATTAAGCGATTTTCATGATTTTTTTTTAAGGAAAGATTTATTCACTGATTTTGAATCTCAGGGTATATTTTATTACTACTATACGTTTGGGTGTTACATGGTCTTATTTTATTCATCTTTAAAACTAGCGGACGTATAGCAAAAAAACTAATCAACAGATTCCGACGAAATTTGGTATAAATCTTTCCAACCTTATTGTCCAAAGCATGAACCTAAATGTTTTTAAAAATGACCAAAAACAAGTACCTTTAACTGCAAAACGTAGTCAATTTTTTTCGGTAAATTCAATCTTCCTATTTCAAAGGGTATCATTTCATCGATTTTCGACATTTCTCACTTTTTCTTGGTTCATATTCTGTGTATGAGTATCAAGAAGAAAAAAAATCTTCGTTCATTTTTTTCAGATCAATCCCGTCGCCACTACGTCTCACGTCGTCTGACATCCGCCCCAACCCGTTTAGAAGACCGTTTCATACCTACCTTCGCCATTTGTAAACATTAATTTAAAAAATCCCACGTAACAGCCAAAAATAGTAACAAAACGTACCCTAACCTCAAAAATAAAAAAATCATTCTCAAAAAAAAACCAAATCATATCAGCAATTTTTTCCTCGCCTAAAGATAAAAAAATACCACGTTGATGAATATCGAGACTATTCGTTCGTACAAGAAATGTGAAATTTATAAGAAACAAGGAAAAAGGGAGAAGTGCGCCCAAAAGAGCAGAAGGTGGTGGTGGAGGATAGAAGAGGAAGATGGGGAGAGGGTGCAAAGTGAGGATCGCACGTCCGAGTGAACGAGATGCGCGTAAAGAAACGAGCTGAAAAGCCTCTCGTCGCTCTCCTCTCAGCTGACAACTCGCTCGAGACGAGTCAAGAGATACTGACTAAAGTATAATCAGAATCGAGCGCGAGTCCCGAGCAGAGTCGAGTGTAATAACAGTAATCCCTCCATTCGCCGGCAATTTGGCCGTTCGCTCAAAAACTCCAAATTATAGAAGCTGCTGTCATTAGTCGAGCGAATTCCCGTGAGACGGACGAAGACGGAGATCGGACCGAGGAGCGAGATGAACGACTGCCTTTTTGCGCACTCCATACCTATATCGCGCGTATAGATACGCCCTGGCTTCCTCGAAACTGTTCGGGAATTTTTTGGAAAATTCTCAACTCGTCCGTATACATGCATGTTAACGTACGAACACGTGTGTAGCATACGAGTACCT
The DNA here is from genome assembly GCA_951751655.1 of Ophion costatus. Lineage (NCBI taxonomy): Eukaryota > Metazoa > Arthropoda > Insecta > Hymenoptera > Ichneumonidae > Ophion > Ophion costatus. The sequence continues at coordinate 22,416,023 of OX632364.1, read as the reverse complement.
ATGTGAATGCCTGTGTATGAGTTTGGCAGAATGCATCGATTTATTTTGGATCGATTGTCATCATCGATGAGTTATTCAAATTTCGATTCGTTTGCCTTATCGATTGTGGCGAGTACGCTGATCGAGCTGAAGAAAGTGCCACGCAAAAGAAGGAGCAATCGAGCCCTTCGTATTTATGACTATAGTACACTGTCTGCAATTTTGTGAAAACGTTTCGTGAAAAAAGTTACTCGAGATACTGCAAATCTGCCGCTGAACAGTGGGAAAGGGAGAACGAAGAAATCGGAAAAAATATGTGGATGCCATTTGGAAATGGTAGAAGGATATACATACCTCATATATATATATGAGGTATGTATATATATAGGTATGTAATACCTATATACCTTAAATATAATTCCTTAAATATAATACCTTAAATATAAGGTATGTAAACATATATATATATATATATATGTTTTCACAAAATCTTCTCGTACTCAATCTACTTTGCGTCGAAATAGCAGAGGAAGACACCATGGGGATGAAAAGCAAAGGTACAGAAGAAGAAGGGGCTTGATCCGTAATATTGATATATCTTAAAGGGGCTATATTTTAAGTCTTGTTTCATGGACAAAATCTTTCGCTCTTCTCTTTCCTTCTCTTTCATATATACTAATACCCAATGTAACCTAATTAAGAATTAATACCAAACCATTGTTAAATATTGACCGTTATCGTATGTTGGACCGCAGGAGAAATGCTTTTTTTCCATATATATAAATTAAAGATTTTTTTAGTGTGTAGTATTTGGAAAATTTCGATTTTTTTTCTTCAAAATAGTTCATAGTAAAACCTTTCTTTTTTTGTAGAAGACATTATATCTATATATATACTAAAAAAAAGAAAAATCAGTAATTTATATTTATAAATTACAGATTTTCCTTTTTTTAGTGTTGTAGTACTTGGAAAATCGTGCATTTTTTTCAAAATACTTAATAGAAAACCGCATCTTTTTTGTAGAGGACATTTCTTCGTACGACGAGAAGATCAGTACGATGAGATCATTTAAAATTTGATCACGTGTAAAATCTTATCAGCGAGTTAGCCATTTAGCGAGCCGATAAAAATCTGAAAATAATGCAACGTACTCAAAATATATGATACAAAAACATCACCAACTTTAAAAAAGAGTGAAGAAGGTCAGGCTTTGAGGCCGTTCGAAAACACTTGGAATGCCTCATATATATCCACATCCGTATGTAGGCACATGTACCCGTACATAAATTCTCGTAGGAATCTAATTGAATCCCTATACTAAGACATCACACTGGCACATTGGATTCTAATCGAGATTCATCATTGGAATCCAATGTACGAATCCTATTTGAATCCTAAAGGATTCCCACATTGTCGAACAGAATCCGATACGATTATTAATAGGTCTCGTCGCATCTTCTACGTTGAATTTTTTAAACAACATATATGGAAATACAAAATGAGTGGGTCTTAAAAAAGTATAAATCTTAGCTGAAAAAAGTATAAATCGCTGACGGAGTTTCGGAAAATTGACAATATGTCACCACTTGATGTAAATTTATACGGAAACTTTTTTGTCATGTACTAAATGCACCCTCCAAATTTGAAATTAATCGTCTACTTCGGCTCTATAAAATTCACAATTGAAAAACACTTTTTAACATAGGGAGTTGCCCAATTGTCATGATATAAGGGGAGACAAAATTGTGAGAATGTACTGAGTGATTTGACAGCTTTTTACTCACTTCATTATGACAATTTCTTCATCTGTGTTATAATTTACTGCCAAGACATTCGACAGTTTTTCATAACATTTTAAATATTTTTTCACCCAATTTCGCGCGTAAAAAAATTTAGCGATGAACGTAGGTATCCCCCTATGTTGAAAAGTGTTTCTTCACTTGGACATTTTACAAAAAGCGGCGTGGACGATCGATTAAAAATTTGAAAGGTGCATACAGTATACGACAACCAATTTACAGTATGAATTGAAATGAAATGGTAGCATACCGTCAATTGTCCCGATACTCTTTGAAAAAGTATATCTTAAAAATTGATTTGGATCACATGCCTGAAAACATACTGCGATTATCATTTGTTATTTATTTTCGACTTGAACATGGTAGGAGTTCTCAAAAGAGTTTATTGAGGAACAGTGCAGAATCAAACTGAATCCCAATGAGGACGCCCTATGTGCAGTGTCCCAGATAAATTATTAAGATCTGGGTGCAACTTGGGACTCCCCAACAAATTCATGCACGGGACCACGTGAGGATCATTTTTCTAGGAGATCCAACATATGCCGGTTGACAATTTGAAACAAAAATTTCTCAAACGAGGTCAATGGGGAAATTTCTGCACGGGTATAAGTAGTGAGGTTGTTAGTTCCAAGTCTTCATAAAATCTTCTTGATTCTATATACGATCGAATCTTAGCAAAGGCGAGTGGTGGTCGAATTGAAACTTCGATCGACGACTTTACCAATATTAAAGCAGAACTCCACGCGATATACGCTCGGACAGTATTCGCGACTGTCCGCGACATTTCGATGCGAAAAATAAATAAATGTGTCACTAAACTGCAATTTTCTGAAGTTTCGGCAGCCCGTTAAGACTTTTTGACGTATGTTCGACATAATTAACGCACTTGTATGGCTTATAGAGTGTATCAATATTGTTATTTTTTTCATAGTTCACTTTGGTCCAATGCGCAGGCGTCTCTGACGCAGTCCTTGGTTAAGGGGTTAGGCCACAGTAACCGGTATGAAATCATGTGCGAATTTAACAATTTTTTTTCGTATGAAAAAGTGATTCACTCATAATATGAATTACTAATCTTTAGTATGAATATCAAGCTGTTAGAAAATATATAGATATATTTTTTTTTTCGATGTTCCAAATGGCCGACTATTAATATTTTCTTTTATCTTTTTTTAGGCGCTCCGCGGCGTGACATTTAGCATCCACAATTTTTGACCTGGAAAAAAAACAAAAATCTCGTCGATCAGCATTAGAATACCTAGAGAAGTACGTACGGAATTAAAAAAATATGTTTTACTCAAAAGTTGTAGGTGTTTGAACTTAAGAAATGAATTTTCAGTGACAAATTTCGTATAAAACTGCTCATAAAATGAAAAGTTTTCGATTAATCAGAAGCTCCGTACGTACTTCTCTGCGAAATACAAGTAGGAACATAACTTTTAAATTTGACGTAAATCGAGGGAATATTGTTGAAGTTATTTGTCACGCCAATTGGAAAAAAAGTTGTTTCGAGACAAACGCGTTCAAAGTTCTCTCTATGGCCGTGCCAGAGGTGGACTTACGTTATACGCTCAAAGTCGGTGAAAAAAAAAAGTTCTTGCTATAAATCGAACAGTAACTTATTGTTATGATGAGAAAGCACCGTCTTAGAGAAAAAAATCGATTTTTTGAAAATTCTACTGTGGCCTTACCCCTTGACCGAGAAACCATAATAATGAAACTATACAAGGTAACGACAGCCGGCAAGCATAAGGGCGTAAGTAAAATCCTTATGCACGTAAAATCTTGTGCGCTGGCTCCTTTATTGATTCACCGTGGCAGTCTCTTTAGCCCGGAGCAGTAATCCTGTCTTTTTTTCTCTCGCTCCTTCCGCTCGGCGAATTGCTACTTGAGCAAAGCACGGATCGAGAGGGAGAGTGTGAGAGGGAGAGGGAGAGAGAGAGAGAGAGAGAGAGAGAGAGAGAGAGAGAGAGAGAGAGAGAGTGATGTGCAGCAAAATTGGAAGAAGCTCGCCATCTACCGCGAGAATCAGAAGGACGCGATGATCCGTTTTCAACCCCTTAATTAACGTTGTTCATACCTCTGGGCAACGTCCAATTGCTTCACGCTCAAAAGTATACAAAGATACGTCAAAGAAAAAAAGAGCGCGCAAACAGCCGCTACTATTATTTGCAGTTAAATTAAAAATCGTCAGCGAGCTTTTGCAAAACTTGGCAGACTTTCTGCGCCAGGTTACGATTTCTAGAAATCGAAGTTTTTGGTCGTATTATTTTTTTTCGTCATATATTCGGTGCGTCTCTATGCCAAGTGATGAAAAAGAAATTTCAGGGGCATCGAAGTCGCCGCGTGCCTTTTCAGTAAGATGGACTGTTTACTTGTCACTTTTAAACTTCGAATCGACGTCAAGCATTATTATGTCAAGCATATATTTATATATACAGGGTGTTTCATTAGTAGTAAGTTACTTGGAAAGACCCACAAATATTGACTGTAGACGAAAAAGCGAGGCCCAGCGTTTGAATGGTTGGTCAATGTCTACATTTTAGTAGTTTTATATTTTTTCAAGTGGAGGTATGAATCAGATTCCAAGGTCACCTCGACGTTTTCTTAAAGGGAAAGCCCTTTCTAGTGGCTACGAATATAGACGACAAAAAAAAACGAATTACCCACAATATCATGACCTCGGGATGACCTTGAAATACCAACAAAATTTTTAAACGGTGATTAAAGCGAGGCAGGCAAAACGGGCACTGGTTTCAAACGCAGGTGATGTTTTTATTGCATGACCTGTTCAAAAATCCATACAGTTTTTTGAATATGTCAGTCAACAAAACATCATTTGCATCTGAAACCGCCTTTTTGCTTGCCTTGCTTCAATAACAGTCTGCTGAATTTTTGGTATTTCAAGGTCATCCCAAGACCATGATATTGTAGGTCACTGAATGTTTTTGTGCTCTACGTTTGTAGCCGCAATAAAGAAAAAGGGCTTTCCCTTTGAAAAAAACGTAGGTGACCTTGAAGTCAGGTTGATACCTTCACTTGAAAAAAAAACTAGGGCTATAAGAATGTAGACATTGATAAAGCATTCAAATTTTGTCTGGTACTTTTTCGACTGAAGTTAATATTTATAAGAGTTTTCGAGTGAATAACTTCTAGTGAATTACCCTGTATATACAGGCTGATATAATATCTATGCTGGATTTGAAAATACGAAGTATGTACATCTCGGACTTTGAATGGTTAGGAAATACGCACATGGCTATCAGATTTTTTTTAGTTCTATTTTTATCCGGTTTTTTCAGGTTCATCAAAGTTTTTTTTAAATTGAATGGCATATTTTCTCTTCCCCTTGCACATTGTAGCCGGCATCCAAAAGAATTCAACCATGTAATGACCATGTATGATCTTCAAATGACCTTTAACCCAGAAATATTGACTAAATAATAACTCAACAAGTATCCCAGCTCGCAGGAATCATTTAGTCTAAGAGAAATATATATTTATAAAATAAATAAATAAACTCTTACACGATGAATTATTATTCATTGGATATTTCTGGGTTAAAGGTCATTTGAAGGTCACACTATGCCTTTGACGAGACTGAAAAAAGATGCCTTTTCATTTAAAAAAAAAAGTTTGCTGACCTTGAAAAAACCGAAAAAAAATCAAATAAAATAAACATATGGGAGCCATGTGCGTCTTTCCATACGATTCAAAATCCGATATACAGGGTATAAGGAAGGTCGATGGAAAGCCTTAAGGGGGTGATAGGTCACATCGTTAGGAACATGTCTAGCCTAGGTTACCTTAGTCCAAAGTCTAAGGATTTCGAGTTATGATAAGCGTGATTTTTGGAAAATTTCCCAAAAGTAGGTACTAACGCTATTACTTTTTATAATTTTTATAATTTTTCCAAAAATATTAATTAATTAATAAAAAATAAAATTACTTTTTTATAATTTTTCCAAAAATAGCATCAACGTAAGAGGTATTTTTGTTTTTTGACAAGTTTTTAATTATTCAACACGTCCCATCTGGTTAGTTGTGTGGATACAGATGATTGTTTTGGTGTTTATCGATTGAATACACATTAAGCAAAGGCGAAAATACGTTTTTAGTTGCCAATTATTGTCTGTTTGAACATTATGAACGAGTTAGTAGCTAATTTTGGGAAATTTTCCAAAAAACATACTTACCGTGATAATTCGAAATCCTTAAACTTTGGACTAAGGTGACTTTGATTCGAGACGTTTCTAACGAGGTTACCTATCACCCCCTTAAAGGATTTGCATTGACCCTCTTAATACTCTATATACATATACTTCGTATTTTCAAATCCAACAGAGATATTCAGGCTTTCTGTTTCTCATGACTCACCCTGTATATACACAATAGGTGTTCCGAAACGAAATGCCGACACTTCGGGAGTGTGCCGGGGACGGATGAACTCGCTTGTCTTGTTGGCCTCACGCGGTAGTTCAAGCAATGCATTTCATTCGGAGAGACCGCGTCGCAGCCGGTTACTGTCCTTGAGTGATTTCGTACACCGCAGCGATGGTACGAGCTCGGAGCTGCTCCGTGGTATTAATTGACACTGTATAAACCTTCAGCGGTCCCCAAAGAAACAAATCCGGAAGAGGTCAACTCTGGAGACCTTAAAGCGGAGTGTAGGGCTCCGAGGACCTGCCATTTCGCGTGTAAAGTCATTGAACGTACGGGCCTGCGTAAGCTCGACATTTTTTTAATAGGATTTTTTGTTCTATTTTTTCAGAGCCAGGCCTCTCAACTTTCAGTTGCAACAAAGATTTGGTAAAAATTCAAAAAATTGACCGAGTTATGACGATTTTTGTGAGGTCGGATCGCTCACTGCGCCATGGCGAACCGCCCTACTGCGATTTTCTTTCTTGGTTTGCGTTTTTTTTTTCGAAACTATTTTTAGTGAAACGGTCTAAATTGTGTCACAAAGTGTATTCGTTCGATTCTCTTCAAATTCGAATAAAGCGTAGTTTATACAATATTCTATCGTTTATATGTTTATCCATCGCTACCAAAAAAACAACTTTGAGTATAATTGTTTATATATAATGTATAATATTATAGTGATAGTATATAATATAATATATATTATAATATAATATATTATATAATATATATATAATATAATATATTATATATATGTATAATATAGAATATTATAATGTATAATATTGGTATAATGTTTAGCATATTTCTTCATAACAAATGGTTAAAGCTGTTTTTTTCTATCAAAAATCCAACTTTTCTTCCACAGCTGAGCATTGTCGTAATTTCCAAAATAATAAAAGGTATTCGACCATACGAAAGTCTTATTATTATACTAAAAGTACACTTTTTATTTTTCATTTCAGAACACCCTAGATGCTAGTAAAACCACCTACACCGATTAGCCATGCAGCACCATCGGCACTTTGTTTAAATAATAACTCTATTGTTTGGCAAATATTTTTCGATAAAATAAAAACCCTCAAACTTGGCAAAACTGTGTATTAATTGTGCGTAAAATCTCAACCTCGTCATGTCAATACTCTCACACGAAAAAAAATATTTGAACCGACCTGTTTTTGGGCCCCAAGCTCATGCAGATCGTTAAGACCTTTCGATTTTTTCCTATGAGTATAGGGAAACGTTCATTCAGTGACATTCAATACCCTTGGTTGCAAAACAGAGCTCGGATCATTTCTGCAATGCGGTCAAGTACTGTACCCGCCTTGGACGGAAGCTCTTACAATAAGATTCTTGCATTATGGCACGTAGCCAGCATTTTGTCATATTCCTTTATTGAATAACGAAGAAGAAAAAAGATTTTGTTGTTCCGTTTCATGTGATTTTCTCGAGAATTACGCCGCAACGAGGGAATCAACAAATGACTTTTTTCATTTAGCGATCAGTCCTCAATCCATTTCCGAAACGTCGATATATAAATTCGAAACCCGATTTAACTGATAGCAAAAAAAAAATTTCAACCTCAAATAGATAATATTTGCTAAGCCTTAACCGAGCTTTTTTGTTATTGTGTTTCAATGATCAGGAGAATATTTTTTTATTTTTTTTTTTATTTTTCGAGAATAAACGACATCATTGTTAATGACTAATGAAACAAAATGTTGAGAAGAAAAACGTCGGTCAAGACTAAACTACTATTACACTGAACAAGTGTACCAAATTTCAAGTCAATCCGTTGATTAAATGGCGAGAAGTCGCGTACAGCCGAACCTCGATATAACGAATCTCAAGGGAAGTTTTTTATATCGAGTTTTCGTTATACCGAAGTCATGTTCCTTTGAATGTTCAAAAAAAAACACTAAGTATTATAAATATGGGGATATTTTTTAAAGAAAGAAAAGTTTGAATTAGCATCTTTACAAGCCATTAGCAATTTCAACATAATGTATATGATATAAATATTCGTTATATCGAGGATTTCGTTATATCGAGGTTCGACTGTATATACAGTACCAGTCAAAAGCTGTCGATCACTTTGAATAATTGAAAAAGTGTAGTAGAACAATATAATTCATGTTATAGACGTCCACAGTAGGGGAATTAATTCTGGCCACCTTCAATAAAGATTTTAAATGTTTAAAGTCTCAAGAATTAATTCCCCTAGGATATAGTATCTTCGTGAAATAAGAAATGAAATAAATTATATTATAATAACACAATTCCGCAAATATCCAGGACTGAACATTTTCCAATTATAGGAAATGATAAAAAACTTTTGACTGGTCCTGTATATATATATAATTGTTCCATATTTATATGAAACGAACATGACGTGAAAGAAAATCATGCCGTTTGAGAAACCAACAAACCAACGAGCCCAATGTCCATAAATTATTGATCCCCGAATCGAAGTACAAAAAAATCGTGAAGGAATAAAAATTCATTATTGAAATAGTTCGATATTCACTATTTTTATCTATGCTATTTTCTTCTGAAAAAAAGGGAACTAATATCCGTTCATCCCTTGAAAATTCATTCGAGTTATCTTTTCGACATACGAAAAAGTGAAGAAAGCAAATTTGCGAGACGACCGCGTCAGTTTGACGTGAAACGTCACATGCATGCTTGGCTAGTGGTAAGAGAGATGTGAAATTTAGATGGGCCGATCTAGCCAGCCCACTCGTTCTAGAAACACACGAGATCAAAGTTGGTTCAGATTTTCCACGTCTGGGCAATCAGTCCGGTGCTCCGTCTCTGTCGACTTAGTAAATGCTCGCATCCTACGACGAGGCGACCAGCGAACCAAAAAAGAAATCAGCCTAAAACACCCTGGTGTACTGTTTCTTTATCCTGCGCACTATATACGTATGCAGGTATCTCGATTACTGGCGAACAAAAAGGGCGTCAAGTGGGTCGATTCACCTATCGAGTTTTCAGCTTTGAGCCCTTTCGACCGTAAGCAATCGATCAACATATAGGTGTGCGCATGAATATATTTTGTATGCGCGCGTGTGTGTTTACAGCACTGCAAAAATAAATGTACTCGTAGAACGAGCGAGAAAAATCGGGCGACTCTTTAAGGGGGGAGATACGTTTCGGCGAGCTGCGGATTTTTTATTTAATTTGCTGATTTTCATGATTTTTTTTTAATTGACAGTTTTCCTACCATTCATTAGACTTTGGGTTTGCTTCATTACTACTTTTGGCTGGTACATGGTATTTTTTTATTATTAATTCTGATAAAATGTAAAAATATTGGTATGTAACGGTAACTACTTTTGGCTGTTACATGGTATTTTTTTAAATGAATTCTCATAAAATGTAAAAATATTTCTAACCTTACTGTCGAAAATAGGAGCCTAAAGGTTTTTGAAAAAAAAAACGTATTTTTTAATTGCAAAATGGAGCCATATTTTTCCGAAAATTCAATCTTTTAATTTTGAGGCCTACCATTTCATCGATTTTTAACATTTCTCACTGTTTTGGTTCATATTGTGCGTGTGAATGTTAATGAAAGAAAAATCTTCGTTGGCTTTTTTCAGATTAATCCCGCCGACGCTACGTGTCACGCCGTCTGACAACATCCGCCATTTTCAAGGATTAATTTTGAAAAATGCCATGTAGCAGCCACACAATGTACGTGTGTGGTGTTAATATGTCAAAGTGCAGTAAAATAGAGAACAAATGACAAAGTGGATTTTTAGTGATGTCATTGAAGTCAATTTATAAGATATACTTTTCAAGTTACTTATACTTTTTCAAAATAAGATTTATACTTTTTCAAGATCCAAACATTTTAAATATGTATATATATATACTGTTTACAGAATTCAACGTACAGAATGGGATGGGGTCCATCACGAATTGTATCGGATTTTGATAAGAATTCTGCATGGAATTCCCATGTATACATGGGATTTGAATCCAATTTGAATTCCAAAAGAATCCTACATGATTTGAATCCAATTTCAGTCCTTAAGGATTTTTACAAAGGATTGCTGATATCCTGACAGCTGATATGATGATGAATCCTTTAGGATTCCTACATTATCAGGAATCCTTTAAGATTCAAATTGGATTCGTACACGGGATTCCCATGGGGAATTCCTATCGGAATTCCATGTACGAGCGTGACGTTTCAATATCGGGATTCATCGCAAACAGCCATTGGATCCCTTTTCATAGGCGACATTTTATAAGAAAGTAGAGACAATTATGGGAATCCAATTGGATTTCTATGAAAATTTCTGCACGAGTACTCAAAGATATGTAGAACAAACGCCACTGAACGGAATTTTCATTCTGACCGCTCGCCATCCATAAAAAATGGTCAAAATTCACCTTTCTCTGGGCTCTACACCGACAGTCTCCCCTGAGACTCAACAAAATCAACGGTTGACATTTGTTCAAAATAAAAATGAAAATTTGTCGAAAAATGCAGAAAAATGGCCGAATTTACTTTGCAAATACCCATTGTACCCAGATGAAGTGTTGAGCGGTGTGACTCTTTTCGATATTGCATTGTACACGAAGCGGAAACTGCAGTGATGTATATTTTGATATCCCAACAGAGCAGAGGCACCTTGAATTTCGAGACGCGGTGGGTGATCGCGATACACGTCGGATTAGTGTCTCTCGTATCGCTCCAAGTATGCGTAATGCCTCAAGATGTTAGGATCGAATAAAGGGAGGCTCGATTGCGGGGAATTCAACCGGGGTAAGCACCGCTCCAACACACATATAGAAAATCATGTGCGAAAGTACGTTGGCGACTATAAACCGTGCAGAAGTGGATTACCGACGCAACTGGTTCTCGGTCATTTTCATAAAGAGTATCGGAATCGTATGTAGCAGAGAGGTGGAGAGACACACGAAGAGAGAAAGAGAGAGGGAGAACAAGGGAGACTGAGTGAGGGAGGGTAAGAGAAAGAGAGAGAGAGAGAGAGAGAGAGAAGGAGCCTGCTTATTCTCCGTTCAAGTCGGAATAGCCGTAACACGTTGCACCGGGCTATTAAATTCTCTCGAAACGACGATACAAAGCCGTTTCCCGGCGCGAGCGAGTGAAACTACGAATTATCCGAACTAAGTGTATTACTTATAGTTTCATTACGATTTGTCGATTATCGCGATTTACGATCGAGGCTTCTCTCTCGCTCGCGGATTCGTTTTATTTTTCTTCAATCGTAACGGAAACGGACAAGCGGACCGTGACACTCAGCGAGAAATTGCCACTTTACAAGCAATTTGTGAGTATTCCTTAGCGAGAGTTCTTAAGGCCTGTAAACAATTTCAATAATATCGGAACGATGATTTTATCGTGATTAAGGTGGTGCGACAGTCCCGTCCGAGTGGCTTGAAAATTTAGAGTCAACTATGTTCAAAGGTTTTTGGGTTTTGGGAAATGCGCTGACTTTGTGTCTTGTGCTCTTCGATTCTACAGGCCGCGGAGCTATCTTCGTTCCTGCAAATTCAACCACTTGGGAATAGAATTGGATGTATCGGTTCTCGTCCGCTTACCTCTGGCATCCATAGGATATGAAAGAAAGAAGAACCAAAGTTCCTGCACTTCCGAAAACAATTGATTTGGGGTGGAAGTGAAGCTCAAGTAGAAGCTTCAAAATGAATGCGTCAGGTGATGCGAAGTGGGAGAGGGTGCAAGGGCGATAGCAGTAGTGGCACTTAATGGCGTTGTAGTTGGCGCTGGAATGCAACGAAAGTTGTTTTCCATTTTTCCATTTCTTCATTTTCATCGCGATCGACCATTTTTTGATGGATCAAAGCAGTGAAATGTTAGTGAGGATAGGAAAAAAGCTATTAGGTGATTTTCACACCCTAAATCGGTGAAAGAAATGCGAGCAATGGAAGAAAAATTAACTTTCGTTGGATACCAAGTATGCAAACTTTGACGTCATGGCGGTAATGGACGTCAGAGACGGAGAATATGTTTCACATCGTTGTGAAGGAGGGCCGAGCGTTGGACGGATGAATGTTAGAGGATGCCGATTTATTTGGATGTCAGAGCAAAATTTGAATTCGACGTTCCCATAAGGCCTGCACGAGTTAAGGGTGAAAAATATGAAAATCTAGGAAATTTGCCACCGTTCCTGCTAAATCCTGTCATAATAAAAATCGCGAATTTCATTGTAATTTAAACGTCAATAGCCACAGTTTTTTGTTTGCGAGCGATATCAAGTGTGGCTAAATTCACGATTTTTTATGAAAAGCTTTGCTAAGTTTCCTAGAACCGAAAAAAGTTCTTCTTGAAAACGATTTGACGGAATATATGGAAACGTCGAATCAAAAATCTCACTGGGCATATCTGCGTCTAAAAATGATTTTTTAACTACACGATGTGCTATAATTTAGCACATTTTTGGTAAGCAACAGTTTCGCAGCTTGAACAGTTTGCAATGACTTTTGTCGAAATAACAATTAGCGGTAGAATATAACTTTTCACAGCGTCGACGCTCATAAAAATTTCATTTACCAAGTACGTAATTCCCATTTTTTTCCGTCGTGTTCATTCGCGATAGTAAAACGGAATGCTTTTCGTATAGATATGCAGCAAAGATTCGCGTTGCATAACACGAAATAATAACAGAGGAACGACAACAATAGGAAATATTAATCATCGAGTCCGGGACAATTGAATCCGCAGCGACATCGGACGGAAAGAGAAAAACTTCAATGAGATAAAGAGAGTAGACCGTTGCATAATAATAGACATCCCCTACGCTTCCCGCGGCGTAATTAAAAAGCTAATGATGGAAAGTACGATAACTCGACGTACAATCACTGACTCGTTTCATTTACGAGCGAGTTTCCGATAAAGAAAACATGTCGGGAAAAGCAATACACGCGTAGAATGAAATTTTCTTCAATTTTCGTGAGACCAAGGTTCAAAATGTTGTCACTGTATCCGGGAGAGATTATTAAACGCCAAGGTTTTTTTTATTTCTTGTAATCCGTGAATTTCGAAGATCGGCCCGCTAAAATCTTCCTTACGTGCAAAAATAATGTTCCAATGACGCACGATTGAGGGAGCGCAATAAAAGAGTATATTTTTTAAAGCCCGATCAATTGACTATACTAAGCATAGTCTGTCTTTAGAGTGTTTATTTGTTTGTCTGCCATGAAGCCAGGAACCGTTAAATTATTTCGCCTCACTAGATAATATTCTACATCGTACGTTCCGTTTTAATTTTGTGAAGAATCGTTTGCAAAATTATGTTTGTCAAGTTTATTCAAGTTGTCAAGACGAATACGGAAAAACTGCAGAGAAATCATCGAAATGCGTGAAGCTAAATTTTCATTTTTTTATTATATTGGAGATCGACATGAATACACGATAGAAAATATTGTAGGAGCAACTTCGCATACTCCACATTTTTTGGAGCAGCAATTTGTACGAGGCTGAACGTGAAGAAATCCGACGGGAACGTTAATTATTGCATGTGGCGCATGAGGAATATTGTTGCAGTTTTGCTCGTTAGCTTAATTTTAATCGCAGAATTGCGAGATTCGTATCTTATTGTAACGTTAAACTAAATGAACGCGCCACAACTTTTTCCACCCACGACCGATGGGTTTGAGAGGGATAAGGCTGTGAGACCTAATTTTGTACCATAATCATTTGGACTTTGGAGAATGTTAAATGTTAAAGACTTTAACCCATTTTCATTGCCATTATCCTGTTCGACTCTAATACGATAAACATCAATTGGAATGAATGTGACAATTTTAGAACCCCATATGATGATTGAATAAAAAAAATGACCACCGAGGAATGTCATTGTTTTTATCATGATTAAACGATTATGGACTAAACGATTAACGCATTAACAACCGATATCGTCTTCGAGAAGATAGAAACATTAATCTCTCAACAAATCGTCACTGTGCCTTGTGAAATCACTTGACACGATCACATTGCAAGGGGTCATTAGAACTTCATAATTCTCCACAGGAAGTTTGAAGAATTTTAGTTCCTGGAAAAAAACAAACCAACTTGCGAAAGCATTGAGACACATTCATGAATGCCCAATGCCACCCTTCAATGATCATATTGGATCGAATTTAATCAAATCACTGGCCCAGTCGGTTCACCGACTGACATACACAAGTCAAGATTCCAGTCCCAAGGCAAATCCTATGCCTTTGAAGACCGACTAGCCAGCGATTAAAAAACCTTCACGCCTTTCACCCCGCATAGTAGTGAAGTGGACAACTCTACAGGAGAGAATGCCCAACGACGAACCGTCAAAAATCCTGGTCACCTCTGCTATCTGAGACGTAGGTTCCATAAGGATTTCTCACTTCACTATTCCAAATAGGAATTAGTTTCGGTTCTTCAAAGACTCACCTCTTGCCGTTGCGTCTTCGTCTCTTGGTGGCGTAGACGGTGCCGAGTTGACTCATTGCGATGGAATTGTTGGGTCCGTTTGCGGTGGATGGTGGGGGTGGTGCTGAAGTCGGTGTCATCGCGACCGGATGATGATCGACGGAGCTGATAATCGTCGTCTGTTGGGCCGAGGAGTGTTGCTGATGCGAATTATTGGTCGTTATCGGGCTTAACGACGATGACAACAAAACGCCGGACGAACCAACTAAGTTGCTCGTTGGTGGACGAGATTGCGATAAAGAAGGTGGCGGAGGAGGAAGAGGAGGAGGTGGTTGCGTCGGTTGTGGATAACCGCATGCCGCAGCAGCGACGCTAACGTAATCCGTCGGCGTTAGGGATACCGTAGGTGGCGGCGGCCCGCAGATGCCAACCACCCCCGGACCACCCCCACCGACAACACCCCCGACCACCCCCAGCCCCGAAGCGCTCCTGTCCAGCGCGTACACCTTGCAGACCGCCGTGACAGCTCTCTCAGCGTGACCCGTTTGTACGAATTAACTGCCTACATCGTTCCTCGACATCGTTCAATGAGACTTCACAATGAACGAACAATAGCACCCGCCGATCAAGCAACCTTCGTGAATAGTGACTTTCTCCAGCCGGGACCTCTTCGCGGACCATACAAATCAGTCGAAGATCCCGAATGTTGCAAAATCGGAATTATCCAAATCCAAGTGCTTATCGACTATGGCGAAACGAGTACTACTGTCCAGCTGCCTGCACAACCCTTCAACGGCAGCCAGTATCTGATGTAACCGCCCGCGCCATCCTCAACGCCGTGTCACAGAAATCCTCATTGGCGAAAACAATCACTTGGAGCTTCTTCGATTATCCCGGATCACTGGTATCTTTCCCTATCGCGAAGCCTCGTCTGCACGAGCCTCTCAACTGCGTCGAAGTCACCTTCCAATGTTAGCTTTCCTTTCGTTGCAACTAGCTCCAGTGGACGAAGATAAGATTCACCAGCACTTACATTCGACGACATTCGCGAGAACTATGTTATGTGGCGCACGTTTATCGCGCGCGCATCCATAGTCAATTCACTGTCACTCTATTTCACTCCGGTAGCAACGAAAAATCCAACCCTAGTTGCCACCCATAGCGCGAGTCACTTTTCGCGGGGTTATCCACTGCTTACGTAGACCTAGAAATTCACTTCTCGATCACACGATATCCCGTCTGCGTGTGAGTTTTCTTCGCGTTAGCTAGGCAAGATTGGAAAACAGCACTGACATCGCGTATGATGAGCCTGCTTTTCAAAAAACTCAATTTCCACAACTGGATTGCCAAGACAAGAGGCAAACCCGTAAAAGCACGAGATCTCGATGAAGACCGAGTTGCAGTACTCGCACTATTTCGCGTTGGAGAAACGAGAGCACTGCTTTCCACGCAAATGATTGATAAAGATCGATTCGCCCTCTTCCTTCTCCAATCTCTCGTGTCAATTGGGAGTAACTATTGTCAACGAACGGGGCGGGCAAACTTTCGTACTTTTCCTTGCTTTTCTTTTCTTTGTGCTTGGCTTTCCTCTAAAGTTTATCGTGCGAGACAGAAACGAGCAGCGTTGCGGCGGGCGCCAAGTGTCGTCACGTGTCCGCGAAAACTGGCAGTCCAGGGTCTTCCCACTCCGGTTGGGACTCGACTCACTCGACTCGGGCTCCCACTCCTCGGACTTCCCCTATTCCCTTTGGCTCTTGGATCCGCCGCAACTACCACTGTCCAACTACCACCACCACCACGGACCACCACTACCACCAAAAGCGCCACACCGTTACACCGTTGTGAGGCTTCCGCGGCGACGACGTACCTGGGCGACCACTCTGGCTCGACGTGGATAGAGGGAGCGAGAGGCAGCCGCGTACTCTTTCACTCACACCGCCTCCGCATCCACTTCCTCCGCCACCAGACCACTCTTTTCCCCGCGGCCCGTTCGGTGTCCACCTCTTCCTACCGCAGCTCGCGTTCTAACCCGCGAACAGTCTCTTCGTACGCCGGCCCTCTTTCTCCGAGCACAGCCACCAGGATCATCCGATATTACAATAATACTCCCACTACGGCGAAACGCCCGAGACCTTTCCTCCTTCCAGTCTGGCTGGAAATTTATTTCGCTGCTTTGCCAACGAGCACACCATCAGATGTGCCTCATCGGGTTGAGCAAGGACAACCCGAAGAAGCTGCTCGCGTGGACAGGATGCGGGGATGAGAAATACCGATCGCCTCTGCCTGCCATTTCCTCATTGATCGAAGGAGCGAAGGAAGGTCGGTTCGACAACTGCGGAGAACTTGCCTGTCAGGGAAAAGACACGGTTTCGCCAGCTGGTAGTCGCGGAAGGATTCATCAACGATCCGAGGGTCGGTGCAGGTAATCAAAGGATTCCGTCTTCCAATCCTGATACCTGAAGGATGACCGCGCAGCAAGCGGGCACTCCCGAAACAAGGGCTCGTTAACTGCTGGCAGTTTCGTCACGGAGCTCGAACTGCGCGGATCCTGGATACCTTGTCTATCCGGCTTGTCGTTCGTAAGGTGTTGCACGCTCCCAACAGTCGCACGGCTACTGGTGATGCGCATCGGGGCAGCTACACTCTGTCGTAGTCGGTTGCATTGCCGTGTTACGTGTACATACGGGCCGAGGTGCGTGGGTGATCGAGCGTCGACGGGATCACGAGCACTGCAAGCGGTTCTTTCAGCTGCATACGTTATACCATTCGCGGAAGCAACACATGGACTAGAGCGAAGGTTCTCCCAAGGGGTTTCCCTGCTTGTACCTCCGCACTCTGGACGCCTGCAATACCGACATCTGCTGCTGCCGCCGCAGCTTCTCCCACCCCGTCGACGTTCACCCCACCCGACTCGCCCCAACTACCCCCATCGGTAACCACACCGCCCGCCCACTTTGAC
The DNA here is from genome assembly GCA_951751655.1 of Ophion costatus. Taxonomy (NCBI): domain Eukaryota; kingdom Metazoa; phylum Arthropoda; class Insecta; order Hymenoptera; family Ichneumonidae; genus Ophion; species Ophion costatus. Next base: position 22,398,463 of record OX632364.1, on the reverse strand, counting down.
ATCCAAACCACCAATCGCAGGGCCAGCATGGCGCCATCGGCGCAAGTGCGGGAGAAAACAAGAGACGGTATTCTCGATAGTGATCGGCGCAACTCGGGCTCGCGGAGGATACTCCGATAGCTTGAACTTCTGGACGTATCCGCTCAGAGAAATCTCATCCGCTGAATCATCAGCAGGCCACATTTATCCGTCCATGACGTTCGACGAATCGTGCTTTTCCCAATACTAATCATCGCTGCAGTCCGATTGCTCCATGGTGTGCAATCGAATCACAATATGCCGTTACTTTTTTATTCGGTTTGATTGATACCAATCATCTGTCCTGTCCGGTTGTTCCATGATGTGCAATCGAATCACGATATGCCGTTGGTACTAGCTGATCCGGTTTTACTGATATCACCTCTTCTGTCCGGTGGTCCAAGAGGCTCAATCCAATCACAATATGCTGTTGTCACTTTTTGATCCTGTTGACTGGCTGCTCTGTTTTGGAAATCACACTCCGAAGCATTTGCTGCCAAATTTGGCACAGACCAACAAATAGTCCTTTTGATGATACTCTTTAGATATTTTTCGAAGCTCGATGAAAGAAAGCAACCTTTCAGGTGACTCGGGTCATTTTGCAAAGCACTGAGTTGAAATGGAGTGTGTGTGTGTGTGTGTGTGTGTGTGTGTGTGTGTGTGTGTGTGTGTGTGTGTGTGTGTGTGTGTGTGTGTGTGTGTGTGTGTGTGTGTGTGTGTGTGTGTGTGTGTGTGCCCCCGCGTGCGCGAGAGAGAGAGAGAGAGAGAGGGAGAGAGAGAAGCATTTATTTCGTGTTCTAGGACCAAAGTCTATGAACAGCACCGTGCTAGTTGATATACATTGCATACAATTCGAAACATATACCTACAAAAAAAGTACATAGTAGAGCTAATTTCAGCAGCTTATCCGAGAGAGAGAGAGAGAGGGGGGGAGGAGGGAAGGAGAGAAAGCGTAAGCACCCCGCATATACGTCCTTGATGTACAGATACTAAAATTGACATCCACCCGAGCTCAGAATATCGTGTACGAGTTTGATAGTCACGCATACACCTAATCGCTACGTCACCATATCGATCGGCTGGAAAGGGTTCGGCGGGCTCAACGTTTTCAACTTAAGGTACGCAGGTTGGTCCGAGTCATGACCTTTACTCCTTACCAACCAAAATATATAATGGTCACACTGATAAAGTGACGAAATGTTGTACCAGGATCTATGGAATGTGACGCAGATATCGGTGGAATGGCTCCACTCACGGCCGCGGGGGGAATGGTCGTACCGTGCACAAACGGCGAAAGAAATTGTACAGCACCACCGAGAGGATCCTTGGGCACATGTATACACACGAAACCCGACCGCACATTGGTGACACTCTCGATCGTTTCAACAAGTACTGTTCTTGTCTCCGTAGAAAATGCCTTGGCTCAACATGCTTGAACTCTGTGTCTTCGGCCGTCCTGATTATTTTCGATCAATGTGGCAGTCGGCCTACTACGTACACGTGTCTATGTATTTCGTTAATACACCCGGTGAGAAATACCCTTAGAGACATACTTACACTCGAGTCGTCACGTTTTCTCTTATCTCGCTGTGTGGTATAGTTGCACTTCGTGAGGGTTATCGGATCGCTCGTGTCTCTCGATATCCGCAACACCACAGCATGATCGGAACGCACGTATTAGCTGTGTATGCCTGTAGTTTGCACTATTCACCCTGACCGACCCCCACGTATATATACGTGAATATACATATACGTATTGATGTTGGTTGGTATTTATGTATTTAGGTTGGTATATGGTATATGCATATATATATATCACTACTATAAACAACTATATACAAACTATATATAGTTTATATATAGATCAAAGGTAGATATTTTGTAGTTTGTCATTAAGTTTACATTTCATTCATATTTTTTCATGCATTTCATAGTTCATTTTCCTTTTCATATTTCATTCATATGTTTTCTATGCATTTCATAGTTCATCTTTTTTGCATATTTTATTCATATATTTTAATGTTTTCTATGATTCAACTTTTTTCATATATCTTTAATATTTTTTTCGTGCGTTTCATAATACATCTCCTTGTTCATATTTTTTCATGCATTTTATCGTTCGTTCTTTTGTTATATTTTTTTCGTGTATGCCATAGTTCATCTTCTTTTTCACATTTCATTCATATTTTTTCATACATTTCATAGTTCATCTTCTTTTTCATACTTCATTCATATTTTTGCGCGATTTTCATGGTTCATCCATATTCGCGCCCGTGCTTTATGGTTCATTTTTAAGTTTATATTGAAACATTTCATTTAGATATATATATATGAATGACGGTCCACGAAGTCTAATGTCGTCGAAATCACATTTTCCATATTTATATGAGTATGTGCGTATGTCCCATGGTAATTAATCGAGTTTGCAGAAAGTATGAACTCCTACAATAAAATTTATGAAGCAACGGAATGAAATGAGATGAAAATCGGCTCCGAATCAAAGTTAATCGATGCGGTAAATTTCGTCAAATGGATGAACTAATAATAATTTAGTTAAATGCATTCACATTCTATGCAGTAAACTTGTATGTATAAGCCCGTAATAAATACGAAGTGAGCCCAAACTATCCAAATCTGTCTACGACTCAATGTATTACTGCGCAATGGGCATTTTTGCAAGCATTGTGGAACTGAAATAAACATTGCTAGAAAAATAGAAATCACGCATTCTATGGGCACGAGCGAAGTAATTAAATATTCGCGAAAAAGTTTTTGCTTGCTAAGCGTTTGAGGTTTAAAAGAGTTGGAAAAAAAGAATGCGTTGTCGATTAACTGGTTTCATAGGTTTTCGATGGCATCACGGTGTAAGTGATATTAAACGGTATATTATTTCAAGGATACTTCTTCTTTTGCACAATTTTATATATACGCAAACTCACTTTGCCGAATTCCCATTCGTGTTTAAAACTCATTTCACGCATGCACCGCTACCACGGGATACGCGTCAAGTCCAGTGTGATGCGATTGCTACCGGGCACCGCGACTTGCATTTTACAGACGCACGCGAGCCACTCTTCGCGTTCTTCTTGGCTTCTTCTCTCCATCCCTCTTTCTCTCTTTCTCAATCTTCATTTCTTCCTTTCTCACTCACCTTTCGCCCTCTCTCTCTCTCTCTCTCTCTCTCTCTCTCTCTCTCTCTCTCTCTCTCTTTCTCTCTTTCTCTCTTTCTCTGTCTGATTCTGTCATCAACTCGATCTTTCTCGCACTAGGTCACGCAAATCAGTGTACGAAAATTCTCGTTTCGCGAACCCGGACCTCTCACACAAACGCCGCACTCGTATGATAACTCACCTCATCAGCCATACGTTTCAATCTATAAAAAATGAACTTGTCGCGCAAGCTTTTTTTTCTTATGCTTCCTTGTAACCTCACCTCACGTCGTTCGATTGAGAGCTCAATAGACCTACATGAAAAACTGATAGCACCATTTTTCATACGGTTTCAATTCAGCTTAAGGTCGAAGAAAAAATCGACTAGGAAGTGACAAGATAATTCATTCTACTCCACTTTCGATCGCGCGCTTATAGGCGTAATCAATTTGCCGGACGCTGTTGGCTTAATTTTCATGACCATTTTAGACCACTGCTCATGTCCGTTGTACAGAACGTTCATTACTTAAGCGGACTTATCGGGAATGTGTACTTTTGTGCATTATGTACTTTTGGCGTTACTTTTATGTGGATCAATGAAAAATTAGACTTTTTTGGAATTTTTTTTTCGACAATATTGAAAAAGTCATCAGCATGAAGTAACGAGGGTTCAGTGTATATGTGATGACGTTTACGAAAAAAAATGCTGAACGAATAATGCGAAATGGCGACCCAGTCGTAGCTACAGGAAGAGCGTTTTTTAGGCGCTCTGCGGGCGAACACGGAACTTTTATGCATCAGCAACTAGAACAGGAAAAACGTCCGTCATTTACATTAGTTTTGCTAGAGAAGTACACACGATTATTTAAAAAATATGGCTTCTTCGCTAAATGGCATCATTTTGAAAAAAAAAAACAATTGTTTTTTCCACCAACAAAATCAGCCTGATGTTATTTGTAAAAACGAGAATTTTTGATGAATTTTTAAAATCGGGTGTACTTCTTCAGAAAATCTATCTAAGAAGTTACAGTTGAAATTTCAAGTCCATCGGATGAAAACTGCCGGAAATGTGCGTCCTCTCGAAAAAGGTGGTTTCAGGAAAACGGGTTCAAAGTTTCAAACAACCGATTTAGGAGCTATCGTCCACACAACGGAATTAAAGCTCTCCTGTTATGAATGGATAATCCTGAAACTGTCGATAGGTCAGATCATGTCCTACTATATGCTGAAATTTCAGTCTAGTTAAAGTCCCACGGTTTTCGCGATAAAAATCATCTGCTTTTGGTTCTTCACGTGCCATTTCTACAAATGATGACTTTTTTACCCGGTTTTCTTAAAATACTCTTGTTTATTTGTTTTATCTAGAAAAGACTTCTTTTCAACCTTAAATGTTAAGGAAACTTGATGAACAAACGATTTTAAGCAGCATTTTCCTGCCCGCCAATTCAAACATCTGACTTTGATAGCCTAAAAAAGTACTATGCATATCGTGCCAATTTTTAAAAAAAGTTGCTTAGTTATTGTCGATTCATATTATTTGTAGAAACGGCTTGCAAAAAAACAAAAGCAGATGATTTTTTTCAGAAAATGACTTAAAGCCCAAAATCTCGAAAGCCATGGGACTTTTACTAAACTGAAATTCCGGCAAATAGTAGGACATGATCTGACCTATCGACAGTTGCAGGATTATCTATTCACAAAAGGACACCCTGTATATATGCAGAAAAGTGATTTTTTCAAATGGTTGACCTTGCACTATAGTATCCCATTGTTCCTACAGCTCTCTCCGTAACCCACTGTCGCCACAGTCAACATTATACAAATCTCAATGGATTTAAAACCGTCATTGCTTAAACGGCAGTATATTCATATGAGGGTCTTTTCAAGGACCATTGTATCCCCAAAATCAATTATTCGTTTTCAAAAACTTTGAGAGCCATTCTCAAAACAACCAAATGTGCTAAAGGCAACATTAGATACCTACATATAACGGGTTTAAAATATACTTCCCCAAAATTGGATTGATGCAAAAGTTCACGGCATTTTTACCGCAAGACGGCATTGCACAAGTGGTACGAACTTTTGCATCAACCCATAATATATAACTCGCGGAGCTCGACTTCAATACACACGATCGTAAATATCGATTCTACACGTTCAACTTCGGATATGGAATGTCATTGTGCAATATTGAAATGCCCGATATCCATATACACATGCAGCCTTAACCCTTTGCGGCATAGTGTAACACTGGTGTTGCACCTAATTCAATTGAGGTTTTGACGATTCAAAAGTGTTTTAATTGAATATGGCGGTTGTAAATGCGTTTTAAGGTTCCTAGGACTTCGATAACTACTAAAACATACTTATTAAATTTTTATTTTCCACCTAGCGGGTGTCATCAATAACAAAAGTGCAAAAAAAACGAACATTTCACATCATAAATCTGATTACGACTAATCTAGCAGGTAAACCATAACCAAAAAATAGGAAAAAATTGGTTTTTGATCCACTGAATACGAATGCGAATTCTAAGCCGTCAAATTGAAAATGACGGATCCAATATGGCGACTGTAAACGGCGTTTTCCATTTGTGGTCCGCTATCTTGCATCAGCCATCTTGAATTCTCGAATTTTGAGTGCAGATTTGTAATCAGCGAACCCGAAAACCCCCGAGTACCAACTTTTGCTATCATCGAACGACGTTTTGCATTTATGGTCCGCCATATTGGATCCGCCATCTTGAATTCCCGAATTTTGAGTGGAGATTCGTAATCAGTGACCCCGAAAACCCCCGAGTACAAAATTTCAAGCCAATTGCGCGTAAAGAAAAATGTATGCTTCAAAGGGTTAAAGTTCTCTGACAAATCGATGGCTACAGAGATCGAAAATTAATCGAATCTTTTACATTATGAGGAATACATTGACGTTTTTGCTTTTACGGACTCTCTCAAAGGAAAGTATATTTATTGGCAACACATACACATGCGTGTGGGCATGTGTGCGATAGGGAAAAAGAGGACAGAAAATATTTGAGTAGAAACGTCGGATATTGACCATTTGCTTGGTAAATCCGACAGATACTCGTATTTCGATAGTGTCTGGATTTCATGTAATAGGAAATCAGACAATATTCCAGAAAGTGTTTAAAATGAACTATACTGAAATGAACCATAATGAATGACGTCATATATATATAGCCACGATAATGTTTTTTTTTATAAATAAAGGTTTTTAAGTGCCTAAAACTATATCTTAATGTAATTTCTTTTAAATAGCCGCGCAATCGTTACACCACGTCATCTCAAAACGCGTGACGTCACATGTGTGTAAACAAACGACAAGCTAACCTCGAAATCCCATGCTGGGTGTCATTTTTGATGTTTCTGTATCTTGATTTCATGTCAAAAAGTGTAAACAAGAGACGAAAACGTAAACAAAAAAAGAAAAATACACGCATGGAAACGTTTGTTACAGACGAATGACGTCATACGCTGTGATTGATATTGCGTTTGAGGTTAAGGACAGATTAAAAATATTTGAATGAATAGATGTTATTTATTGATTAAAAATATTAATCATTATTATTTAACAAAAATATTGATTGTATGACCGTTTTGATTATGTAAACATTAATTCCAACTGCAGATTAGATTTTGTTCCGAATAATGTCCGATTGCCTATTCCATCGATATGCATAGAAGAACGTGGATAATTGAAAGACGAGAGGCGAAGGAACGAGCGCGGCTCCAACAGCAGAGCCGTTTCGACTAGTGTTGAAAAGGTCTGGTTTTGCCATCTATCGGGTCGAGCGTGAACCACATTACTCACTCGCAATCCCCGGAGGTGAAACGAAGTCAAATTACCTACAGGTATCTGGAAGGAAGCTACAACATCCCGTTCGATATAGTCTCGCTCGAGTTACCCCGCCGCACAAATGTCAAAATGTTCACGTGCTTCTTCGGTTCTATTGATCCCACCATCCGCTATCGGTCTATGAAGCAAACGGTCTTGATGCGGGGGAGGCGCTGTTATATCATGTGAAGCAAGTCCCTATTCCGGGATGTGGGTAATGAATTGGTGGGCTATCAGAATTGAGAATGGCATACTTGCGTGGGGTAATAATTCAGAAATTTGATAATTGCGAAATGTCAGCGTAAGGAAAATTTCGGTGTGTCATTTATTTGCATTATGTACAAGTGGCAGATGATTATTCATTCCGTTCGAAGATGTTATTAGTGCCATCTGTCTAGACACGTTGATGCGTCGGAATTTTCAGTTTGGTGACGTATCGGGAATGTCAAATTTCTGGGTGAGAACTTTCCGGAGATATGTCATTTCTGGATTCTGATAGCCGACTGATGAATCGACGAATGGTCCACCAACGAACTGAAAGACCTTGGCCCACACAATTCGAGGAGCCGAACCCGTGAAGAAATTGTCCAGGGGTCCAATCAGATTGACATACATGTCTCTGTTGTCTGATAAGGACTCAATGAGCTACATCTACCTAGGTGGCTAAAAAAATGCATTTTACAAAAATATCTTTATTCTATAGCATCATCTTTCAGATATATCCCTTAAAAATTTCATGGAATTATTCCTGAAATTAAATGAGCTACAGCTTCCAATAGTCGGCCGGGCGAGAGGTAGCAGCACCATACTTCAAACTTCAAACGGGTTTTTCTCGAAACGCGGTTTTCGAAGTAGGTGGGCATGACATCTCAAGAACCATTTCATGAATTGTTTCCAAATTCATAGGAGATACGAAAAGAAACATTTAAATCAATCTTCATTTTTTAATAGTCATGTAAGAATGACGACTTTTTCATAGATTTTGTATGCTCGTGTTTTAATTCGTTGCTCCGTTGTTAAAAAAATTATTTGAAGAATCGACGATCTTGCAATACTCGTATTCATTGTTAACTTGAATAACCCGCTTGGTTTTTAGAATTCAGATGAACCGTTTAAGCTGGAGAGTGCATGCTGTCATATTTATGATTTTGATTCTTTTTTTTTTTTAAACTCACATTTTTGGCGCACCTAGGTAGGTGATGCCCATGCACCCACACGCATGGGTGAACCACCAAACGTTGCAAAAAAAGTCATCACCTGCCGGCGGTCATGTTTTTGTTGTTTTTCTGTATTTTTTGGTAATTCTTTTTAAATGCTGTCAATATATGTACCTTGATGTTAACAAAAAATCCGTTTCTTTTTCACCAACCATTTCATAAAAGAAAAAAATCGGAATTTGGCCATTTTCTGGGCCAGTAGGTAGATATAGCCCCTCAATGGGTCCTATATTAAAACGACACGTTCGTACATTGGCTTCTTATTGCGATTCCCCATTGGAATCAAATATACGAATCCAATTTCGAATCCCAAAAGATGTCCACATTATCGAACAGAATCCGCTACGATTCTGGATGGATCCCATCGCATTCTGTTCGTTTAAGTATCTCAATAAAATAAATAGATATATAAAACGAGTGCATCTTAAGAAATTATAAATCTTATCGTGAAAAAGTATAAATCGTATCACAAAGAGGAATAAATCGCTTAAAAAAGTATATACTAAAAATCGATTTTAGCACATCATTGGAAATCCACTGCACTATCATTTGTTATTTATTTCACTGCACTTTGACCTAATATCGCCACACAGGTACACGCTCACGAAGCGTGCAGGCTGTTTTTCAACACGCCGAGTTTTTTTTCGTGACTTTTCACATATTGCCGATTCGAACATTCGAACAATACGACACTGAATGGCGACTGGCGAGCAATTCATAAGACACGTAACGGAGAGTGATGCCGGCTCGTGATTGGTTCAACCTATTCACGCTAACAGTCGGTTCTTCGTCGTTAGTCGATACTGTCCCGACATTGGCATATTGCGGTATGCCGAGATTACGTATGAACGTAGGACAGTTAATGGCGAACAGTATTAGCCCATGGTCGGCTCCAGTAGTCCACCCCAACAGTCGGCTCTCCGGGGCAGCCGATACTGGCCCGACATTGGTATAGTACCGGTTGCCGAGACTGCCGGTTGCCAACCGGTTGCCAACAATCGGCTAGCCAGTACTGGGCCGAACATCGGCCGTATTGTTCGTGTCGGCAATTTTTCCATAGGATACTACATCATCATAATAATAATGTATTCAGAAAAGACAACTATCAAAACTGTAAATATATAATTAACTTTATAATTAATATAATTAATACAATCGACACAGCGTAATGTATAAGTAATCTTCAATAAATACATATATTTTGACGATGAGAAGCTTTGTCATTGAATTAATTTTTCCGACGCATCCCATGTGTATGCAGTACTGCAAAAAGAACGGTGTTGTTTCTACACACTTCGAGTGTGTAAATGGCCGCAGACACTTTTTACACGTTTTAACGTGCGTAAGGAAATAACACACGTAAGTGTGTTGTTTAAACGCATATATCCGTGTTATTTTTACATCATCATTTTTTACACACGTTAAAACATGTAAAAAGTGTCTACAGCCATTTGCACACGTACAGTGCATAAAAACAACACACTTGTTCTTGCAGTGTGGTTGCCAATTTGAAAAGCATAGTTTCGAGACGAAGGCGTTCAAAGTTACTCGGCTAATCTTCTAAGTATCATTAAACCGTTTTCCGCAGCCGTATTCAGAGAGGTCTGCACAATAATCAAATAAAATTTAAGAAGAGTGATTTTTTTGCGGATTTCTAGACGAAAGTCCTGCTTCAAATATGCTTTCTCTATAGTACACTTGCGGGGACTTGCATAGTCTTGCGTAGACTTGCGTAGACTTGCGCAGACCGCAAACGCAGATGAATAAAGATGGGAAAAGACGCCAATTGGAGTAACATTGAAGGAGGGAGGGGAGGGGGACGTTGCTTCAACAATTTGAAAATAAGTCTTAATTGGACAAATCATATTGTTTTGAAATGTAAGGTACGTTGGGCAGGTAGCACAGTGCAATCAGGACCTCAATAACTAGCGCTGCAACTAGCAGATGCAACGAGACGATAGTCGGGAAGCGAAGTGCGCAGGCGTCCACGGGACGCCCGACACAAAACCTATATTTGCTGCAACACACACACGCACACCCACATATGTACTATATCTAACTCACTTCGGCACCGCTTATAATTGCGTGCTACGAATAATTACTCGATATACACAACGTGGACGTTCGCAGGGGTAGCCAACTATACACTCCTCGCCTAGGCACGAATAATATTTCAAGCACGTTACGTTCATTTATTTATACGTAATGGGTAATATGCGCACGTTTCTATATGCAAGGATATAGATCTAGCAGAAAGTGCAGCCACGGATATTCGAGAGAAAAAAAATCATATTGCTCGTAGGATAGACTGCATTCGAACGAACGAGCAATTACAATAAGTAAATGCATGCATATGGAGAAATAATTATAATTGTTGGGAAAATACTGCCATTAGATGTTTTTTATCGACGCATTACGAATGACGGACGGCGATTTTTGGAAATACTCGACTTCGAGGTCCGTCCTCGTAGAAGCTTATAGACCCCGGTCTCTATGTGAAGTGAATTTATTCGAATTCATTTTTAGATAAATGTGAAATATAAAAGTCATTACGTAAAAACGAAGAATTGAAAATGTCCTTTCAATTTATAAAAAGACAATGTTCGTTGGACAATTATATTAAATTCCGTCTCGTATAGTGAGTGAGATCCTTCCAGCTCGAGAGGATCGAAGGTCAATTAAAATAAACTATTACTACGATCACCTGACAAAATAATAGGGAATTATTGTTCCGCGAATATGAAAATCGCAAGATTTCTCTTCCCTAGGAATATAATTTACGATAATTGGTAATCAAAATCAGCAGCTATCAGCGTTCACGTAAAAACCGATGAGAAATATTTATTCACCGAAGTAACCACGGATAATTAATGTTCTTTATAAAAAAGATTACGAATTAGAATTTACGAATTACGAATTACGAATTACGAATTATCATCAATTATGTTGCCAGAGAAGAGAAACCTTGCAATTTACATATTCGCGGAACAATAATCCCCAATTATTTTAATAATTGTTTTCATCGATTTCATGAATAAATGTTTTTCATCGGTTTTCACGTGAACGCTGATAGCTGCTGACTCGTAGATGATTGCGAAACGACCGAACTAGCCTATACGGAGATCGAGAAGTGCCGCTAAGGGGAAATAATTTGATGAATTTTCCGATAATTATTTCCCTATGTGTGCAAGCGGGATCAATAAAATTATCGATCGAAAAAGTGCCGGAGATGGTTTATAATTGATACCGACGATCTTGAACATTTGCATATTTGACTACCACTGACAGCTATTACGCGACTCGATATTTATTATAATGAAAGAAAAAGCCTTCGTCAGTGGCTTCGTTGTCCCCGGAACTACGTTATGTGAATTCACCTATGCTAATATAACATTACTGTCTTTTTTTCTTCATTGTTCATCATTACCCTGGCATTTGCACGCGCATTCTCGATAGTATTTTTTTCCGCTGGAATTGTCAACATTCTTCGTTGGAAAATTAATCACCCCTCACCTCGATGGAGGACCATTTTTACAAAAAGCTTGCTAACCTTAACCTAAAAACGCAGAAATTCTTCCGAAAAATTCACAGCGGACCTAACCCCGGAGAAAATGAAAATAGTTTCTGGGGTGAAAGACAAAGGGCGGGGATCGTACGGAGGAACATTAGAAATAAAACGATAGGTACATGATCATCTAGCCGGACATCATTCACAGAGAAAAACACTCAAACCTATAAGCGTTAGTCGAACCGAATGAAAAGTCAAAGAAGTTTCCGATTATCGGAAGTGCACGGGGAAACGTTGCTCAAATGGACCATGCTGCGTCAGTTGGGAGACCGGGCGATCATCGCTCACGAGGTCCCATGAGACACGTGGCGCTTTTCCGCCCAATAGAAGATGAAACCTCACAAGCCGATCGGCGAACCGAAACGGGAGACTGAAAAGCGGCGTACGCACCCCCGCCTTTGCCCTGACAGCTAGTTTAACGAAAGTGGTCTGGCGGAGCATATTGTGGCTGTGATGCTGTGACAGGTCCTCCATTGTTCGTTTCAATACTACCATGAGCCCCTACGATAATCGCCGGGTCACGGAATATTGAACTTCGCATAGGGTCTTTAAAAGTCAACCCCCACAAAATTCCCTGAAGACATTCCCGGACAAACAGAAATCGACAGACCCTCCAATTGCGAAGCAAATCATCGGATTCGATATTCGGAAGTGGGGCTCCTGCTAGAATCAGGGTAATTCTTGTTCGGATTTGTTTGGGGTTGTTTGGGTTTGTTTGGGGGTGTTTGAAGTTGTTTAGGGTCGTTTGGGGTTGTTTGGGTTTGTCTGAACCCTTGAAGAAACTTAGCCTGATTCTAGCAGGAGCCCCACTTCCGAATGTTTACCAAAAAGGGTTTGCAAAAAGGCAGCGATTGAGCATAACCAATTTTTTGGATAATTCTTTGAAAACCAATTTTTAAACTGCTTATCTATTTGGTGTGCACTGGGAAATTATAGTGCTGTCATCATGATCGTTTGACAGGCTTTTGATACTTCCAGAATGGACCAGTGATTCGTGGAGGAATCTCAAGTTTCTAATTCGAAAAACATGTTTTTCTTCGTATGTTTTATTGTCACTCAAATGTGGCAATTTTAGCATTGCAACTTTCGTTTTCAGAATTTCGAAGTTGTCAAAAGCGATATCGAAGTCTACGACGATATAGCACTCCACATTTATTGTACAACTCACCACGATTTGTAGGGGAGAATTGTGGAGGAAGTGGAAACAATTTATACATAGATATATAGAGGAAAACAAGCTGGAAGCACAATTGCACGTCAGTCGCTCGATCATCGTTAACTCTTTTTCCATATCCACTGCGATCTATTTCTTTTCTCCTAACTTTTCGCCTAACAACGAGTATTAAAACGTTATCACGTGTGAAGTTTGCTTGGGCAACAACGACAAGTTGGGACCGTGCTATTGAGAAAATGGTCGGTGTGTATACTTGCACAGTCTCTGAGCAGTTCAGTTTTGTTATCTCATTTTTATGATCTACCACGAATTATATACAATGAGGACGGAATGGCACGTACATTGCATATATGCAACTTTTCGTTCCATTTATATTATATGTGTGTGTGTGTGTATGTGTGTGTGTGTGTATATACTGGGTATACACCTATGACTTTACGGATTTTTTAAATAGAATAACACATTGATAAAAAACATAAGGCAGCATTGTTGTCCAAAAATGTTAAAACATCGTTTTTTTGTATTTTATTATTTTACATGACTTTTATAATACGTCTGTAAAAACCGTTGAATGATACTCACAAAATTAGCCGAGTTATAGAAATTATAAGGAGTACGCTCGGGGAGCGCGGTCGAGACGCAGACGCATTGTCCAGACATACTTCCAACTGTGCGTCTTTCAATTATTTCGGTACTTTTGTCCATGCGGTTTATCATCCAAATCGAAATGATGCTTTCCAAATCGTTGAAACCACTTTTCACACATGCTCACCGATGGAGCATGTTCTTCGTAAGCCTTCACAAGCAAACGATGGCTTTCAGCTGAACTTTACTTAAGGCCTTATAGGCCACAGTAACGGATATAAAATCATGTGCGAATTTAACAATTTTTTGTTTCGTATGAAAAAGTGATTCACTCATGAAATTAATTACACATCTATTTAGTATGAATATCAAGCTGTTAGAAAATACTTTTCTTTGCGATGTACAAAATGGCCGACTACGCGAAACTTCTCGAAACAGCTTTTTTCCAATTGGCGTGACAAATAACTTCAACAATTTTCACTCGATTTACTTCAATTTTAAAAGTTATGTTCCTAATTGCATTTCGCAGAGAAGTACGTACGGAATTTCTGATTAATCGAAAACTTTTCATTTTATGAGCAGTTATAACGAATATTTTCACTGAAAATTCCTTTCTCCGGTTCAAATACCTACAACTTTTGAATAAAACAATATTTTTTAAATTCCCTACGTACTTCTCTATGTATCCTAATGTGGATTGACGAGATTTTTTGTTTTTTTTCTCTCGGTGAAAAATTGTGGATGCTAAATGTCACGCCGCGGAGGGCCTAAAAAAAGAAAACAAAAGAAAATATTAACAGTCGGCCATTTTGTACATCATCAAAAAATATATATATTTTTTTCTAACAGCTTGATATTCATAATAAATAGATGTGTAATTAATTTTATGAGTGAATCACTTTCATACGAAAAAAAATTGTTACATTCGCCCATGATTTTATACCCGTTACTGTGGCCTAAGGCCTTAAAGTTGACTGGTTCATTCGTATTATTTCTTCAACCTAACCTTAGCGTTCTCATCTTGCCCCTACTTCCCCTACGAACCGTATGAACGTCATTTTCGTCGTATGGAAATGGGGCTTGATGCTGCGATTGATCTTATCTCTATCTCTGTTCTTGGAGGAGCGTTGATGAAAAAAAATGGCGAAACACCGAGAATTATATACGAGCGGGATCGTTTGATGCGATGAAAATGGCGCATTCGCGGCTTGCCGCCGTTGATTCGCGATAGTAAGAAAAAGGGGCTCCCTCGGCTTACGGAGTTGTTAATCCAAAAAGGCGAACAGCGGATGACTATTGTAAAAGTGGAGTAAGGGGGAATATGAGAAATTACAGCAAACGGGCGTTACATTGTTATTATAATTCGAGCACAGATAAATAGGAAGCCGGAGGTGAACGTCGCAATTACCGGTCTTGTAATAATTTCGGGGTGAGACGCCGGTATAATCGGGAAAAAAGCGAGCATCCATGAGAGAGGATAAAAGAGAGACAGAGAGAAAGAGAGAAATATCGGTAGGTGGAAAAAAGATGCAGAAGATGATTTCTCGGGTTCTCGAGGCCGGTGTACAAAAATTATCAGAAATTATGAGATGCCGAGAGTGGAGAAGAGGAATTGGTAGTCTAGCCTGGGGATGATTGACAGGCGAGTCTGCGCTGGCCACAGCAGGACCATCGGTCAGCTCTTTTCTTCTCTTTTTCACCGCGTTTTTTTTTTCTCGTCGATTTTTTTTTTTTCGTTCTTCGAACTCTACATTTTTCGCCGTTCTTTCTGCCTTCTTCCAATCTTTCGCCGCGTATTTCGACACGACCGATCCCGCAGGACCGATTGTCCCAAAGCTCCATGGGCGATGATCCATGGTGTAATCCCATGATTGGCCGTGTCTCGTGTTATTGAGGTTCGCGACGATCGGGGACCTACCTAATATCGTCGGTGCTGGTCTTGTAGGTTATACGTGTCTGCTCGCGGCCTGCGTCTCTCCTGGCGCCATCGGTCGCCCAGCAGCTTTACGAGACAAAAGAAATGCCGCGAAAGGTGTATGGACGAAGTCATCGGTGGTGACAGCCTAAGAGGGAATTCTTACGGTCAACTGTATATCGATGGACATTCTTATCCATTTATCTTCGTTATCAATGCGATCGAACATTTGGCAATGAAAAGATCATTCTTAGACGTTGCGATGGAATACAATTTGGTTTTTGATTTCAGGCGGTACACCTGAGGAGGAAAAAAGTTGTACTCACAATCAGCGGAGCGGTCCAGTTGAGTCAAGTGACGATTCGTGATGTTTTTTTGTTCAATCAACCTTTAAAAATGCATACGAGGTATAGATTTATTCCGTAGATGCTAATTTTTCAAAAAAAATGTAATTAAAGGGCTATATTATGCATTTTTCTATTTTTATAACGAGAAAAGAAAAACTTTTCGCTTATAGTTGTGTAGTAGGATATGATCAGACCTATCGACGGTTGCAGGACTATCCATTCATAACAGGACACCCTGTATGTATATATATATATATTTCAAGAAGAAATGCTCTCGAGGATTCTCGCGTTGCTACCATAATGGTGGTCGCTCTTCTGGCCTTTCGTGCACCCAAGAATACTTCTCGGTGTACATGAGCTCGATCCGAAACGCAACCAGCCGCAAAAGAAGACCGAGAGCTCGCCCGCGACTATTCTTATATACATCGCCACAGCCGCGAATCCTCAAAGTGCAGGAGGTGCTATAATGAGAAAATTGGCACTGGGAATAAGCGCACCATCCTATATACGGGAGGAAAGTGGGAGCACCGGCTTTCAAGGTCATTTGGAAAATATCCGAGGGATTTACGTGGCTTACACGGTGGATAAGTGCACGGAAAAAACTCAGAAACTCGCGTATATCTGTTTTCGAACTTAATCAGTGTTATCATCATTGTTATTATTGCTATCACTATTGATGGTAAACTTGTTATTACTGTTATACGCGAACGGGTGAATTGCGGGGCAGTGCATCGGCGAGGTTCTCTCACGACCTTCTTATTGGCGCGCGAGGAGTTGCGCGATTATGGCGCTCGCGTCAATGGCGAGCATAGCAGCTGTGGAAAACATCATCGTATACCAGCGGGATTTGTAAGAAAAAATATCTCTCTTTATTTTACTCCCAACGAAGGCGTGAAAGATCAATCAAATCGTGTTACTGCTCAGCAGCAGATATATGTACTCGAAAACAATTGCGCACGGATAAAGGTGGATGGATAATCCACCGAGAAATATCGGCTGTTAGTTTCACTCCGGAGCTGTGAACTTGGAGCAGCACATTGGAAGAAAAGCCCGGCGACGAGTCTGTAGACTTTCGTCAATACGCTTGCGGAAGTTCACTGAACCTGGGACTCGAAAACTCAAGTAGCTACCATACGCTCCAAGCCAATATCTGGGTGCAAGGAGCAACCTTCGTACCCGTGTAGAAATTGTCGTAGGAATCCAATTCGTTTTCCATACTTGTTTCCACTTCCTGACAGAAGTGTTCCAATGAGTACGAAATTTGTACTGATTGGAATTCCTCTTTGAGATAAAATTCAAGGGGGAGATACCTTTAGGCGGGGAAAAGGTTTGCTGACGTTTCCATGGTTCCATGGTCACATGGTGTTTTTTTTTTCATTCATCTTAGGTCTTCTAGGTGCATCTTCAAACCTGGCGTCGAAATCGACCGATACTGATGATATTTGGTATAAATCTTTCTAGCTTTATTGTCTAAAACATGACCCTAAATGTTTTCGAAAAAAAAACGTACCTTTTTATTGGAAAATGTAGCCGTTTTCGGAAAATTCAATCTTTTTGTTTCAAAGCGTACCATTTCGTCGATTTTCAACATTTTTCACTTTTTCTTGGTTCATATTCTGCGCATGAGTGTTAATGAAAAAAAAATGTTCATTAGTTTTTTGTTTTAGATTAATCCCACCAACGCTACGTGTCACGCCGTCTGACAATATTCGCCGCAACCCGTTTAGATGACCTTGCCATACATCCGCGATTTTGGAAGATTAATAAAATATAAGAAAATACCATGTAATAGCCAAAAGTAGTAATAAACCTAAGTCTAAGAAATGGTGACGAAACCTGTCCTTTTAAAAACAAATAATGAAAATCAGCAATATTTTCCTCGGATGAAGGAATCTCCCCCCTTAAATCCTAAAGGATTCCCACCTTATGGAACAGAATCCGATACGATTCTTGATAGATTCCATCGCATTCTGTACGTTGAGTTTTCTAAACAAAATATGTGCATATAGAAAATGGTAGCGAATCTTAGAAAAGTATAAATCTTATCTTAAAAAAGTATAAATCGCTAAAAAACGACACCCTCAAAATCGATTTGAATCACATAATATAAAATCTACTACAGTTGTCGTCGGATATTTATTTTACTACACTTTGACACAATATCACCACATACGTACACGTTCACGAACTCTTGACTGTTTACATACTTTCGATTCGAACGTAGTAAGAATTCTCAAATGGCGTTCATCGGGTAACAGTGCTGAAACAAATTGGAGCCCAATCAGGTCTCCCTATGGGGGGGGGGGGGGGAGTCCCTAAAAATCTAACAAATTCATCCAAATGTGGAGATCTGCCAAATTCTGGTTGCGAATTCCAAATAAAAAACTGTCAAACGACATCTATCGGGAAATAGCAAAGAATCCACTTGGGTTCCAATGTGGACTCATCGTCAAATCTCTATAGGGATGTGGTGGGATCTGGAGACTCCTCGATAAATTTCTCATGGGAACTTTCATGGAATGTTTCCTGTCAGAGGACCATTCAACATCAAACGTAAAAAAAGTTATATGTATCTAGAGCTCCTGAGCGTTTGATTGGACATTCAACAACACAGGATCGTCCTTCCTGATGATGCACCTAACGATTTATTTAAATGGGATGGATCCTGTAGAGATTGTGTAGGCAGTGCACTAATCCATTCATATGAATGATGAAGACGCTTCCTGATAGACGTTTTTTAGAGGTTTTTTTTATGAATACGAGAACGTCCTTTCACTTAAATCAAATAGAATACCCCATCGGAGCTAGAAATCAAAGACAACTGTCTTTCCCGAGCACGACGCGAAATAAATATAATTGTTTCTTTGAGTCTTCGAAACGCTTCAAGGAGATTACTCCGCGAGAAATGATTCGTTGGAAACAATCACGTGCGCTGTAATTGACGTGTTTTTGCATGGAGCAACTATATTCGCTCGTAAGAAAATGTTCATCAGGCCTCAAGGAATGATGACATTTGAAGCATGTCTCCCATTTGCGAATGGACTTTCATCCAGTGCTAAGCGGTCTACAAAAGCTTGAAATATAGAAAATATGATTTCCCCATCGTCTAATTAGAGTTTTAAAGTCAAGTCTAATTTAAATTCAGTTAAGTTAAATTAGACGTCTAATTAGAGGCCTAAATTCTATTTGCAGCAAAAAATTTCAAAACATTCCAAAAAGTCACCGACTCATGACGATTTTTTGATAATCCAAATCGCCCATTGCTTCAGGGTGACCCACCCAGCTGCGACTCGCCGTTTTTTCTTTTGCGAAGTCGTATTTCATAATCTTTTCGTCCGATTCACTTCAAACTCAGACAGAGCATTTTTTATAATATTATCTATCGTATGACCGGACGATTTTTCGTAACTCTATCCTTTTGTTGATAAAATATCACTCAAACTGTTGGTTAGTTGGTTGATAAAACTGTTAAAACTGTTTCTCTTTTGGTTAAAAATCTAACTTTTCTCCCACAGCTAGCCAATGTCGTAATTCTCAAAATTTCCTTATGATCCAAAGATGTCCATGCCAAAATTAATCAATTCAGCCTCTGCGTCAACTATTCTACGTAGTTCGTTGCACCGCTTAAAATCGTTCGAAATAATTGGACAGTCTCCGCTGATACAAGCACCCCGATTCGAAGGTCAGTGTCCGACGATATGTTGGTCCACATCCCATCAAGTGATTTCCGACCAAAAAAACTGAACATATCCTCGGTAATTCGTTGCAAATTACGATATTTCAGAGGGCGTTCTGTCTCGGCCTTTTCATCGTCCATGCTTTCCGTGGTTCATCAAGCGAACGAGATTCGAAAAAATCTTTGGCAAATTGCGGGCGCCGGAAGGGAGCAGGAGACTTGGTTTCCTGTCTGCGGCCTACAATATCCTTATATATATATATATATATATCAATAGAATATCGAGTCTACCTCATCAATAGTCGTCCCGAAGATGATGCTAATGTATAATAGCGAGCAAGAATAAAAAAATGGGGATCCTCTCGATAATCTCACCGGTAGTTATTTCCCTGTCAAACCGAGATCATCTCTCCTGACTCTCCCTCTCTCTCTCTAGTCAATTCCTTCGGGGCTTCCTCTTCCTCGTACACTTCTAAAAAAATCGTTTCTTTCCTCTGCGTCTTCAAATCTCCTTTATCCGCCGGAAAGAACGCCTTGAGGCGCTTCTTCCTTCTCTCTCTCTCTCCCTCTCTCTCTCTCTCTTTCTCTCTCTCTCTCTCTTGCAACAGTTCGTCTACGCCGTCTCGTCCGCGTTACATTTTATTGAAGACACACTCCAAAAAAAGAAGAGATCCCCGCACACACAGACAAACACATGGCAGTATAGCTTGTCTTAAGGGGGAAAGCAACAAAAGCCAAGACGATCGAGTATACCGAAGGATGTTATGTGTATAGCCTCGCGCAACGTGTACGATAATATAACACGCCATATAACACCGGGTCTCTCCCTTCGCGAGCAGCCACAGAAACAACATTCGGACATCACCCCTTCGTTTTATATCATCCAATTGGGCTGTTAAAGAATTAAACTTGGCGATCGCTGCGCGGCCACGGCTCTATCTGAGAGTACCGTGGCGGTTCACCTTTTCTCTCCCCGATACTGTCTTGCAGGTTTATTTCGAGCAACGAGATTCTCCGTTGTATGGAGTTAAGTTCTTTTCCGTACGAGGCACACTACGTGCGTTAATTTTCAGGCCAAGGTTCCGAACCCCCCATTGAACTGAAATTTTGTAGAACCCGTCCTTTTAATGTTGTAAGACAACCTCTAAAGGCATTTTTGGCGACGCGCAATAGTTTTCGAGATATTGAATTTTTAAGTTTTTTTATTCAACGCCGTTTTTTTATACCTATATATATAATTGAAGGGTCGGATCGCCCACTGCACTACAGCAAACCACCACGCTGCGTTTGATTTTGTTCTTCTGCGTTTTTCATGGTTTTTAGTGTTTTTTGTATCGTATAATCAAATGGTTTTCGCTATGTTTATCCATTTGTTGATAATAAATTATCATACTTGTCTTTTTGTTCGAAAATCGAACTTCGTTTTCTACAAGTTGCAAGTTTTGTAATTTCCAAAATTTCAAAAAACATCCGACCATACGATGTTTCATTATTATACGAGAAGCTCATTTTCTTATTTTTATTTTTAGACCATCCTAGTGGCCAGTACAATGGCGATCCTATGGCGATAGCTCCATTGCTTATGAATATTTTTCAAATGAAAAATACCTCACTCTTGGCAAGACTCACCCTTATTAAAGGATATTTCTACTTTGTTGGGCCAAATTTTTTTTTTTTTGCTTTGCTGTATCGGAAAATTTTTAGAAGAAGAAGGTGCAATTTATGTTCTGGGCATAACAGATTAGGTGTAAGTATGAAACTTTCCATTTTATTCGCACACAAACTTCAGTTTAACTTTAAACGCGTTTTTGTCCTAACCACGTTTTCCAAGTTTGCGGAAGTGCTCCTACACGCCCTAGATAAGCAATCATCATGAAATTTGGCAGGCACGTACACAACAAACGTCTTCATTAGTTAAACTAAAATTATTCAAAAATATACAAAGGTTTTTATTTTATAAACAAAAAACTGCAAAAATTGTTTATAAAAAGCAAAACTTCCCCTTCGATCGCTCACTGATTTTTCATTTTTCAATTTTCATTCTTCATTTTAGTTGGATTTATGCACAGTATTGTAGAAAGTGAAAATATGTTTGATTTTTTTGCTTCAGATCACCTGCCTAGGACTTAGGACTTCCGCAAGCGAGGAATATCATCACCGGCGCACCGACATACGTGGCTTCTCTCACTCCCAGTACCATATTTTGTGAAACCCTTAAAAATATTATTATGTTCATTAAACACCGCTTAGTGAATATGTCAAAGTTCAACATTCTGTACTTAATATTTTTCGCATAAAAAATTGGTGAAAAATGGAACCTTTTTGGCCCAACGAAGGAGAAACCTCCCTTAACCGTTCGAGTGCACATTTTCGCCACGAAGCTTTGACTGCATATGGGGTCAACCCGACCCCAGATCCTTTTCCGATCGTTGTATTTCGGTAAATATGCATTTTTTGTAAAGACGTCTTATGTGGTCTATGATCCTTATTTTATGGCCCAAAATTTGTTTTTCGAGACAAACAAGAATTAAGTGCCAAAACATTCGTTTAAAGTGGAAGATGCATTGAAAAATACGTACTTGCGCGAAAAAGATAATTTTTTTTTATACTAGAAAAAGTCGTTTGAGGTTTTTAAAGACGACAGTTTGTAGATACGAAAAAAAGATAGTGTTGACCGTCTTTCCAAAAAGTATATTTATTCAGATGTTTGAATTTGAGCATTTTCGGGATATTGAAAAATGAAGAAAAAAATCGTCTCCTTCGGCAGATTAATTGGGGCAAACGTATATTTACCGCATTTTTTAACTTCAATGACTTATTATTCACATTTACCGCCATCGACGCGTAAGTACATTCGGTGCTCGCTGCACATCGCCCTCCTGCATAACGGACACTATCTTTTAGTATTACGATTGACATTGCAAATATATAATTTACTATAGTTTACTATAGTATTAGTTTACTATAGAACTATACTACAAAACACCAAATTTCACTAACAAAAAAAAATGTCTTCACTTTCACCGCACTACTGCATAAATGGGGTCGATTCGACCCCAGGTCTTTCTTCGACAGCTGTCCTCAGTACATGGGCAGGATGTAGGATTAGGGCCGAGTGTCCGTCTATAGAGTAGGAGTGGAGGTACATTCGTACGCCGCCCTGCGGCCGAATAGTTTACCCCGTTTTGCGATACAGTCATAGTCAGTTGAAAAAAAATGGGGTCAAAATGACCCAGTGTGGAGTCGAAGAATTAATTATGTGTGAAATCCCGACCCCGTTATCCCAATACTCTCATCAGGAAAAAATATTTAAAATCCACCTTCTTTTTGGGCCCCAAGCTTATACAAACCCATTGAGCTCAGAGGCAACCTAGCAATTTTCCAACTCCTCCAAACTCCGCCAATGAGATAACGAATAAAGATTCGTCGTGCTATCTACGTATAGTGTTTTTATAGAATATCAGTGTCACGACTCGAGCTGAGTTCTTATATTGAGGTCTTACTATCGCATCTCTAACCGAAGCTGCAAAGTTCAATCAACGATTACTTTCGCATACCTACACATTAGGGTGGTTTAAAAAAATCGAATTTTTTTATCAACGGAAAATTGAAGTATGTTAAGAAAAAGGAAGTTTTGAATAATTTGAGGATTCTAAACAATTTTTTAGTTAGCGCTCAAACGCCTTTTTCATTTTTTTTTTTTTCATGATTATCGGAGTATTAATTTTTTTTAATCTCGTTGCAGAAAATGTTAGTGCGTGATCCAATGTAAATCTTGATATCATATTTTCTGTAACAATACACCATTTTTATTCAAATATTTTTTTTACCATAAACAATTTGTATTTGCAGATTTAGAATGAATATATGTAATTCGGTTCTGAAAATTATAGCGACCACTTAATGAACGGTGTTTACATCACTGAACGTCTAACAAGTATGCGTGTTTTTTGGAGTAATATGTTGTTTTGGAGTAAGAAAACAAATGCAGAAAAAAATTGACGAAAAATCGAGGAAAAAAAAATTAAAGTTGTAACGTCGCGACCAAATGCGTACATTGCATTTTCAAGCCTAATATTTACGGTAGCGGCATTTTCACTTTTTCGACGGATCTGAATATTTTCTTTAGAGTTAGGCCTACCACGGCGGAAACGTAGCCTATCCATAATAATATAACTAAGCGTTTCTCGTACCTTCCCACGCGAAAGCGTAGCGATCTTAACGATATCGAGAACAAATATATAAGCGGGAAAATTTCGAATAGTCTCGTTGTAACCCGAACAGAGTCCGAGTATATCGCAGAGTGTCCTTAAGACCAAAAATACACAAAGGAAACCTTCGGGTTACAAGGATGACGAACACGTGAAGCGACACGCAAGAAATGCGTGATGATATTCATAAAGACGTAAATATATAACGACGCAACGATACCGAATGCTCACGATCATCCAAGAGCGGAAAAATGTCCAAATCCTTAAAAAATATACACTCGCTAGGAGGAAATCCTCCGACCCAGGAAGTTGCTGCGGTCATAAAACTGCGTTGATATTTCCCATGCGGACTCGCGGGCCTCGGTCAACAAGCCCTATCTCGAGCGTGCGTTCTTGGCGCCGACAAGGCCCCTTTTTCGTCTATATTTTTCCGCGCTCCAGATAAAGAGGCGCTGCTCCAATTCCCGGAAATAGAGCAACGGTTGTGGCTATCGCAACCTACTCCTCGCTCCCACTCCCATTCCAACTTATACATATTTTCCACCAATCCAAAAGAATGCACCCCCAAATGTGCACCCTCCCAGGGGGCCAGTCTCCCACCACCTCAGCATCCCAATTTTTCCTACATCCTAGAAGAAGAAAATGACCAAGTCAGTCTTCCGGCAACCACGATCACACAAACTTCTTTTTATCGAGTCTCAATCCGAGACTCCAGTCAGAATCCAGCGAGCTCATATCTAGAGTTCCTTAACCGATATCCATCGCGTTGAATATTCATTTCCTTTCTTGTAAAGCGTACGTTGTCTTGCAACTCGAGTTTATACAAATCTTGTACTTCGAAAGTTCTCTAACAGTTACGCGATAATCTTAAGAATTTAACATTTGTATTACGCGCAATATTTCATTGAATTTTCCATTCTCGAACCGCGAAATTCACGAACACTAGAATCTGTGTCACCGAACATTTGCTGTATCCGTCACACACACACCCACACCATCTGCGAGCGTTCGGGCCATCGACGAAGGGCCCTTAGTTTTACGACCGTACCCGATACCCAAGCGACTGGGTCAACGCCGAGACGCATCAATGTAAGCGAACACATTTTCACCCTTTTGTCTTCAATTTGTATCTTTAAGATAATAGGATCAACCCATACGGCTGATTCTAATAAATTACGAGTCAATCGAACACAAGTGTCACAACCGTTATTTTCAACGATTGGATCATCCACGAAATTCTTTAAAATTACCCTTTCCACCAGCACGTCCCCTTTTTAACCCTCATCCCGTGCTATTGCGCTAGGCGTAGGCAAGAAAGAGGGATACCACACATATATATATGCCCACGTCCCCTCAGGACGTGACAAAGTCGTTTGAGCACTGCCTAAAAAAATTTTTAGATCTCTCAAATTTTGTATGAATTACTTTTTCATGACGTAGAAACATTTTTCGTTGAGTGATTCGATAAAAAAAATAATTTTTTTTTCTGAACCACCCTAGTACACATACGTCATTTTCATTCTCATACCAATATGTGCTGCGTAATTTACGTGCAATGGAACTTTGCCGAGCTTGCGGCGTACAAATGTGAGAAGTGCTGCACAGAAGTGAATTTCGTAATCACGAGACAGATCGAGAACGTTTTCTCAAGCGGCAGAAACGTCGGAGTGACGTAATAAACGAACAACGAATCGTATAACCCTCCGCGCCCTCGTTCTCGCCGATTCGCCTATGCTACTCTCTCGTACGCCCATAATGTGTGCGTATGGGAAAAAAAATCATCCGCATACGACATTTTCTCTTGTAATCTACGTTACACAGAATGCCTCCACTTCGTACGACTGAAACGCAGTAAATTCGCAAATACAAGTACGTATGCGTAAATGCACACAGACACGCTTATATGTACAGAGTGTCTCATTTATCTTGGAACATCGAAATAACTCCACAACCACGAACTAAATCGAAAAATTCCGCTACACGTAACGAGAAGCAAGCTTTATCGATAACAAGCTTTAGATAGCTAGTAAATATGTATTACAAAAAAAATATATTCTTCTATGTCTCCTTCCCTGCAGACATTACATTTTCGAACTGAAAATTTATTTTTTATTTTATTTGAAATTTATTTAAAAACAATTATTTTTAAACAACGAAATATGGGCATCGCTACAGAGCTTGTCATTAACAAAATTATGAATGAAAAAAATTGAAAAAAATTATTTTTGTACACCACACTATGCACAATAAGTGTACCAAGTTTCAAATTTTTCTCATTAATATTATACTCGAAAAAAATCATTGTTGCGCGGGATAAATACATGTATTTCACATTTAAAATTTCAATCGCTCGGTGGCGGGTGTTCCAATTTCCCGAGCGCCTCCAAACTTTTCACAGATTTTTTTTGATACACCTTGATTATGTTTTTGGGGTGGCATCGAATTTTTTTCGCCAAAGCTCAAATAACGGCCACCCTAATATATATATATGTGTAACACATTCGTGTGTGGCTGTGTGCGCCCTGACAATGCGAACCACAAGTACCCTCGCACAGTATAATACTTGCTATTAACCTGTGTTATAATCATTGGTCGCGAGCGCGGTTCCCCTTTAATAATCGAGAAATAACGTTGCAATGTTTAATGAGTAATGTCGCCGATGTCACGGTGCCCCAGTTCTCAGACGATTAAGAAATAATACTCTCGCTCGTTGATTATTGTACGTTAAAGATACGTTGTACAAGCACCGAGAAGAAAAAAAAAAGCGAGTTACCAACGCAGTTCAAACGTCCCCGTCATCGTCGACATTCGTTTTGTTTTCGAGAGTTTTTCTGTCTTCTTTTATTTCGGTAATTATCGATGACCCGTTCTGTATTCGTTCGAAAATTCGTCTGGGAAAGAAACTTTGCACTTTCGGGGAAAAAAATAATTTTTGGTAACGTGTTATATCCGGATATAAAAAAATGTGGGGAATGGTTATGCCAAATTTTTCGCCTTTTCGGAATCTGCGAAGATCCTGAGCTTTTTTATATTTTTTCTGCAATCTCATATGACGGTGTCGGAGTTTCCATCGTTGGAATGCAACAAAAAAAATATTTTTTCTCACTTTATTTCTTTATTATCATTATTATCGAAAACGTTTTCTTGCCATTTTAAGTTGTAGATCCCTCATGAGGATCCAGGAAAACGTTTGAATTTGCTTGTAGCCCAAATCAGCGAGAAACAACATATTGGTAATGCAAAAAATGAATTTTCCTTGGGTGACAACGGTGCAGACTTCACTATCCTATTCGTAATTTTAAATCATTACCTAAGGGATGTATGTACTAGGTGCAGAAATAAATTCTTGGCTTGAGAATAAAGCCAGCTGCATTGAATATTCGAACGAAGAAGATTTCCCTCCAGATCTGGTGTCATATAATTATAATCTAGTAGACTAGTAGACTATCTAGTAGACAGATGACAGAAATTCGTGAAAGCAAACGGCGATTACTTTCTCGATCAAACTGTGCCTTGATTTCGAGTAAATAAATCATTATTTTCACGGACAAATACCGAGATCCTATTTGTACACATATAAATGTGTATGCATCTAGACGTATGTGTACACGCATCTGACCTGTGAGGCCGCATACCCACAGAGCTACCATCTTCCTTCAGCCGTCAGGAAATAAAAAAATGAGCAAAAAAACAAGCAAAATCGTCGAAGTTGTTGAATAAAACATCTGAGCGCAGCCAGGGGAGTTCTCTTGCGCGCATCTTCGCTGTTACTTATACATCTATATATTTGTACATTTCTACATAGTTTTTTTTCCGCGTCCGCATAATATCTTGGGATGAATATTATATTCTTCTCACGACGGCGGTGTAATGTACGCGATGATGATGGCGCGGCTCAGTTCAGTCGCACACACACACATATTTCATGCTACTAATATACCCTGATCTTCCCTGCCTACATCTACATAGACCTACGTCACACCCATATGCAGAAAGCCGGGGTGAGCGTGCTCGCGTCACGCCATAGCCGAAGGAATTTTCTGTATTCCTCCTCCATTGTTGTTTTCTTCGTTTATTCGTCTATTTATTCTAGAAAACAGAGATAAAAGTTGTAGAGGCAACCCTCCATAATGACGGCGCTCCCTCGAGTAGCTTGAGGTCCTTGGACGTCGAGCAACGACATCGGAACAAAGAAGCCGGGTAGAAAGAGAACGAGTGGAGGACAAGTTGATAATTACGCTAGACATCATTCTCCCGCTCGTTCCTTATTCGCTCGTATACCCTTGGCTCTTGTGTCCCGAAGTGAAATTATGATCAACACGCGAACTTCGCGGATAAGGAAGAACAGAAGCCAAAAGCAGCGGAAGCTCGGTCGAAACGTCTTAAATTGTATCCGCTGGTCTATTCTTCGTTCAAGAACCGCTTTATTGGAAGCTGCCTGGAACTTGGTCGTCTCGGCGTCGATTCCGAAAAATTCTTTTCGCTGGCGGTGTAGCAAGATGGCGGTCGGGAGATCGGCTACGTGAGAGCAGAACTTTGCGCTACCCTCTCTCTCTCTCTCTCTCTCTCTCTCTCCCTCTCTCTCTCTCTCGCTCAATTTCCTTCCCCTCATTCCCTTTCTGCCTGATACGCGGGAACGTTGCCTCTGTCGGCTCACCACGGTTGGGGGTAATTGCGTTGGCAATCCGCGAGGCTCCTCCCCCGTTTCGTGGCAGGCGGTAGATGTTGGCGTATACAGCCGATGATGTACATTGTGAACGTGCGCTTGCATATACGTGTATATTCGTATGTCACGAAAGCTGCCGAGCAGAAAGACTCAACTGATGTGGCTCAACGTGCAAAACGATTGTCATCAAGGTCCTTTTGGCTTGGGTCAGGGTCGCGGAATCGACGGTGGACAGGAAAGTAGTGAGCGGCGAGAAAGAGGGGAAGGGAGAGACGCAGGTAATAAGACAAGAAGCTGGTGAGAGAGAGAAAGAAAGCGACAGGTAAGAGAGATGGTAAAAGTTAACCAGAGATAGCGAAAGAGACAGAGCAGGTCTGCATTGTTCGGCTAACCATTTCTCTAGCAGAACATAAGAGACATGCTAACCTGTATACGAGGTGCTAACGTCATTTCAGCCATTCGGAGCAGCAAATCGTCAGCCTAGGATGAAACGCTTGAGAAAACTCGAGCGGCAAGTAGGTACGATCGTCATGAGACGATTGGACGA
Source organism: Ophion costatus (assembly GCA_951751655.1). Lineage (NCBI taxonomy): Eukaryota > Metazoa > Arthropoda > Insecta > Hymenoptera > Ichneumonidae > Ophion > Ophion costatus. The sequence goes on along the minus strand of OX632364.1, from coordinate 22,369,535 downwards.
CAAACAAGTAAATGGGAGAGGAAGATAAAGAGGTATGTATTACATTACTCAGCCACCAAATTGACGTGCACTTGTTATTTTTCTCCGCCTACTATGTCGCCAACCAGGATTCAGGCTTAGGATATAGATATGGACAACGGCGGTTTTGAGGACATTCGACTTGGGGATTGCAACAGGAGTCAATTATTCGCATACCCGAGATAAAAATGTAAGCATTTTTAGATGAAGGACCATCAAGCTTCCAATCCTACCGTGGAATATGCTGTTCTCAACCCCGGCGGGGAACATCCTGTTAGCAATTTTATGAAGAACCTTTTCCCAAGGACCGGTTGCCAAAACCAACGATTTAGTTTGTATAAATGTTAAAAATTGTCCTGAAAACATTTGAATATGCTAATAAGCATCATGACGTAAATATAGGGAGTTCAAAATACACTTCCTAGACCCACAGGTAGTATAGGGATATATATTTATCTAGATTTATACGGTATTTGTAGTAATGGTATGTGCTATCAGCACGCGAGGAAGTGTGTCTGTACAGGATTCAGTAAATACATCGAAACCAATTTGTTCTCAATTGCACAGTTCCCGATAAAAAAATGTCCTCCTTGTTCAATTTTTGGCGATCTGCACAATTCTACGACATGTAGAAAATGGAACGAAATGTCGCCCGTTAATTTTTTATTGACTCAAATGATGTATGAACCTCAGAAGAATGATATACAAAAGGAGTTACATAGAACAACTACAACTACAACTACTCAAACAACTTCACTTATTTAGGTAGCTGCAGTCATAGTTGTAGTTTTAGGTTAGGTTGTTGTAGGTGTATTTGTAGTTTGAGGTAGTTGTGCTCACATGGCACAACTGCCTAAGCTACCAACTACCAACTACCTAACTGCACGTCTATAACGTCTATAAAAACGGCATGTCTATAACAATGCCTCGATACGTACAAGGAGTATTCAAATGAGAGCTTCAATTCCATCGTATGGACGATAATTCCTGAATCAGTTTTGCAACTTTGAACGCGTTTGTCTCAAAACCACGTTTTTGAAATTTGGAGAACTGAAATAATGAAATAATTCAAGCATTCATAAGAAATGGAATAATTCAGGCAGTTTTCATCCGATTGACTTGAAACTTTAACTGTAGCTTCTTAGTCGGATTATCTAAAGAAGTACACGCGATTTCTACGATTCATCAACAATTTCCCGTTTTTATAAACTAATTGAGGCCAATTGTTCAGCGAGAAAAAAATGTATTCAAAATGATGCCATTTAGCGAAGAAATCGCATTTTTCAAATAATTGTGTACACTTCTCTAGCAGAACTAATGTGAATAGAAAAATTCTTCGTGATCTAACATAAGTGTTGATCCATAAAAGTACTGCGTCCTCCGCAGAGGGCCTCAAAAAACGCTCTTACAAGGAACATTACTTAATTGCCCGGCTTTGATTTTGTTGAAACTCATATATGTGATGAAGCATTGAAAAGTATCAGACAAGTATTTTTTGACGGTAGACACATGGTTTTAAGGGGGAAAGCACCCCTCAAAGGAAAATGTGTCGAGGGATGACTTTGCAGTTTCACCCACAAGCAATCCACCGAATTGAATAAAACCAAAATTCTTCTAATTTTAGGCGATGAAAAATCCACTATAGCAGTATTGAAAAAAAATAATAATTAAGGTGTGACACGCCTTTCTTTTAACAATGGTTTCTTCCGTCAAACGGTTTTTCCGTCGATTGAAAAAACCGCGTGTAATAGTTTTCAACGCTTTATCACATATATGAGCTTCAACGAAATCGACGGCGGACACTAAAGTGGTGTTTCTTGTTAGTGTAGCCTACGACTCGGACGCCGTTTTTTTTTTTTCATTAATTATTTTTGTATACGTCAATACATGTATAATAAACCCTTCAAACCTCATTTTGATTGCTCCTTCAGTATTCTCAACGACAAAAAATCAAATAACTCTCATTTTTCGGTGAGCCATATAAATATAACGCCTTTAGAAAAAAAAAATGCCACCGTTTACCCAATACGTCAAAGAAAGAACTATTTCAACAATCCTGAAGAGCACATTACCATCGGGACGTCATTTCAGGTGTGGATAGCATCGGCGAGGATAAAATTGGCTTCAATGGCCAAAGCCATTTCGCATCGTTTCCATTTCAATATCAACGCCAAACCTCATATTAAACCAAATAGTACCAAAAAAAGTTTTCGCGGAATTCGTAATGGAAATCCTCATATTTCACCGGTACGTGTAATTTTCAAAACCAAATAATAATGTGCATCAGGATTTGGGGCTCAGTTTGTTTCCTATACTCAAAACTTCGGAGTGTCTTTTATAGTGAGTTTCAACGAAGACTTTTACGACCCGGATCTCGATCGAGCCATGTACGGGATGTGTATTAGGGTGGTTAAAAAAAAGTCAATTATTTTCGCGGTACTTAACGGAAAATGTTACTACGTTATAAATAAAAAAAAGTAATTCATACAAAATTTGAGAGGTCTAAACATTTTTTCAGGTAGTGCTCAATCGACTTTTAATTTTTTTTTCTTCGATTGTTCGTCAATTTTTTTCTTCATTTGTTTTCTTACTCGAAAACAACACATACTCAAAAAAACACGCATACTTGTTAGACGTTCTGTGATGAAAACACCGTGTTCTTGTTCATAAAGTGGTTGATATAATTATGACAACCGAATTACATATATTGATTCTTAATCTGCAAATACAAATTGTGGTAAAAAAAAAAGATTTAAATAAAAATCGTGTATTGTTACAGAAAAAATTAATTCAAGACTTACATGGGATCACGCACTAACATTTTCTGCATCGAGATAAAAATAAAAATTAATACTCCGATAATCATGAAAAAAAACATGAAAAAGGCGTTTAAGGACTAACTAAAATATTGTTTAGAACCCTCAAATTTTGCAAAACTTTCTTTTTCTTAACATACTTAAATTTTCCGTTGAGAAAAAAAATCGATTTTTTTTAACCACCCTAATGTGTATACATATATATAGGGTGTCTTAAAATGACCTGACACTTCGATTTATTAATAAAACGTATTATTTATTTGAAAAGTACGAATATTTTAATTTTAATATAAGGTACATACATGGAGGTTATGTGTGGAATACAATATCCGATAAATGGCAATAACTATGCAGTAACAATGCAGCAAATACCAATTTCTATGCGTTGCTCGATTCTGTTATTCTCCATGACTAAACGTGAATAATTCTTAACCCGATATATTTAATATCACCGTTATATGTCTCCTACACAAATACAACAAACTGTCGTAATATTCTTTATTCTTTTTTGTCTAACAATTTGCCCTACCATTGTACTATCCCGTGTATATATGTTGGTAGGAAAGGGAGAGGGTCAGCCAGGTACTCGCACCTTGACTCTTTCGGTTCGGGCAATTACATAGTGTGACGCTTCGTCGTTATATAGATGCTGATATTATATCACGCTCGTTCTCTCGCAGTGACACGAAAAGCCAACCGATCGAGCTTATAAGCGACGAACGGTTATTCGCAACCCCGCGTGTATATTGTATATATATGTACAGGGTGTCCTGCTATTATTGGATAATCCTGCAACTGTCAATAGGTCAGATCATGTCCTACCATATACTGAAATTTCAGTTTAGTAAAAGTCCCATGGTTATAGACATCCCAAAGAAAAAAAATCATCTGCTTTTTGTTTTTCGCATGCCATTTCTACAGATGATAACTTTTTCCCTGAAGCTAGTCGTCCGGTTATCGGACGAATAAGCGTACGTACAACGCCCCAAACAAACATTCCCAAACACACAAACCCAAACAAATAAACCCAAACCCAAAATGACAAAAGCAAACAAACCACCCCAAAAAACAAACCCATACCCAAATAAACAAAACCAACCAACCCAAACAAAACAAACCTAAACAAATCAACCCAAACCGAAACAAAACCAGCCAACCCAAACCAAACAAACACACCCAAACAAAACAAACCCGGACAAATGAATTCGAACGCAAACGAACCCAAACAACACAAACCCAAAAAAACCCAGACAAACCAACCAACCCAAACCAAACAAACACACCGTAACAACACAAACCCGAACAAATCAACCCAAACGCAAACAAATCCGAACAACACTAACCCGAAAAAACCAAAACCCAAACAAAACCACCCAAACACAACTAACCAACCCAAACCCAAACACAACCAACCAACCCAAACCCAAACAAAATTATAAAGATTTTCTTCGTATTACTACGTGTAAATTATTCTTTCGGATAGTTTGTTTAACAATTTTGCACATTCTATCCGGACAATTACATATATGTTATTCGTCCGGATACTAGCTTACACGAAGCACAATAATATGTACGCCTACTGGAAATACGGCGTGAACTGAGCCGCTATCCGGACGAATAACATACGCCTATTCGTCCGATAACCGGACGGAGAGACACTCCGTAACTTTTTTTACCCGGTTTAACCCTCAAAGTGTGAAGGGGTTTTTGGCACCTTCAAAGTGTGAAGGGGGGTCGTTTTCGGCGGCGCGCTACCATGCACACAATTGTTGATGAAAAAATCTGTAAAAATTCATGGTTCATCCTTAGGATGTCCTTTCGAAGTACGAACAAGAATTTTTCGGATATTGTTATATTTAATATGTTTTTTTTAAACAAACATAAAGCAATGCGCGTAAATAAATTTGAACAAGTAATTTGGGCCCGGACACATTCCGCCCCCCTTCACACTTTGAGTGTTAAAAAAACTACTCTTGGTTATTTGTTTTACCTAGAAAAGTCTTCTTTCTAACCTCAAATGTTAAGGAAACTTTATGAAAAAAGATCTTATGCAGAATTTTCATACAAACCAATTCGAACATCTGACTTTGATAACCCGATACTTTAAAAATGGCATGCGAAAAGCCAAAAGCAGATGATTTTTTTTTTTAAATAACACAATGCCCACAATCTCGAAAACCGTGGGACTTTTACTGAACTGAAATTCCAGCATACTGTAGGGCACGATTTGACCTATCGACAGTTTGCAGGTTCATCCGTTCGTAAGAGGACACCCTGTATGCGTGCGAGTATGGCTTATTATTACAGCGTAACCGCGCTGCTCTGCTACGGGCTAAACCACGCGATGCGTTTCGACGATATCGCCAAACATTTCCCGTACGTGAAACGTGTATGCCTACCGATATAGCGTGCGAAGTCTCTGTATCGTACGTATTCCATATAATCCCCAACGAGCGCCGCGCGCTTAAACAATGATAAAAGTTGTAAAATCAACATGCGCCGCAGTCAGGATAGAGCCGCGTGTGTGTACGTGCGAACGCGCTCGGAAAATAAATATCATCGTATCGAGATCTCAATTTTCACGAATGAAACTTGCATATGATTGTTATCCGTAGCGGTACAAGCAGTCGGTAGCATAACATTTTTTTTCCGCGCGTCAGCGGTCTCCCTTTTTTTTACGAACGTTTCAATCACTAGGCTCGTTTTTTTTTTCAGTCTTCCTACGTGGAGTTGTGAATATTCGGAATTTCGAAAGTTTTTCGCGAAGGCTACGTGGTTGGTGAGCGAAATCGACCCGGTGATGGTATGCGCACTTCATGAAGGTGTGAGAGAAAATAAACATAATTCTGCGGAAATTTGGTAAACGAAGAAAATGGAAAAATGCATGATTGATGTGTGAATTAACACGGGCTGAGTGATGTGCATGAATTATCGTAAACATGTATGAGTAATAGAAAGGATAATAATACGGAGAGAAATTATTTAAATAATTTCCTTCGATATTATTATCCTTTCTGCTATTCATACATGTTCATTATGTTTAGAAATTATTGAAATAATTTCGATATTGTTAAATACGGAGAGCAATTATTCGAATAATATCGATAAATACGGAGATAAATTATTATTATTGTTGTTGTTGTTGTTGTTGTTATTTAAATAATATCTCTCCGTATTTATTTTAATCAAGTAAATGCGGTAAATGTGAAGTATTTTTGCTTGAATCAACTTTATTTCTATTTCTACCAAAATATTTCTTCGATTTGGAGAAATGGTCGTATTCAAAGTATGCCTGTTGTTTCAAACTGTTCATTGGAGTACTATATGGAAATCGTTTATTCGAGTCGAATAAACTAGTAGAGTCTCCTTTCACGTCACTAAATGACTTTGACGTGACGTGACAGGCCGAAAAATGGTGATTTTTTCAATTTTTGTTGTCTATTAGATTATGTATTTTTGATTTGGAGAAAAGGTACTCTATCAAGCGTGCGTGGAACTTGATTCGTGTAAGTTTTTATTTTTAAAAATAAAAAATTAACAACGTTATTGAGGTATAATCAAGCCTCTGTGTAAAAAATGTGGTCTGAAGAATAAACGTTAAATAGTTTTACAATTATAAATGTAGTTCTCGCTGCAGCAAGCCCCTTTTTCGAGAAAATAAAATTTCACAAAGGGACGGGGGTTACAAAAAAGCAATTCTCAAAATCGACCAAGTTACACCTATTTCAGTGGATCACTGTGCGTCGGGCTTACCGCGATCCATCGAGTTTGAACACGATTGTCTCGAAACTACATATCCTGACACGGCGGGTTTGATATCTTGAGTAACTTTCACGCTATTGACATGAATTTGCGCAGTTAGCGTTCAAACAGTAGTCATTTTCAGTTCACGATCGTATTTTTTAATTGGGTGAACCATTTGTTAGTAACAATGACTTCAGCATGCTTTTTTTAAGAGAAAAATGAGGTATTCTTTGGAGAAGCTGTCATTTTTCGTTTTTTTCGAAATTTCGAAAAGTCGATCGTGAACATAGCCAGTTGGATATATTTGAAGAAAAAAATGTTTGTTTTCGTTTCAGCTTACATTTGAGCCTGGTAGAGATCCCGCCTTTTCGGGCCTCGCCGCTGGAGGACTGCAACGCCAAGTGCAGCACCACGAACACTTTGAAAGATTTTCTTCCTAAAAAATTACATTGTAACCACAAACGTGTGTACAACATGCTGGCAAAAAATAAATGTATTCCAATCAATAAGTTACTACAAAAAAAATCACTATCCTCACCGGTCAAATTGGGCTTCAGAAAGGGATACCCCGATAATGACAAGTACCTACAAACAAAATTGTTCACAACATCGAGGCTTCTCAGCCGTTTATTTTCCTCATCCACTTTTTCAGCACTCTGAGGGGTGCACGAAATGTTACCTTTTTACTATCAGTTTTTGTTTTCCGTCACAAGAATGTGTTACGTAACATCACATCGATTAAATGAGCTTATGCACGAGGTGACAAAAAACTAACGCAAGGCTTCCATGCACGACGAAGTAGCTGTGACGTTTACTAATGCCTCGGACCAACCCTCCCGCGGTATCGCGGAGCAAATTTATCCAACGGACTTTGCACAAAATGCAAATTAATTTGGTGTACACGTATGACCCAGTAAAGCTAACCCGTTATGGATTGCTCACTGGCTATGCAGCCGGTTACGTGCCTTTCCCACACCTTCCATGATTGATTTTTATACACCACGCCAAAGAACGTGCAGACTTTCAATTGTTATACCCTGATAAGGGTGTGACACCCCTTTTAAAGGGGCCCTTCGTGCTCCGTTAAAAGTGATCTTACATTGTAGACAACAATTCTGCAGTTTTTTAATTACGTTTAAACATCGTTACGTCAGTACTTCCGCTGTCCATCTTCTTGGGAAAAGTTTCTTTGCGATCGTATGGCGTTCAAAAACGATTTTTCGTCGACGCAAAAAGTCTCGGTAAGAAATGAGGTAAAACAAAGGCATTAGGCTAAATTTTGGGATCAAAAATAGACGTTGAAGCAGGTTGAAGAATAATGATTGGGTGTACAAATGAAGTCTCGGTCTTTTTTCTTCAAAATAATCATTTGTTTACCTAAATTCAAAGTACATTTTAATCGAGAATCTAATCATCGTTTGCTTTCACACATTTCCCTCACCTGATGGTGGCTTTGGGTCGGTAGAGTCGGTAATGGAATTTTTTACTTCGTCAAACGTTTTGAAGTGGCTGTCAGCCAAGTGATGTTGGAGCGATTGGAGCAAATGGAAATCTGATCGAGCCAGGTCTGGTGAATACGCCGAGTATGGTAAAACTTCCTAGCCCAACGTATCTAAACCGTCTCTGGTCCTTTTTGCTGTGTGTGGTCAGGCATTGTCATGCAGCAAGTTGATCGGCCTTTGACTTTGCCGTTTCGGATCTACACTGGGAGAAATGTATGGTGTTCTCAACCACATTTTAACGATATTTTATATTTTCCCCTGAGGAGACAATAATATTTTATCAGCCATAGTTACTGCCAAAAGTATTGTACTGCTTACTGATATTTTAGCAGTTGCATAAATAATGCACATATGTTAACCACAAGCACCAATCTTACAAACATACGTTTAATCTTCAATGCTATATAATATAGTAGGTTTTCATAAAATGGAAATTCCCGGATACTATCAACAATTTACTTCCCCGAGATTCTGATAGTGAACTGAAATATATGTAGGGGAGACCGGGGCAAAATGGTATAGCGGGGCAAAACGGCACTGGGGCATAATGGGATCGGGGCAAAATGGGACAGAGAGAAGTGGAATATCAAATTGGGGCAAAATGGGACACACAAAAATGAAGTGTCGCAGCCCGCTGAATTTGGGGCAAAATGGGATGACAGGAAAATTCATGCTTCGGCTCTATGAAAGAGCTGTTGAAACATAATCTAATCTAAATGGTGCTTGTGGTTCGTTTCAGTCCACATATACGCAGATAATACGGGCTGACCGATATATTTGTCGACACATATCCGTCGATTTCATGGGGAGCGGCGGTCCTAGTTTCATAAAACAATTTACGTAAAAATTGACAAGAGTTAGATTTTCATCAATGGCTTGAAAATCAGTATCAGTAACGTGCAGTTGGCAGAAAATAAATTTAAAAAAAACAAAGAAAGATAAAAACAAAACAAAAATTGCACGCGTCAGATTATAAAAATTACTTGATTATTTAAATAATTAATAACGACAAAGAAATTGTACCAATCGAATAAGAAGGCTCAAATAACAATTTACGTCAAGTTTGGTACAGTTCTAACCGCATAATCAAAAGTAATTGTTTAACAAACTTTAACAACAAATGAAAAATTAGTATTTTTTTGAATGTTGAAATACTTAAATTTATTGGATTCAACGAATCCTGACGAGCCGAGCACGAACTGTTGTTGTAAAGTCAAAAATAATAATAATTGTTTAAGCGATTGCGTTAACATATAAAAAAATTGTTGTCTTCTTTAATGTTAAATTACTACGATTAATCAAATTTCAACGAAATCGAACGAGTCGACCTTGAAACATTGCCTTAACCGCATGTCCAATCATTATATTTAGTCAAACAATGAATATTGTTATTCCACTGTCCCATTTTGCCTCAATCTCGTGAAATTAGTGGTCTCCGATTTTTCCTGTCCCATTTTGCCCGTTTTGCCCCAATGACGTATTTTCCAGCAGTGTTGATTTTCACTATTCCATTTTGCCCCAAACGCGTTTTGCCCCGGTCCCATTTTGCCCCGGTCCCATTATGCCCCGCTGTACCATTTTGCCCCGGTCTCCCCTACATTGATTAAAAATGTTGCCTGTGATTTGCGACGATGTTTATAGTGATTTGTACCATATTATAAAATACGACCTGCTAAATGCATAGTTATGTGTGTTCTACCACCACGGAAGATGAACTACAAGAAGAAGTGTTGAATTGATATCTTATTTTTGCAATGCAACAAATATACTATGTTTCAGTTTGCGAGACATGCGTAGTTCTTAAAACTATTAAGCTGCGGTTGCTCGAACTGAAAATGATTTACATCTTCGCTATAAGTAATCTAATATAATTTTTTTTTTCGAATAGTCACTTTTGCTAAGGTCTTTTAACAAATTATACTCGAAAGACGAAGTTTGAAAAGAATAGTAGAGGTTTGACTGAACAAAACTTAACATGTAGTATACAACATTAGTATTTGTACGCCGATTTTGTTATAGCACTGAATTAACCATATCTATATTGTCAAGCCTTTTTAATAGTGAATAATCATGATAATAAGGGGGTGATAGGTCACGTCATTAGGAACATGTCTAAGCTAGGTTACCTTGGCCTAAGGATTTCCAGTTATCCTTGTAAGATTTTTGGAAATCTAAATTAAGATTTAAGAAATTAAAATTTGGATCCTTGTAATGATTTTTGGAAAATTTCCTAAAATTAGGTACTAACTCATTTACCTCTTATGTTAATGCTATTTTTAAAAAATTCTCGTGCAAAAATAAAAATACCTCTTATGTTAACGCCATTTTTTTTAAAATAGCATTAACATGCGAGGTATTTTTATTTTTGCACAAGTTATTAATTATTCACCACGACCCATTTAGTTAGTTGTGTGAATACAGATAATCGTGTTGGTATTTGTCGATTGAATACATATTAAGCTAAGACGCGACTAATTTCTCCGTTGCCAATTATTGTCTGTTTGAACATTACAAACGAGTTAGTACCTAATTTTGAGAAATTTTCCAAAAATCATTCCACGATAACTCGAAGTCCTCGTACAGCCTTCGGACTAAGATAATCCCGGTTAGATATGTTCCTAGCGAGTTGACCCATCACCCCCTTAATCCTTTGCATCGATCTTCCTAACACCCTGTATACAAAGTCCATGCACAAGAGCTATCGCAAAACCGAGCCAACTAGCTGAATCGAGGCTTCGTGACTTTCGCCCAGTTAATAGCGAATATTTCCAACAATTATTCCGACCTTTCGGCAACGTATACTTCGAACAACCGACTAATTTCACCAGTTTTTTTTTCCAAGCCCGCTTTTTAACGCGATAAATTCGTTTACACGATCATTAAACGTATCGACGTGAATCGATATGCGTGATCCTCTCGCGGCACTATACTCGTCCACCGCTCATTCGGCTCATTTTTCCCCCTTAATTAAACGTCTTGACCGCGCGCGGCATTCTGTCCAAAATCATATATTATTTGGATGAAATGACGGAAGAAAAAAAAATGGGCGCGCAAAAATCGGCACGCATTCCATTCTAGGATTATCGCGTGAATGATAATTCTCCGGCGAGAAAGCTTGGTGCGCAAAGCTTTGCCAAACTATATATATATATATATATATATATATATATATATATTTATATATATATATATATATATATATATATATATATATATATATATATATATATATATATATATATATATATATATATATATATATATATATATATATATATATATATATATATATATATATATATATATATATATATATATATATACATATATATATATATTTATATTTATATTTATATTTATAATATATATATATATATATATATGTATACGGAAAGTTGTATAGGAAAGCGCTGGTTGGGGCGGTACTATACGTAAGGTGGCGGTTTCGATGGTCTGGCCTCGTTCTTTTTGGCCTTTTCGATGCGAAACCGCGGAGATGCCGAGTCGAATAAAACGTTTCCCAGAAGCCCCTTTGCGCTCTCTCCCTCTCCTTCTCTCTCTCTCTCTCTCTCTCTCTCTCTCTCTCTCTCTCTCTCTCTCTCTCTCGTTGTTTTTTAAGGGAAAAAAATGAAATTGCGACGACCAGTGGCGGCCATCGCTGCTTGAGTTACCAAACCCTCCCCCTTCTCGTCCCTCGCCGCATAAGCGCAAAACTGACTCTTACACATATACGCCTTTGCGCCATTTACCAAGAATCACACGAAGATTATGAACAATTTGAGAGGAATTCGTTTCTTCTATTCAACCGGAGTCAGCGAATGTAAGGATTTGCCATTTGCGCGTGCAGCATTCGCAAAGCCGTCAATTAACGATCTTGGCGAAGATTTATGCATACGCTTCTTTTTCGCTGCCGTTGTTGCACGTGCGTCGATCATTATGTACGAAACGGACCTTTGTGGACCATTGGCCACGGAGAGGTTTAAGAAGCATAGTTGACATTTTGGAAAATATCGATTTTTGGTTTTTGAGGGATTCTCTTAATATTGGGTGTATGGATTAATTCGGTTTGTGGAAATTGGGTGTTAACACCAAAGGCACTGAATGTGTACACCAGGGGGGCACAAATTTTGACTGTATTTTTTTTCTTTCTCTCACGATCCCATTATTTTCTTGGATGGGAAAAATCATTGCCGCCGAAGATGCGGGCGGTGAACAAATATTTGGAGGCCGGCTAGAAATTTTGCGAGGTTAGTTGAAAAATTAAAAAACGTTGAATGGGTGACAAGTGGACGAAAAAAAAATCGATTTTTTCATGGCGATTTGAATTTTTGGGGGGCTTGAGTGACCTCTGAATGAGTTTTTGACCGCTCGCAGCTTTTGCGACGATTTTTTTTTCTTTGAAGATGAGAAGTGCATGGTGAGAAAAGGGATAAAAATAGAGCTCAAATTTGGGCCAGCCTAGTGTACACTTAATATGGCTTTTCAAAAATATTCTCTAAAAATTTCAAATCGATCCGTTCAAAATTAAGGCTGTTACGGGGGTTTATAATTAGGTTCCCCGAACGAGCGAACTTTAAACGCGATTTTCTCAAAATTACTTTTTTTTTAATCGGGGTCCGCGATGTTCTAAGAATGACTGAACGGATCAACGTCAAATTATACTGGCTTCTTTTATGTATCGAAAAGCAGTGCTTAAACGGAGTAATTTTTTTCTTGGTGCATAGTTTTTTTTCATCAACGCAATAATAGAGCGTTTTTTTTTCACCGAAAATCGAAACTTTCACTTCAGACGGCTGCCATTTTTTTCAAACATCAATATTTTATTAAATCCTCCGTCCAAGCACTAGATAATTTTATGCAAAAACTAACTGTCCGTTTTTTCCGGATTATTTGTTTCCGAGCAGCAGTGGTCACCACGAAGAACGTGTGTCAAACAGCGGTCTGCAAAAACCATTGTATCTGTCGCATTTATAAACATTTTTCAATACAAACATTGTGAGAGGTACTTCGAGACCACACTCCGTCAAAGCGGGACACCACGGTGACGGGTAAAAAATCGATTTTTTGGCATTTTCTCAAAGTATATATATTAAAGAGAATGGGAAAAAATGGAAAGAAATACAAAAATTGTCAAAGATACTTCGAGAACACACTCTTTAAGGCGGGGTGTACATTTAGAAGAGAAAAAATTAAGCAAATTTGAGGGATTTTTTTAACGTAAAAACAAATATTTTCCCTATATCAAACTATAGTATATCCCTATATCAAACGATAAAATACATTTGATTATACAAAATCATTTTTATGTAACTATAGAAAAAAAATTTTAATTCATTTATCATCAAAATGGCGGGGCAGTGGCAGAGTGCTGCAGTTTACCTTCCCGTAGACTTTGATTTGCAAAAATATTCATATATAATTTTGTTCGGCTAGAAAATGTAAAGTTCCTATTTGACAGTAATGAAAATGAATAAAATTCAAAATTACGAGAATGGCACACATCTACAAAACACAACATTCCACGCATAATTTCTGCAAAATTTGGATTGAAAAGGTAGTTTTTATATATTATATATTGACCATGGTCAATAACATACTTTTTCCAAATCCCTAACAAATAATCTAGTAGACAAAAAAATAGAAAAAAACGCTCTCTCACAGCCCATCACTTCACCAAATACTTTTTTCTAAATCTCAAATAAATAATCTAGTAGCAAAAAAAATATTTTAAGAAACGCTCTCTCACAGCCCATCACAGTGACGTAATTCCTTAATAGAAAATAAAAAATAAATTGAAAACCTGCGTACGTTTTCTCACAATCAGAAAAAAAAACACGAAAATTCTTCTTTTTTCCGGCCACGAGTTAGGTATAATACCTCAAAGGTGGCGTCAAGGTTAGAACGTTGAGACTGCGCACAAATTTTCTAAGTGAACCGACGCAATCATCGAATACTTGTGATCGTACATCGTCATTCGACATCGAGCCTTCTGAGGACCGAATCACGTTACGCAACGTGATTTACTCCCAAGGCCGAATATTATAACTAATTCACCGAATACGACCGATTGTGAGGGTATTTTATACATACATATGTTTAGCGAAAGAATATCTCGAGTCCGCGATTTCCAACAATTGAGGAGCAAGGAGTACGCGAGAGCGGGAGCAAATGCGAGAAACGAGGAAAAGAAGATGAGGACCGACCTCAAACTATGAGCGTCGTACAGTTCGAACCGTGGGAGTTCGCGAGGAATAATATTCGCCGCGAGTCGGAGTCGCGAGCGGCCGAGAAAAAGGACGAGTACATCAACCACGCGGTATATTCTCTTTATACCTCATCGTTGGATTATAACGAGGCGGAATTACACAAAAGGAGGCTCGTATATCAAGTATAGACAAGAAGAGACGATATGGCACGCTCTCCGCTGTTGCCTTGGTGGTGCACACACACACACACACACACACACACACACACACACACACACACACACACACACACACACACACACACACACACACACACACACACACACACACACACACACACACACACACACACACACACACACACACACACACACACACACACACACATATACACACACACCCACACACCCACACACACACACACACACACACACACACACACACACACACACACTTTAGGCGTCTTTCGTGTGTTGGAGTAGTGCTCTAATGTGCATTTTGCCAGCGACATTTCGCAATAACCGACAAAGGAGTGTGGACGTACAATTACTACGAATTTTGTCGCGAGTCCTTCAAGCCTATGAACGATAGACAGCAGCATCTGTAACGCTTTTCCAAGGCTGAAGAATCAACCGATTTTTTTCAGGGTTCCGTAGCTCAACGAGAAACCTTTGTCACGTCGCCATGTCCATCTGCCATTGCTTTAAGGGGGTACCTAGAGGCTCCAAAAATAAGGCCAAACATGAACGCAATCATTCTTTCGTCCCTGTACCATAGCTATGTTATCGTTGAATAAGAGTATTTGTTGTTGTTTTTTTTTCAGATCGACCTGGAATTCGGAAAAATGTAATCGGCCCGCGTAACGGTGGAACGCGACTTCAGGAGACAACGCGGGAATCATGTATTTTGTAATAGTTAAGGATGTTGAGTCCCTATGAAACATGTTAATGTTAATTGTTCAATAAATATCTTCTTAATCGTCATAAAAAATTTTACACGACCTCCTGAATACTTCACGTAAAAACATACCAAATTTTCAGAATTCTATCATCATTAAATGAAACCTCCTTAAGGGTTGAAATATAAAATGATAAGAAAATTCTGAAAATTTCGTATGTTTTTGTATGAAGTATTTAAGAGGTCGTGTTAAAATTTCACGACGATTAGAAAGCTCGTTATTGAAAAATTAACATTTTGTTAAGAACAATTTTTAAAAGAAATAAAAAAAATTTATCAATAAACTTCGTTTTGTTTCCGTTGCTTTCAGTATATTGTAGATATTATAAAATTGAGAGGTAAAAAAAAAAAACTTATTGCAAAGTTACATCAGTTTCCATAAAACAACATTTAATTTGTGAATGTTAATTGTTCAATAACGAGCTTCCTAATTGTCGTGAAATTTTTACACGACCTCTGAAATACTTCATACAAAAACATACCAAATTTTCAGAATTTTATCATCATTTGCGGTTTGGGACTCAACATCCTTAAAAATGAGGTTTTCATAAATTGGCTATTAAATATATGCTGTAAACATGGCATTTTTGGGAAATTGTATTTAAGGCGTTACACCTAGCTTGTGGGGGGAAGGGGAATTTTCGTGAATTTTTTCTGGGTCATGCAGGCTTTCAATTTTTTTTATGTTGAAGAGTATTGTTTCAAGTATTGTTTACAATTTTTGGATTAAAAAATATTTATAACCGTAGTAGAGACAATGCGCAGACCGCTACGAAGGATATAATAAAATATTGATTTTTGAACAAAAAGCGTCCGCTGCCCAAAGTGAAAGTGTAGATTTTCGGTGATTTGAAAAGCTCGGTTTTCGTTGATAAAAAAACTATCCATCAAAAAGAAATAATTCTTCGTTCAAGCACTACTTTTTCATATGTAAAAGGAGCTTGCAAAATTTGAAGTGGATCGGTGCAGTGATTTTTGAGGAGTCGTGGTCACCGATATCGAAAAAGTCATTTTGGGAAAAATGCATTTGAAGTTTGCTGGTTGGCGAAAGCTACCTATAAACTACCTCAACTTTGAACAGATCGATTTGAAATTTTTAGAGAGTATTTTGAAAATATAACTCCGAAGATCCGTCGAAAACCGAAAATCGATATTTTAAATATTTTCAACCAGGTGTAAGCCCTTAATAGTTGTGTAATAATTTTTTTTTAATTTCGATCCTTTTCGGAGCGCCCAGGGTGGCCTAAACCCTTAATAAAAGATCGAAGTTCAAGCAAAGCCGCCCCTTTCTCCTTCACGCGGTCCGTACGATCTTACGATCGAGGATTTTGAAATTAAATCGAAATTAGTATGCAATTAATGATTGTGGTACAACATACACAATAATGATAACTGCAAATGTGGTGAACATTTATTCTTCAAACGATTGGACAAACAAATGACTACGGTACCCTATAGGAGAGAAGCACCAAATATCGGATACTTTTGTTTGAAATTGAAAAAAAAGAGTAAGCAACTGCTAAGACCTTCATATTTTACGATTTTATAATCTACATGTCCTATGCAACAAGATGCTAATATTTTTTTTACACATTACATTTCAATATTTTCAGTTGTATTCCGTTCTACAAAAAATGACGGAAATCATGATTGTCAAAAATAAGGTTGCCTATAATCGGATATCCGATATAAGGGCCCAAACTTCATCTTTCTTATATCTGGTATTAGAGGACTATTTTTATCTAAAATTAAAAAAAACGTTTATTTTAAATTTGTAATTATCATCAAAAATCAGTCTTCATGAGTTAATATTTGATTAGATAGGAACATTTTGGCACGAACGGATATCCAATATTAGGCTCGATTAGGTATCCGATATTAAGATTCGACATGGTCGAATATGAACAGCAATATTTTTGTACATAATGCTATTCTTGCGAACATCATATATTTATTAAGTACAATAAATAAGATGGTTCATCAAAAATGACAAAAACATAAATAATTTGGAATTACCTGAATGAAAACATCACTTCTTAACACAAAAAATATCTTATCACGCGGGCGAAAAGTAAAATGTTCAAATCCGAAAGTTGGATTCGTAGTAATCATCGTACCTTCTTAAGCAACTATCCGATATATGGTGCTTCTCCCCTATACTTCAAGCGTCTTCCGATAGGCCTTTGGAAGTTTCGTTTTGCGCACGATCAACTATCACTCAATGAACAATTTTAGAAACGTGAAACGACCGACAATCCGCAAGCGCCGTTCGTGATTATCATTAATTAGCACCATCAAGGATATAGAGGCCACTACCGTGCTAACATACCAAATACACGATGTTCCCTTATTGCGTGCATCTACGACCAATATCCGTCTCCTACACTGCGGGTTCGCTCGAAGCTTGCAAAAGCCATTTGAGAAATGTGCTGCTCATTTATCCAAGAATTTAGCTCGCGTCAGTCACTCTTGATGATTATAGGCAACTAACGATCTCTGGGTTGTTTTTTTTTATCGACTATACCCGTTGCTTCTGCTCTCTCTGAACCCTCTTTGAGGTTATACGAACCCGGAACATGCTTGAGGCGTATTCCCTCAAGCACGTGTTATTCGTCTCCGCTGGAGATCTGGGAGTTGCACGAGCTCGTAACACGCGTCCAAGGCAAGAACCACCCCATCGAAGCGTACGCAAATGAATATTGCTGATGACCACGGGGAAAAAATCTATCCGCGGAACATGCCACGGCACAAATTATTAGCCCAGATGAAGAAAGTTGAAATATACGTTGGTATGATGGTCGATACTGTCCATGGGTCTGGTCAGGTGATGAAGATTATCAACTGCTGAAGACTATTCTAGACTATTCTTTTTTTATAAGTTCTAAGTTCTAAGAAGACTATTCTTCTTAGAACTTTTCTTAGAAGTCTTAGATTCTTTGAAGAAATTCTAAGTTCTTAGTAGACTATTATTTTTTTCATATTCTTACAGTTTGGGGTATTAGGAATGTTTCATTTAAAGTTTTGAGTGAACTTCGTGCTGCATGAGTGAAATTCGAACCTCCGCGGTCACCCGGGGTCAAAATGACCCCAATCGCAATTTTAACGGCGGGGTAATGTTAATTCGGCAAAAAAAAAGGCATGTTTTTAAGATGTTTTTTTGGTGTAACGAATAGTGTTCGGTTATTGAAAAATGTACATATAATAAAGTAACATTTGAACAACATTCTCCTAAATTTGCATTGCAAAATATTCAAAATTGAGCGAGTGAAAATTAAACCCCGGAGGCGCCGCGAAAAAAAGTTGGTTTGCGGTGTGCACCATAACTCGCAACAGAATCATCTGAAACAAAAAAATCAAAATGCATTTGTTAAAGGAGATGTTTTCTCGAGGTAATGACGGGAGGATTTTTTTTTTTCGATTTTTCGATTTTTCGTAGCCCTTGGGAGCCAAAAACCCGATTTTCGCTAAAAAAATCGGCTAATTTGTTGTTGAAAAATTAGTAATTATTAAAAAAAACGGAAAATCTCTCGACAATACCTGGTAAATTATGTGAAGAAGTACTGTGCAAAATTTCAAAGCGATTGGTCCAGTAGAATTTGAGTTATCGTGCACACGGACTTCAAATATTACAAGTCTCAGAAAAACGGTTTGAAAAACGCAGAAGAGTTTGGTCGCTTAGCGCTCATTGCACATAAGTTTGAGAACACTTCTCGATTGCATAAAAATCTGAGAAAATTCATGCATTCTAAAGGTACTCAAAAGATTAATTTTGCATAATAATAAGTCCAAAATGTTATTAACAAAATGATGAAAAAAAAAAATTAGTCAACAAATTTCCCCGCAACCCAATTTTTTTTCGTGATTCGTTCATTTTTCTGAATACGTATGAAATTATTCAGATTTTTCAATTATCTTTGAATTTTTAGAAATTCAAAATAAAACTCGATAATTTTCTTATACTCACTCAAAGTCGTCGATGCCAGGTCCGTAGAGCACAAGGCTTCCATCAAGATGATCGAGAGCATCTTTTTGCGTTTGTCTACGCAAAACTTTTTCTTCTTTACTGTCGTGCGCCGCGCAGCTGCCGCCCAGGTATAAAACCCGGCATGGAGCAATAGACGCTCAAATACTCATAACTTCGTCAATTTTACTCCGATCGACTTGAAATTTGAACACAATATTCTTGATATATTATGCATTCATTTAAAAATGAAAAAAAAATGAAAAAAAAAATGTTAATGCTTTACCCCGCCCTTAAGCCACAATGACTACAAGTTGTTGGCGGCCGAGACGACTAGCCTGCCTTCTAACGTGCTTTGGGGTAACCTTTTGTAAGTACAGGCTAGGGTCGGATATGGAGCTATTTGTTTCCTTAAACTACTTCCCTCTATGGAGCTACTTTCCTTAAGGAGTAAGGCCACTGTAACGGCCCAAAAAAAAGGTTTTTTCACTAATTTTTTGCTCCCGAAATTGAAGGTATTTGAAAAAAAACTTTTAATGGTGTTATCGGGCATACATTAAACTTTATTATAACATTTTTTTACAGTAAAAAAAAAAACAAAATGGCGGTTCCACAGCTATCTTCCCGGGACATGTTTTGCTTCCAGGGCTCCGCGGCACGCAGCACCACTGGTGCACTTTTGAATCTAGAACAAAAAAAAAAACCATTAATCTAGAGGGCTATAGCTAGAGAATGTCGATCGGATTTTAAAAAGTATCAATTTTTGTGGATTTGGCGTGCGTTTGAAAAAAAAATTGATTTTTGACGAAAAAAACGGCAAGTTTTTTGTTAATAAAGAATTAATAAATAAAGTTTTTGAAAATTCCGATCGACATTCTCAAGATAATGTAAATGTTCACATCTGGTTAAAATTTCAAGTAAAAAAAATGAAAATTGTTCGAGTTATGCTGCGTGCCATTTTGAAAAACCATGTTTCGAGAAAAACGCGTTTAAAGTTTTGCGAATAGTTTTTTATTGGAAAAAATTAAAAAAAGAAGTTAAAAAAAAATTTTTACCGTTAGTCTGCAATCCCAGCACCATACATTTGTCCTTCGATAGCCAAATTTTCGTCTTCTTCGTCTTTCCTGGTTGATTTTTGGAGCGCGCGCGCACTTTTGGCCGCGTCGCTCAGAGATGTCTCCGCGTGCGTGATGCGTTTGGCGTCGGCTTCGATGCAGAAATTATATAACTGTACACCAATTTCCACCTCCAACATCTTGAATATTTGCAAGACGTTGGTAAGGCCGCCATTGAATATGCAAACAGCGATATCCGTCGCAATATCTAGTACAGTTCTTCCGCTTGAGGATGATTTGGGGGCCAAACTCCAAACGGTAGCGTTGAAACTTTCGTTATTGTTTTGAGTATAGGCCCCCAAGCAACGCTCCAGCAACTCGTCCCGGCTCAATTCCATGTAGATGGGTTTGATGGCTTGATAAACCTCCTCACTCATTGGCTGATTGTGATGATACGCATCCAAGGCATTTTCTGCTTTCGCTTTCTTCCAACTGCACCAATTCTCCGAACATTTTTCGTGCTGAGGCTTTTCATCCGTTGACATTTTGTGAAAAAGGGTTGCCCAGATCTCATTTTTCATATTTTTGATGGAATCGGAATTTCGACGGATTGCTAAGCCGTAATAAATGCTTAGTTCGTCAATCAATTTGGCAGTGAGTTTTCCTCTTCCCCCGAGACCTTTTGTTCCTTTTTTTAAGTTTCTCAATCGAGTGCCCATTCTTTTTTGCACGTGATCTATGCACTCTTTTTTTTTAACATCAACATTTTCATAAGGCTTCGAATCCACGATGCCTTTGAAAGTTTTGGAATCGCCATCTCCGATATAATTGCAGTCGTTTCGGAGCAAGTTTTGACACGCTTGGCGGCGACCTTCATTTCCTAAGGACAACAAATTTTTTTTCGCACAGGACCTTTTTTTTCTTATTCTAGAGGGTTTAAACTATTTTTTAAGCCAATAAAAAAAAATCGATTTTTCAAAAAATTTACAGTGGCCTTACCCCTTAAACTGCCACATCTCGAGAGTGCCGCGCTAAAATGTTATGACAAAACATTGAAAACTGTAAGAGTTATGATTTTTTAAGTAAGGAAAGGACTTTTTTACGCATGACCCCCTGCGCATTTTTTCCGCCATTTTAAAATTCGATGAAAAGATAATACCGAGAATGCCATGTTCTAGAATGTTTAAACTAATATCCTGCATTTTTAGGAGTCCTTCGGAACGATACGGTCAACGCGGCAGGCGGTTGAACCATGGCTGGGTCATTGCGACCCCCTGTGACCGGCGTCTTATTGGCAGAACGTGTAACCGCGAGGGGTTAAACGCGTTTATTTCACAACATTTTTCAAATCGGGTGTGCATTTCTCTCAGAAACTACTGAGTCCATCGGCTTGGAATTTCGCACACATGTAGGGCACATTTGATGCTATCGTTTGGCTCTTCATCTTTTTGATTGCTTTATAATGACTATTTATCCAAGCCACGAGAAGTGAAAACTTCATTGCAAAAATCAGAGCACTCTTTTTCAAACGCCGCCATATTTTCAGTTTTTTCTAAAAATTCTTATTAGTTGGTCGAACTATAACCGCATTCGTGAAAAACAGAATTTTTCAAAAGTCGTTTGTTTCCGATTACAACAACGGCGGCAATCACAACGCCCGGCGATAAATGATTTTCGCGACATGGCCTGCATAACGTCAAATATCATGTACAATTTCGAATAAAATGCTTTGAAAAAATCTAACAATAAGATGCTAATTGAAACATGTATAAATTTCACTGTGAAATACTAAGACTGTAGATTTAACTGTTTTTCTGTATTTGATTCCCAAAAAATCACCTTGAAAATGGGTGCTCACACTCTAGTATGATCCCATTTTCAATCCTATTATCTATGTGGAAAGCGTGTCGTGTTCATGAATTGCCGTATAAATTAGATGATTTTGAGAGTCGTATTTTTTTGTCAAAAATTCGGCAACTTGGCTTGAAATTTTACCAGTATACTGGCATGTACTTTTACTTCGTTGTAGACGAAAATTAGTTGAAGTTAAATATTCGAGTTCGTGAAAGGAATACCTAGAGAATACGCGGTCGATTAAAGAAAAAAATCTGCCAAGAGCGTGGCGTGACGCCAATAAAGTAGGGTTCCGTGGTCATTCGTTTGCGCAATCATTCCAAGCATCAATGCTCAACTACTATGTGGCTATAACAATTGTGTTGCACTACAATAATTGATTACATACTTATTTCGATTTAATTTAATAATCCGCAATCATAATACCTTTATGGCACCGGAGGACGGGCGGAGGGGAGGGAGTTTTCCTATTCTATTAACGAAACTTCGAGCAATATGCGACAAAGCAGTCGTCTTCCGAACTTTCCATGAAGATAACTTAGCGTGTTCAATGTTAACTTGGATGCTCATATCTCTTGAATTTGTCGGTGTGAATATCAAAATAATTTGAATTTTTCCAATCAACCGTTCGAAAATGATGAATTGCACTTGAATTTCGTTTAAAAAGATCTGTCCAATGACCCACAAGTGGGTCATTGAACCACCCTAAAAAATGTTTTTTTTTTAAGATTTCACTCCTTACTAATTGAGATCCTCCTCTGAAACATCTACTGACAAAATTTCATGCATGCATGTTCAAAACTGTACAGATGTGAGGCTTTGACAGAAGGACGGAAGGACGGATGATGACGTTATGGGGGTTCTTTGTATGACGGCGAACTCTAAAATTGACGTCTGAACAATACCGTAGCCGCGCTTGTCCGAGATAGTATGCGGAATTCACCAGAAAAAAAGTACAATCTGTCACAAGGAACATCACTTGACTGTCCGCCATCGATTTTTTTGAAACCCATATATGTCATAAAGCATTTTAAAAAGTGGATATGATTTTTTTAATCAGGGGAGAAATGGTTTTAAGGTTGAAAACCGCCCCTCAAAGAAATGCATGTCGAGGGGTGATTTTGCAGTTTCACCCACAAGCAGTTCACCGATCTGAATGACACACAAACCAAAATTCTTCTGATGTAAAGTGATGAAAATCCACTATAAAAGTCCATGTTTGCACCTTATCTTAAAATTAAAATGTCAGGTCATTTTGAGACACCTTAAGAACCAGAAATTTGCATCTCTTGATCACACCACCAACGATTCTTCAATTATCAATCACACCACGAGCACCGTTTCACGCATAGCCTCACTACCACTTGGCGATTCATTTTGCTTGACTTTCGGCAAGGCTGGCAAACCAAACAGGATGTACGTTGATAAGTGGCTTCGTATAGTCCCAGTTGCATTCCCCATTTGTTGCCTACAGCCGCAGCTGTCTTTCACGATGAAGATTACGAACGTTCGCTTCTTAAGATTTTTCGCATGAACGCAGTACGCCATTTCTCGGTACCACACGTGTGCCAAAAGGAATAGAAGAGGAAAGGCAAGTAAGAGAGAAGACGAGGAAAACGTCTCGAAGAAGTAGAAGAAGAAGGAGACGATAATAAAGATGACGAAGTAGCGGGAGTAGCTGAAATATTTGACTCTAGGCTAAGACTCAACGTACTTTATGAATATACAATCGAGTAACATCGACCTTCTTTCCCTCCATTCTTCTAATACATATATTTATTCTTGTTCCCGAGCAATCCACTTGACCCCACGGTCAACTCTCGACTCCGCTCGTATATGCCCCGCAAAATCCTTCACGAATATGATGATGATGCTGAAGCACCGGTTCCCTCAAGACAAGCTTTTAACCTCTTTGCATAATACCGCGACAGCCAGACGTGCATGAGTCAATGCAGTTGGATAAACAGCCTCTGGAACCTTCAACGTGTACCGCTACACCGCCTGGCTATAGTCGTAAAAAGGCCGCGGTGCACTAAGGCCATTTCGAAACCTTCCAGACAGCTCTCTTTCTCTCTCGTCACTGATTTTCGTGACATTTTCGTGGAGCTCTTTCGCAGTTGGAAAAAAGCGTCCGAGTGCATGACGGACCACGCATCGTCGTAGGGTCTCGGAGCTTGTTGTGTATGCACGACATTACTATGTTGTATCAGACGTTGATTGAAGTAAACCGACCAGCGGGTGGACGCAAGCTGATTTATATTTGAAATAAGTTCATAAGTTCATAAGTAACTTATGAACTTATTTTATAAATAAGTATAAACTTACGTATAAATAAGTATAGGTTATAAATAATAATTTATACTTATATAAGTATAAGTTATTAATAATAAGTTAAAATAATAAGTTAAATTTAATTTTTAATTGAATTTTAAATTTATGTAAAAATAATAAGGTAAATAAATTAATAAGTTAAAATAATAAGTATAAACTCATAAATAAGTTATATAAGTATAAACTTATTAATAAGTATAAGTATAAGTATTATAAATGAGTATACTAAGTATAAACATATGAACTAATTTTATAAGTTCGCGCAAGTGTAATGAACTTATTTCATAAGTTCACGTAAGTGTATAAGTAGAACAAGTTCATAAGTTCATAAAACAAGTTCGGACAATTCATAAGAATATGAATTGTCAATGAAAACTCGACTCACTATAGTTTTGCACAAAAATCACGTGTCGTTAAAACCGATTTCCCAGTTCATTATCGAATTTTGACTCCACCCGGAATTTTTCTAGTTTGTGGTACTGGCACACCGCGCAACTTACAAGGAACATCACCTAATTGTCCACCTCCGATTTGGTTGAAAGTCATAAATGTAATGAAGCGTTGAAAACTATTGACACGTATTTTTTGTATGCGAAAAACGTTTTTAAGGGGGGAAACGACGCCTCAGAGAAAGGCGTGTCATGTCATTTTTTCAATTTTTCTGCGGTGGATTTTTCATCGCTTTACATTAGAAGAATTTTATTCTTGTTTCATTCAAATCGGTGGATTGCTTGTTGGTGCAACTGCAAACTGTTTTTAGGAGTGGTTTCCACCCTTCCACCCATGTTTTTTTTAAGGGAAGATTTCTGCACCATTTTTCAGCCTTTTGGTATATTTTATTACTACATTTGGCTGTTACATGCTATTTTTTATTTTGATTGATCTTCAAAAATGACGGAGGTATGGCACGGTCTTCTAAACTGCACTTTCAAAACTGGCGTGACGTAAGGACAGCTAAAAACTAATCGACCGATTCTGATAAAATTTAGCATCAATCTTTCTAGCCTTATTGTCCAAGACATGATCCTAAATGTTAAAAAAAAAAGTTAGTACTTTTTATTCCAAAACGTAGTCATTTTTTTCGGAAAACTCAATCTTATCGTTTCAATGCGTACCATTTCATCGATTTTCAACATTTCTCACTTTTTCTAGGTTCATATTCTGCGTACGAGTGTTAATGAAAGAAACATCTTCGTTGGTTTTCTTTCGTATTAATCCCGCCGACGCTACGTGTCACGCCGTCCGACAACATCCGCCGCAACCCTTTTAGAAGACCGTGCCATACCTGCGCCATTTTTAAACATTAATAGACAAAAAAAATACCATCTAACAGCCAAAAGTAGTAACAAAACATACCCTAACTCTCAAAAATCGTGAAGAAATCTATCCTCGAAAAAAAAAATCGTGAAAAACAGTAATTTTTTTCCTTGCATAAAAGCCCTTGCCTTGACACGGCTTTCTTCAATCTCATACTCAGTCTCTAAGAATCGTGTAACGGATTGCAGATTGTGTTTCCTTTTTTCTTTCATTTACGTAGAAAGTATCTGGTATCACGGTTAAGTATGAAAAATGTATGAAAAACAGTTTGCAGGTTGCAGTTAACGAAGGAGGTAAAAAAAAGGGGGGTGCAGAATTTGTGCGAGTCTCGCGGAGGGTGCGTCGACACTCTGGTCGTCGCAGGCGTCACGATCGAACCTCGAAAAGGGCACAACATGGTTGCACATATCGCGCACGATACACCGCATAAACCTCATTCCATTATATCTCGCCCCGATCCATAATCCTTCCTTTTGTACCGCAGTATACATATAGCATGCTCAATTCGCCCGTGGTGTCTTGTAATAATACGAACACCACGCCTGCAATGCTCGTTCCCTCCCTCGTGGCTGCTAATATTTCAGAAGGCCGCACGTACACGAATGTACTCGAAAAGACCTGTAGATCGTATTGTAATACGCTCGCTGTTTTTTTTTTCCTCATTTGCCGACCACCGGGCGAGCAAATACACGGCGGGTCTTCATTCGGCTTTTCATTTTGTCAATTATGCCCTTTGTCCATTATGCCCTTTGTCCATTTCGCAGCAACTGGGTCCATAAACGGAGTCATTTTTTGGTCTATGCCTATATCGATTAAATGATCAATGTTCAAGGGTCCTGATTTTTTTGGACCTGAAGATATACTACAAAAGTCCAACTTCGAAGTTTCTGTAGGTTTCCCAAAATTTTAATGGAGGAAAAAGAATATAAAAATCTAGATTATTTGCAATAATTTCTTATGAGGAATCGTAAGAATTTAGCCGAAATTCAAACGGGACACCACTGTGACGGGTAAAAAAATCGATTTTTTTTGCATTTTCTAGAAGTACAAATATTCGGGAGTATGTGAATAAAATGTTCAGTTGAAATATTGAAAATTAACCAAGTTACAGACGATTAAGTGAGAACAGGTAGCCCGCGTGACCGCTGTTTAGTTTATGATAATGTTGCTTGATATTTTTATGTAAAATGTTAATTAATAAATATAATAATAAAATAAAATAAATGACAATTTATTTTATTTTAATAAAAATTAACATAATAAAAATAATTACTTAATAAACTTAATAAAAGTAATTAAGTAATAAACTTAATAAAAATGACAATTTGATTGTAAAAAATCGTGATTTTTTATTTAATCCCATGTATAATGCATACAATATAATGTTTTTTAAAATCAAAATGATGTCAAAGTAGCCCTTAATCTTTGCCATAAGTTGCATTTCAATGCCTTTTCAAAGAAACCCCACCCTCTTTTGACTTTGACACTTTTGGCTTGGACACTCGTTTAAAAAAATATATAAAATTGTGGGGGCTAGTGGCGCTTGACTTTCTTATACATTTAATAGACAAAGGACACATTATTCGATTGGAAAAAAGTTGGAATTGAGGATGATAAAAAAAGTTACCCACTAAAAACTTCCAAGACCTGTTCAAAGTAGCTCCATTTTACGGTTCCTTTTTTCCAAATCCCAAATAAATAACCTAGTAGACAAAAAAAATCGCATAAAGCGACCTTTTCCGGCCCGTCACAGTGGTGTCCTCCCTTAAGGTATTCATTTTGTGGGGGCATAATGAGGGCTCTTCTGAATAATTGGTAAATTAAAGTGGAGCTTAATTAAAATAAGACACAATCAATTACTATACCCTGAAATAGAAAATTTCGCAAGTTTCATAGATTTAGACATTTTTTTTTCTCTGAAAAGTCGCGGCTACTAAAACTCTACTGCTGTCACATTTTCCTAAGGTTTATCATTGATTTTTCTTTAAATATCTGCCAAACCCCTATTTTTATTGTTGTTACAGTATCTCTAGAGTTATTTATGCACATGAGCAGTTTACATCATGCATTGAGAGTTATTCAGTGTATAAATTATTAGACAGAAATGTGCCAAGTCATCTCCATAAAGCGCCCCATAAAAGAAACAATGTTTAGAGTCGTAGTTTTTCGTTAAAAGTTCAGTAACTCGTCTTGAAATTTTACCACTATACTGGGATGTATTTTTACTTCATTATATACGAAAATCAGTTAAATGTTCTATATTCGGGTTCGTGAAAGGAATATCTTAAGGCATCAGGCCACAGTAACGAGTATAAAATCATGTGCGATTTAACAATTTTTTTTGTATAAAAAAGTGATTCACTCATAAAATGAATTACACATCTATTCAGTATGAATATCGAGCTGTTAGAAATTTTTTTTTTCGATGTACAAAATGGCCGACTTCTAATATTTTCTTTTATCTTTTTTTTCAGGCGCTCCGCGGCGTGACATTTAGCATCCATAATTTTTTAACTAGAACAAAGAATACCTAGAGAAGTACGTACGGAATTTAAAAAATATTGTTTTATTCAAAAGTGGTAGGTATTTGAACATGAGAAATGAATTTTCAGTGAAAACTTTCGTTATAACTGCTCATAAAATGAAAAGTTTTCGATTAAGGGGCCAGTCTACTTTGGAGCCACGAAAAAAAGGCTATTTTCGCGATTTTTTTTTGAGGATTTTATAAAAGATATGAATATAAAAGTTGTTGGGCTTAATAAATAAAGTCTTCATATACATTTTTAAAAAATTTAATCCATTTTTATTCATTTTTAAGTACAAAAACTATAGTTTGCTGTAACGCCTCAAAAATAGGTGCGCTAGGTAGCGCCATCACAACTCGGCAACGGCTTGTCTGAAACAAAAAAATCAAAGTCCATTAGATTCAGTATGACACCAGCTACAAAATGACCCTCGGATATAAAGTTTTGTAAAAAAAATAAAAAAATGGCAGATGAAAAACGAAAAAAGTAAAAAAACGCGTTTTTTCGCAATTTTTCGCAATCGAGGCTCATCTTGTTGCGAATCATGTTTACAATATCTGGTTCAAATTTCAAAAGAATCGGTTTATTAGTTTTAGAGATACGATACAGCTAGATTTTGAAAACGTTGTTTCGAGAAAAACGCGAGAAACGAGAAAAACTTTCAAAAACAGAAAAAAAATCAATTTTTTTTATTTTCAAAGTGGACTGGCCCCTTAATCAGAAATTCCGTACGTACTTCTCAGCGAAATGCAATTAGGAACATAACTTTTAAATTTGAAGTAAATCGAGTGAAAATTGTTGAAGTTATTTGTCACGCCAATTGTAAAAAAGCTGTTTCGAGAAGTTTCAAGTAGTCGGCCATTTTGTACATCGAAAAAAAAAATATATATTTTCCAGCAGCTTGATATTCATACTAAATAGATGTGTAATTAATTTTATGAGCGAATCACTTTGTCATGCGAAAAAAAATTGTCAAATTCGCACATGATTTAATCTTCGTTACTGTGGCCTAAGGCCTTAATTCATCCTACAAATGTCTTTGATGTGGAATTCGAGCACAACCCACTATTATCCATGTGAAACAGCGCAAAATTGCCTCGATTGATTTTCTTCTCGCGAAAACGTTGTATCGCCACGTATGGAAATGTAGCTCCAAAAAAAAGACGTTCCAAAAAAAGGATGAGTATCCAGGAACGTTGATCGGCTCGACCTGATTCGAGGATAATGGGAAGTGAAAGAAGAATTTAAGGGGTTATCCCCACTTGCGATTTTGAAAAAATCGATTTTTTTATTGCATTTTTTTGAAGTATAAGTATCTGAGAATATGTCCTGAAAATTTCAAGTCGATCCGAACAAAATTTACTGAGATATGAGCGTTGAAAGAGAAGAATCCGTGAATTGAAGAACTGAAATTGAAACTTTAAACGCGTTTTTCTCAAAATGGCATTTCTGAAGTCGGTGACCAAGATTACTCGAACACTAATGAACCGATCTTCTTGAAATTTTGCAGGCTTATTTAATACACAAAAATGTAGTCTTTAATCGTTCGATTTTTTTTTTCGAAAAATAATGGCCGTTTTATAGCCAAAAAACGGCCGTTTTTTTCGTTAAAATCGAACCATTAACTTTGACTGTCCGCCATTTTGTGAAAAATCAATATTTTTTTAAATCCTTCGATTAAAGACTAGTTTATACTTATATTTGACTAAATCCATCCGCATTGTTTTTTCAGATGATCCACTTCGCCGCAATGTTGATCACCGCAAACCGTGTATATGAAAACATTATTTCATTGACGGCCATTTGCCACTAAACAATGTAATATTTTTCAATAAAAAAATTACTGAAAGTTCTTCAAGATGTGTTCTTTAAGATGGTATATTGATCGATTAAAAAAGTTTTGTAGTTTTCTTTAAAAAAATTCATGAAAAAGGCCTTTTTTTGCGCTACAAGTGGGGGTAACGCCTTAAAAAAAACAAGTTCATGATAACACCTAATGAAACAGGACATGTACGTTGTTCGTTGACGTTGTAAAATTAATTCGAAAGTTCGATCTTGTTTGAAAGCCTCCTTCCGCGGGGGAAAAATGTTGACGGAATGAAGGAGGTAAAAGAATTTAAAAAACAAGCTCCATGAATTTCTATGTTTCGATAACCTCCGATCGAACGCATGTATCGTATTATCACATAGAAATTTACCAATACACGAAGAAACCTTGTGTACATACAAGTTTCCCATCACCTGGCATCCATACACGAATAAATCAAGGTGCCAGCTGCTCTCGGTTACGTCGACAGCCTAGAAGCTGCGTTCGCACTTTTTATAAAGTGTACGTGATGAAGAGGGCGTCTCGAGCCCGTTTCCGATACGATCACGATCCGATCATCTTATGGATCGGAGTATTTCCCGCCTGGCGATTGGCGTGAGGTCAATTATTATTATTTGTCTCGATCGCGCCTGTTTGACGCAAAACGGTCGGATAACTAATGCGAGCTCTCGTGAATTTATAAATTCATATATGAATTTTGTACGCTGCAAGGATAATTATTAGCGAATTTGCGGGATCGCGATTCGAAAGCTCCGAACATGTGGAGTCCGTATAATATTCGAGGACAAATTAACGTTCATGACGATGGAAAATTCGATTTTTTACATAATTTGCATCCTTAAAGTGTTGAAAACACGTGGGTTTTGTGTTTGCGTTGTCAAAAACAAACATCAAATACGATTTTTTATAACGTTAAACGTTAAATGCCTTTTTCTGGAAACAGCATTTTTTGCGCGAGGGGCGGCCTCAGCTTCAACGGATGAACCGATTCACATGAATCCCTGCGCAATTTAAAGGTAATTCAATTTACGGGGCAAACAGGGAGCCATTTTTTCCAGAATTTGATTTAGATTTGTTTTCCTCCGTTTAAACAAAAATAATTGGTTTTATTTCAAACGGTTGCAATTTTGTTATCCAGGAGTTTTTGAGGAAACAAAAAATGGTAAGCCCCCCCCCCCCCTCCAAATCTAGTCTAGTTTAATCATTTTAAACCCGTTTTTTATTCGAATGAACGTTTTTTATATAAAAGGAGATGCCATTTCGGATGCTTTTGATAAATACAATCGGTATATACTCTCCATTGATAGAAGAATAAAATACGTTAAAACCCATTTCCAAAAGTATTTATTGCATATAAAAAAATCCCGATCTTCATACATTTTTCATGCCTCTCATCGGTAACCTCCCCTTCAAAATAAAAAAGGATCGGCAAAAAAGATCCCTGATTCTTGAAATTCTGATACTTAAGAGCATCGATCCTCGATTACTGGCGATTTGTAAGTATTGAAAAGCCTTTTAAAACTGGGTATGTTCGTTGGGGTACACTGGATATAGAGGTCTGATTGTGAGTTAGCTGGATATCACACGAAACTAACCCCACTCCATTGCCACTGTATTGCATTAGAGTGGGGAGAGCTGCAGCACGCTGAATACCCTTTATTGGTGGAAGAATGCCCTTTCCCCAACCTGTTCTAATCTTGTCATTAATTAAAAAATGACATTACAAGTTATACTACAAATATATTACAAAAAATATATAACAATTAGTATACAAACAAACCCAAACCCAATTAAACACACAAACGAACAAACACGCAAACAAAGTCAATCAAACTACAACAAACAAACAATCAAAGCCAAACAAACCACAGCAAACATGCAAATATAGCCATAAAGACCACTACAAACACAAATAAGGCCAAAGAAACTACCCCGAACACACAACGAAGCCAAACAAACCACAACAAATACACAAACAAAGCCAAATAAACCCAAACAAACATACAAACAAAGCTGAATGATCCCAAACAAAGCCAAATAAACCCAAACACACATACAAAGCCAAACAATCCACAAGAAACGCAAAAACAAAGGCAAACAAACTACAAGTAAACACACAACGGAGCTAAACAAACCACAACAAACACACAAACAAAGCCAAATAAACCCAAACAAACATACGAACAAAACTGAACGATCTCAAACACACATACAAACAAAGCCAAATAAACCCAAACACACAAACGAAGCCAAACAAACCACAATAAACACACATACAAAGCCAAACAATCCACAACGAACGCAAAAACAAAGGCAAACAAACTACAACAAACACACAACGAAGCTTAACAAACCACAACAAACACACATACAAAGCCAAATAAACCACAACAAACACACAAACAAAGCTAAATAAACCACAACAAACACATAAACAAACCCAAACCAACACGCAAACAAAGCGAAACAAACCCAAATCCAAACATATGCCCAAACAAACCCAAACAATCCCCAACAAACACACAAACAAACGCAAACAAACCACAACAAACAAAGCCAATCAAACCGAAACCAACCCAATACAAACCTAAACAAATCCAAACAAACCCAATAATATACCTCAATGTATCAATATTTTTTCGAAAAGTAATAAAAAACAAATTCATATTATTCATATGTACCTGTTTTTGTATCACCCGAAAAGTCTGTTTACATTTTCTATGCCATGTAATAGTTGCACTTTGTGTAATATCTCTGGTTTTTTTTTTCGTCTACTCAAACTTTTGCACCCCGTTCGTGTCCGGAGAGAGTCAACGTCGAATTAGAGACTCGATTCTTCGTTCGACTGACCCGGGTGCTGCACTCTCCCCGAGGCAGGTGTACCAGTGTTACCCCGAACTCGACGCGAGAGAGGAATCGAACCCGCGGAATCCACACACTCGTTTAATGCCCGAAGCACGTTAATGGAAAGCGATGCGATCTCAAATGCGAATTCGAGAACGAGTATACAACCGCGCGCAAAGATCCGGAATGAGATCAACGAACTGCATCACCTCACGACGAAGCTTTCGAACAAACAAAAGATTCCGCGCTGATTTTGGTAACGATCTAGGATTTCCAGGATACGTTATAGGCAGAATAAGTCCAGCTGGATAAGAAATTTATCGTTGCGTTCATAGCTGATTGGAAATGAGGAAGGTATATCTTGGAAATGGAAAGCTGCAACGTAGGTCTATGTGTGCACCGATGTTTAAAGGGGCAGGCCACTTTAGAATTTTAGAAAACTCGACTAAATAATGTTTGGGATAAAAGGTGCCTAAGGGTCTTACGGATGTTGAGTCCCCATGAAACATGTTAATGTTAATTGTTCAATAAATAGCTTCTTAATCGTCATGAAATTTTTACACGACCTCCTGAATACTTCATGTAAGAACATACCAAATTTTCAGAATTCTATCATCATTACTTCAACCTCCTTAAGGGTTGAAATAAAAAATGATGAAAAAATTCTGAAAATTTGGTATGTTTTTGTATGAAGTATTTAAGAGGTCGTGTTAAAATTTCACGACGATTAGGAAGCTCGTTATTGAAAAATTAACATTTTGTTAAGAACAATTTTTAAAAGAAATAAAAAAAAATGTATCATTAAACTTCGTTTTGTTTCCGTTGCTTTCAGTATATTGTAGATATTATAAAAATGAGAGGTCAAAAAAAAAACTTATTGCAAAGTTACATTAGTTTCCATAAAACAACATTTAATTTGTAAATGTTAATTGTTCAATAACGAGCTTCCTAATTGTCGTGAAATTTTTACACGACCTCTGAACTACTTCATACAAAAACATACCAAATTTTCAGAATTTTATCATCATTTGCGATTTGGGACTCAACATCCTTAAAAATGATATACCGAAATATTATGGACGGTCAAAATCTCTAACAAGGAACATCGCGCGAGCGTCCGATTTCGATTTTATTAAGGGGGAAAAACGCTACTCTAGTGTCAGGGGGTGATTTTGCAGTTTTACCCACAATATGTCCATCGATCTGAAGGAAACAAAAAGCAAAAGTCTTCTAATGCGAAGGGATGAAAAATCCACTAGGGAAGTATTTAAAAAATAATTAATTAAGCGGTGACATGCCTTTCATTGAGGGGTGGTTTTTTTTTATACCGTTTTTCCGACGAGTTTTTACGTTATATTCAATTATCCGATGATCATTGTCGTGAAATTTCTAACTTTTTTTTTCTAAAATGCGCCATTTTAGCAAAAATCAATATATCGAGAAAATCCTACGTACTTCTGTAGTTGATTTTATATATAATTTTTTAATGGTTTTTTGATCCAGGTGAAAAATGGCATGAAATACATTTTCGCCCGTGGACCGTTCCAAAAAAAGGGCGTCAACGGAGAAATGCTGTGCAGCCGCCATTTTGTTAATAATCATTACGAAAATATTATTTTGTATAGTTTGTTAGTAATATAATAAAGACGTGTCTACAGAATTTCGATTTTTATTATTATTTCACTAAAAAATTTCCCAAAATATGTCTATTTTTTCATGCTCTTAATAGAGTTGCTGGATTCCTTAAACGAATGCGACTGCATGGCAGAAGTTCTGAGCCGGTTCAATTCTACAATTTTGCCGCACGCCTGGGATTAACGAAGTCACAACGACCAAGCTTTTCACGTGCAATATTCCTCAGAAGGGTGATAATGGCACCCCGACAAAAATATTCAGTCTCAACGGTTCTCACGATTCCATTCCCCATGATCCGCAATCACCCATAAGAGTACTCTCGGTGTAGAAGCTGTTCGCGATCTCTGACGACGATCTCTCGGTTCATCCTCGCATGGAATGTGACCTTTCGCCTCGAACGTGATTCCAGAGGGTTGGCGAGAGCCTCGAGGCTGCCACCGAGACTTTGATGATCCCAATATCACACTTTTTATTTCTTCAATTATTTAAGGAGTTTCGGGACAATTGACTATATGTTACCATTTGGTTCAAATGCTTACAGTAAATTCTTTGTCGTATACTGAATGCACCCTCCAAATTTAAAATCGATCGTCTATACCGTTTCTGTAAAATTTACAATTGAAGAAACACTTTTTTAATACATGGAGCCTACGCTCATCGCTGAATCTTACGCATGAAATAGTGGGGAAAAAATGTTGAAAATTTAATGACACACTGTCAAATCACTCAGTATATTATCCGTTTGACGTTGGCCGGAAATATAACTCAGACAATTTTCAACCGATTCACTTAAAATGTTGAATATATTTTGAAAAATGCATTGTCTATGGAAGTACGTAGGATTTTTTTTGTTATATTGCATAGTTATTTTTTATTAACAATTATCTGACGATTTTTTTGGCAAATTTTTTACCTTCCACTTTAGAAGTGCGCCATTTGGCCAAAAATCAATATATCGAAAAAAATCCTACGTACTTCTATAGCAGTTATCATATATAATCGAAAAAAATTCATGGGCTCATTACAATTAAAAAAATACAGGAGCTATTTGTCCGACCGTGGACACTGGAAAAACGGAGACGTAATCGCAAAAACGCTGCACAGCTGCCATTTTGAAATTAATCGCTCCAAAAAAATTATTGTATACAGTCACTGATATGTATGATAAACACTCTTTTTTGTAATCTCGATTCATTTCGTAGTTTTTCTGGAAAAAAAAATACCCGAAAAG
Source organism: Ophion costatus (assembly GCA_951751655.1). Classification (NCBI taxonomy): domain Eukaryota; kingdom Metazoa; phylum Arthropoda; class Insecta; order Hymenoptera; family Ichneumonidae; genus Ophion; species Ophion costatus. The sequence continues at coordinate 22,333,711 of OX632364.1, read as the reverse complement.
CCTACTTTATCGGCCTCCAGGGTGGCCTGAGGCCTTTAAAAAAGTTAAGGGCTCCAAGCTTTTCATTGTAGTCACGTACAGATGACTCGTTAAAAAAAATTATTTTCTACTTTTTAGTCCATTATATAAAAGTTTGCTTAAAAAATAATCCCCTTAAAAAATACCATACAATAGCCACAAGTAGTGACAAAACACCCCCTAATTCTCAAAAATTGTGAAAAAATCTTTCCTTTGATAAAATATCATGAAAATCAGCCAATTTCTTCCTCGCCCAAAGACGACCCCGTCAAATTTTTGAATTTCGTAAATTAGGCTCTTCTCGAGTTGTAATCTTGCAAAACGTCAGTTCCCCGCTGTCAAACAGTGACGACCAGTGGCAAACCTTCGAACGGTGGAAAAATTCAAATTCGTGCATTGTGGGAAATTCTTGAGGAACAAATGGCCAAAGATAGTGTGAATCGGAAGCGAGTGAAGGTCGCTCAATTCTGGACAGTTGCGGTTCGACTCTGCATACGCCTCGGGTTAGCAACGAGCGGGACTACCAGCGTCGTTTTCAGTTTCATTATGCGGCGGGAAAGCACGCCGGGCGTGGTCCCAGGCACACGCACGGACAATAACTTCCGAAGTCGCATAAACCAGCCTGGGCAACGTCTCACTTAATGAGCGGCTTGATCACCCCCCCCCCCCAAACTCCTTTGATATGCACGTATAAAGCGCGAATGTGTGCGTAGAAGACCTCAAGCCTTGCGACGGACAGCGATGACTGTCGCGCGGCTTGTGCGCCGGGGCCTGTTATGTTACAACAACGCGAAACACATTATTCGGCGATGGATTTACGAGCGAAGATTGCTCGCGCAAATGAACGTCATGCTATAATGCGAGCCGAGCACCCTCCCCCAAAACGCGACGACTTCATTCTCTTCTCGAGTCTCTGCCCCCGATTGCTTCATTCTCATCGTTCTCTCATTTGTCTCTTGGCCGGAGATTGGAACAAAAACGCACCGTTGCATATCCGAGCAGGGCCGCGACGTATGTTGTTTTTTTTTACTGATTTTTTCAGACCTGAATACGACCACTGGGGGCTCAGCCTCGAAGTTTCAGCAGGTGCAACGAAACGTCGTTCTGGAGAGGCAAAGAATGGAATCTAAACATTTTGACGTAGTTTCTTATGAGAAATTGCTAATTCAGATCCGGTAGATCAACGTTGGGGCCAACGAGCGGACCCAATGTGACAGCTGGAGAAATTGAGGGCTCAGTTGACATTTTTAGAAAATATCGATTTTTGGTGTTTGGGGGATTTTCAAAATATAAGATGAAAATGATATTCTCGGAAAATTTCAAGTCGATCCGTTAAAACTTGAAGGAGTTATGAGCGTTTATAGGTATATTCCGGGAGAGGTATGAACGGCGAACTCGGCTTCCTTGAGGTACTAGGGGATTGACTAATCAACAGAAAATCTATAAATGATCGAATCTGAAAAGGGTAAAATATAATATATTTGGGTATAATAATAAACATGATAAGGAAAAGAATTGCTTGAGAAGCGTATGTGATAACTGTGTATCATATTATGAAAATAAAGTAATAAAATAGCAATCAGATTTGACTTGAGTTGTCACAAGCCGCCATTTCATAATTCTGGCAATATCCGTGGCAACGATGTACTCAGGTGCTTTCGATAAATGTCAAGTGTGTGTTTGTTTACCGTATGTGTAAGCGTGTGTTTGTAGTGTGTGTGAAATGTGCATATTGTAAAGGGAGAGATGACAGACGCGGCTAGCGGGCGCAAAAATTAGTCGATTCAATCGATAATATCTGCTCGAAATGTCCCGCAACCTATATTTGCCATGGAACATACGTGACCGCGACAGTTTTCTTGTTATTTATCGCTTTTCGCATAGCTCCGAGCTAATCGCGAACTATTATTAATTCCGTTCCAATAATTGATCCGCACGGATTCTCTATAAGGTGCGGGTTGAATGCATTGATTTCGTGAATTAATTACTATTGTATTCAGCCGATACGGCACGCAGAGTTTTCGCGGACGTCATTTAATATGTCTATACTACATCATATAAAAAAATCAATTTTCTTTCTAACGAGGAGGTTCGAGCACCGACTACCTTAAAATAACTTTTTCGAAACCGGTTCCCACGATATCTCGAAACATCGCTGCACCGATCGACTTCAAATTTCAGAAGCGTCTTTTACACGCCAAAAAGCAGTGCTTGAACAAAGGATTTATTTTTCGATGCATCGTTTTTTTGTTATCAACGGGAGTAGAGCCTATTTCAACCGAAAATCGATACTTCCAATTCGGACGGCGACCATTTGAAAACAAACCACATATTTTATTAAATCTTCCAGCCAAGCACTGGATAATTCCATGGAAAAACCAAATCCGTTTGACTTTTGGATTTCGGATGATGAGTTCCCGAACAGAAGTGGTCACCCCGAAGGGCGTTTTTTAAACAACGGCCTGCATTGTATCTACCGCATTTATAAATATTTTTCAATACAATTTTTTTTAAAGATCCTTTAGCCTTACTTGCCACTGTGGGGTACGAAGCAGCCCCACCACTTTTTTTCTCATGCGAAGATGTATTGATGATGTATATTCTACAAAAATGTGGCAAGTAAGGGTTGACACCATAATCTATAATATAAACAAAAATGAAAACCTGCATATGTTTCATCGAAAAAAATTTACGAAAATTCCGCTTTGCCCAGCCCCGAGCTGGATGTAACCCATTAACGATTGCAAACTTCCGGAATTTTCAAACAATCGGTTTTATCGTTTATTACTATTCTATACACTTTTACGCAACTAAACAAAAATACAATTTTTCTGCACAATAACTTACAACATTTAATTAACGAGACGCTAACACTTTACAATTCGCAAATTGTAATTGGTACTTTAATTTCATATTTTCTAAAGGAATATACGGTCCATTTCTCAAAGGGGAGATTTAAGGGAGAGAAATAAACAACTGGTTCGATGTGCTTAAAAAACCTGAATTTCGGAATAGTTCGACGAACCGATTTCGAATTTTCGGTGTGCACGTCTCGATTGCTAATGCGTTATTAGACTGTCCACTTTTCTCACCTACTCGATAGGGGCTCCAGAATTTGGTTACCGCAAAGTTAACAGTGCCTTAATGTGACAGTAAGAAGAGTCCTGGAGCTCCGAAATCGGCCGTCGGTTCACCGGAGACCGGTGTGTGACGTTCTTACGGTATGTCCACGGAGCGTTTTAGCTTCGACACCGAACTGTCACAAAGAGTACCAACAGGATAATCGACGTACTTTTCTTTCCTAATTAATCTAGAAATAGAACAATGGAAAGATAAGGACGCGTTGATTTCGTGACAGCAGGTATCTGGAATATGAGAGCCTTTTGGAGACTTCCAGAAGTCTCCAAAAGGTCATTGCGTCTGCATCTTCATTTATGCAAAAGTCGTATATCATCTGCTTTACGATGATTGTCTCTCTGTCACCTCGCAGTCACGGTCTCCTCCCATAACTGAAATGGTTGGTCATAAAGATGGGTGTCGTATGTGATTCCAAGGGACCCTACGGATAACCACATATATGCCATAAAGCTTGCGCACAGTTATTGGAACGCTCCATTATTTCAGGAGCTCTCCGTCCGGGACATCGTACGAACTTCGAAAAATTATAATAACTACAATAGTCAATGTTTAAAAAAACTACGAATATTACAAAAAGTGCAACTATTTCATGGCATTGAAAAATTGAAACAAACTTTTCGAGTAATAAACAACAGGTACATGTAAATAATATGAGTTGGTTTTTATTATAAAAAAATATATATATCGATACATTGAGATATATAATTGGGTTTGTTTGGGTTTGATTGTATAATAATTGTTATATCATGTTGAAATTAATAAATTAATAAATAATTAATGAATTGTTAATTAATTTTAAAAACTCAATAAATAAATTCTTATATAATTTGTTAATTAATAACAAGGTTGAAATTAGGTGTGCCGAATTGGGACAGCACATATATGATAAATCGATTAAATTCTTGCAAATTTGAACGTTTCTGCGTTCCAGAGGGAGATTTGGGGAGAGCGAGATGCGCCTCTTATCGAGTGACCCGAAGCGATACAACGTGCATGCCTCGGTCGCTGCCAAATTCAGTTATCAGATTTATGAGTACATCGAAAAATTTGGCATATAATAAATATATAAACTCTTTAAAATAAAATGCGGCGAGGATACCAGAACGCAAATTTCCTAGGCGAGATGCCTAGAAAATGCAAAGAGTGAAAACCACATTGTTGCACGTACAGCTGCAGAACTGTTTGAAGAATAAAAAATTAATCCTTCGAGCCGGATTTGAACCAGCGACCTATGGATTTCTCTTTTTGATCGAACCAACTACAGTCCACCGCTCTACCAACTGAGCTATCGAAGGCGATGTTACTCTGGTACCCAGCACGACCAGATGAATTAATTTGTCGAAAATTAATCGACCAAAAAAAAATGAATCCTTCGAGCCGGATTTGAACCAGCGACCTATGGATTTCTTTTTCCGATCGAGCCAACTACAGTCCACCGCTCTACCAACTGAGCTATCGAAGGCGATGTTACTCTGGTACCAAACGCGATCAGATGAATTAATTTGTCGATAATTAATTGACCAAAAAAAATTAATCCTTCGAGCCGGATTTGAACCAGCGACCTATGGATTTCTCTTTTCGATCGAACCAACTACAGTCCACCGCTCTACCAACTGAGCTATCGAAGGCTACGAGAATCAAAACGAGATCGTAGCCCCTTGAGTTGATCCACAACTTTCCAACGAGGTCAATCACCTTCACGCTCCCGATCCATTCGGTGCTCGGTATATATCTTCAGTTACAATTCAAAGATTAAAAGACTCCGAATTCACAAATCTCTCCGCTTACTTCGTCATGCGACTATAGCTTTACGAAGGTACCATAACCTAAAAATCCCAATGAACGAAACATTGATAAATTCGTGCTAAAATCTGCAACATTAATTGCCAAATCATCGGAATAAGTATTCTCTACACTTTCACTTTTTTTCGTCAAAAACGAAAAACGAGGTAAACCGTGCATGTAAAAAAATTCAAGCTGACAGATCCTCTCAATGTATCGTGCGTCATGACAGACACATGGACGCACCTGTCAGGTGAGGTGAAGGGATGAAAAATGTATGAAACACAACGAGAGACGAGATCGCCGACAAAGCGAGAGAGGCACGCGTGTCCCGCGCCAGCAAATACTCGGTTTGATAGCGCGGATACGGGAACGAGAGCAAAACGTGTCCCACATACTACGCATATATATGTATTATAAGCGATCGAACTTGTCGATTGTCTTTCGTAAAGTGAACTATATCGGCAGTACATTAATCATCCGTCGCTTTTTACTATCGTCCTTCGTTAATTACATAAACACATACATAAAACGATGAAGAGCCAGTTACAGTAACATGCACCCATATATGTGGGTACTTGAGGTGAATTACATGGCCACCTCTAGTTGGACAATCTTTACTTTAGCTGGACAATCTACACTTTTTCCAGCTTCATGCAATTTTTTTGAAAATAGCTCGTATCCAATAAAAAAAAGGTCTTGCAGCATGGCAGCAGTCCGTGGTATTTGCAGCAAGCACCCATAAGGGTAAAGGATAGTATAGCAAAAGCAACGGTTGGGTATATGCCAAGGCGATTATAGTACAGTCAGCCGCATATGATCAATGCGGCTGACTGTACTATGATCGCCTTGGAAAGCGCCAACCGTTGCTTTTGCTATACTATCGTTTGCCATGGGTGCTTACCAAAGTCCATGGCATTTGAAACAAACGCCCATGGTGAAGACGAGTACAGTTGAGTTATTCATCGTCAATTGGCAAGATGATCTATCATGACCTATAGTCAAAATAGTCCATGATCTATCATGACCTATAGTCAAAATAGTCCATGATCTATCATGACCTATAGTCAAAATAGTCCATGATCTATCATGACCTATAGTGAAAATAGGTCATGATAGATCTTGCCAATTGATCGCCATAGGCCTTTGTTGAAAAGCCATGGACTTTTCTCTCATACTGCTGCAATTCTTTCGAATAATTATTCAAAGACAACCACGGGGTAATTCCTTCAGTATTTTAATCTTTTACAATTTACGAACTGCGACATTTTGCGCCACGCGATCAAAATTAATCGCAGCTCATCCACACGTTTTTTCTGTCGTCAATCGCGTGTACGCATATGCGAGAAATTGGCAAGTGGCAAAGGCGGTTTCCAATTGCCCCGGACTCCTCGCTTGATATATTTTGCGGAGAGAGCGAAGGTCGATTCCGACGTGATAATAATCAATATCGGAAAGTGCACTATATAATTACGGGCCCGCGGTAGCATAGGCCGGAGACGGATGACGAGGCCGGGACATCAGGGCACATTGTAGAATAATAACAAGAAGAAGAAGAAAGGCGGGTTGGGGAAGGAAGGAGTGCACAACTGGAAGTGGTGCGTGGCAGGGAAAGGACCAAGCTGGGCCCAAGAAACACGTCCGGCTGTGGACTGAACTGACTAACGTCGGCAGATGCGTCATATGGAATCGACGTCTCCCGTCCAACTGCTTTTTATACTAATACTCACTAATACTCAGAAACTCACCCTGTCTCTCTCTCTCTCTCTCCTCTCTCTCTCTCTCTCCTCTCTCTCTCTCTCTCTCTCTCTCTCTCTCTCTCTCTCTCTCTCTCTCTCTCTCTCTCTCTCTCTCTCTCTCTCTCTCTCTCTCTCTCTCTCTCTCTCTCTCTCTC
>OX632364.1:22017294-22326679 GCA_951751655.1 Ophion costatus | reverse complement strand
TCTCTCTCTCTCTCTCTCTCTCTCTCTCTCTCTCTCTCTCTCTCTCTCTCTCTCTCTCTCTCCTCTCTCTCTCTCTCTCTCCTCTCCTCTTCTCTTTCGCCTTCTCATGCTTCTGATTTACTACTGCACTTTTCCATAGACCTCATTCTTCTTCAACACCTTCACACTCGTCACGTTTTCAAAGTACGTTTACGTGTCACGTAAACATTTGACACGTTCAATGCAAATTTCACTGAATTTCCTGCATCTGTACTTCAGACTCTGCGACTCGACGGGTTATACCTAGTTGTAACATTCAAAAAGAGCTCATTTTTGGGATTTTTTAAAATGGTGATGATAAATTTCTACAAAAATTAGGAATTTAAACGAGAACACTCCGTAACTTTTTTATGTCAAATTATTTCATTATAACCGGATTAATATAAAACCGATCTGATGTGAAAAAAAAATCGAAAAGATTTCGTTAGTACATTTTCTGATGATTAGTCGAAGGAATTCTCGGAATATCGAGTTTAAAAAAAAAGGCCTGTTCAAAAGATTTTTGCGAAAAAAATAGGCATTTTTCGTTCATCAAATGAAACGTATACATCGGAAACAAAAATCCTTCGATCAAATACTATACTTTTACATCTCAAAAAAGCCCTACAAATTTCAGAAATCGTGACCCAGTGGTTTTTGAAATATCTCGCTCACCTACTTCGAAGACGTACTTTTGACAAAAAAAAAAGCGTTAAAAATTTCTATCGACGCTCCGAGCGTTCCGACGGGCATCAATATAACAGCCTATAAATCCGGAAATTCTGATCTGATCACCTTGAAATCTTCAGCGAACATTGATAAGATGATCATATCAAATATGTTGGTTTGAGAAAAAGTGATTTTTCGACTTTCAGCACTGGGCTTAACCCGTCAAAACGCCTCGTCGACGAATTGTCAAATTAAAATTAATTTACCGCGTGTAGGTAGCCGAGCACGTGCCCCCGCTTGCTACGTCCGAGTGTCCACAATTATAGCCAAAGCTTCACCAAGCCTATAGCCAAATTTTCCTGCCAGTGTAGAAGAAACTCGCCCGAGCCGCCTAATGGGCTTATCGATGAAAGAGCGGGTGCACATGCGTACCGAGTTGACGTATTTACATGAACGGCGATAAATAACACTCGAAACAATAATTGAGTCATTAAATGATAATTGACGTACGTTAATTGGAATGTACATACCGATACAGAGGGCCGCGTATGATGTACGTACGAATAATTATATTTGTAGACACGAAATGGCGGCGAGTCAGAGAGGGATTTTTTGTGCTCGCGGTCCACGCGCTCAGAGGAATTTAAAATGGTCGATCATTCATCAAAAAGAGTGGCACGCGTAACACGGTTATACCTGTACATCTTACTACATACACACGTACATAAAAAAATATACATAGGGTGTCTCAGAATCACCTGACATTTTAATTTATTAATAAAACGTATTATTCGTTTGAAAGGTACGAATATTTTAATTTTAATATAAGGTACATAGAGGTTATGTGTGGCACACAATGTCCGATAAATTGCCGCATCGTCCCTGTTCGCAAACGTTCACCCTTTTGACGAAATGTTCAGTAACAATTTGGCATAATTGCGGACTCATTGACGGTGCGTCCAATTGCTTCCTTGAGCTCAGGAATGTCCTGTGGATCATTGGCATACACTTTTCCTTTCAGAAGACCCCAAAGGAAGAAGCCCAATGGCGTCAAATCGCGAGATAACACGACCGTGAAAGGTCGTATGCAATAACTATGCAGTAACAATGTAGCAAAAAACAATTTCTATGCGTGGCTCGATCGTGTAATTATCCATGACTAAACCTCCATACTGCCTGATGCCAGTTGTCAAAGATCAGTACTCTATGTTCGCCACAAAAAAATGGCGCGCAATTTGAAATGTCAGGTCATTGGGGACACCCTTTGTATGTAATTATATATTTATCATACGTTCTCACACCATACGAAAAGATATTTATTTCCGATGCACTCGATTAAGGCTGACGAAGACGCGTGCTCTCCAATGTCGGTGACACTGAGCTCACTGGGAAGTCGTCCAAAATGAGAAAAACGAGTTGGTTATGTCGAGCAGGTGATAAACCCACCTCGCGTATTCTGTATTTCTTCGGCTTTTTTCGTCTTCTTCGAATGACGCGATTCAGAGGGTCGAAGGGAAATAAATATCTGTGTATACATGTGCATACGAGCTAACAAGGATGCAGGCATGTCGATGCCTCAAAGGGATCTTTTTCTCGTATACTACGGGTATACGATATATATATGCATAGGTCGGTTGCTTCTTGTATAAAGATATATGGAGCATTCCATGACAAATTGCACAAGGTTTAAGGGGTTAGGCCACAGTAAAGAGTATAAAATCATGTGCGAATTTAACAATTTTTTTTCTCATGCAAAAGTGATTCACTTATAAAATTAATTACACATCTATTTAGTACGAATATCAAACTGTTGGAAAATTTTTTTTTTTTTCGACTTACAAAATGGCCGACTACTAATATTTTCTTTTGTTATCTTTTTTTTAGGCGCTCCGCCGCGTGGCATTTAGCATCCACAATTTTTCACTTTTTTCTCGTCAATCTACATTAGAATACCTAGAGATGTACGTACGGAATTTAAAAAATATTGTTTTATACAAAAGTTGTAGGTATTTGAACTTAAGAAATGAATTTTCAGTAAAAAATTTCGTATAAAACTGCTCCTAAAATGAAAAGTTTTCGATCAATCAGAAATTTCGTACGTACTTCTCTGCGAAATACAATTAGGAACATAACTTTTAAATTTGAAGTAAAGCGAGGGAAAATTGTTGAAGTTATTTGTCACGCCAATTGGAAAAAAGGTAACAAAAGAAAATATTTGTAGTCGGCCATTTTGTACATCGAAAAAAATATATATTTTCCAACACCTTGATATTCATACTAAATAGATGTGTAATTAGTTTTATAAGTGAATCACTTTCTCATACGAAAAAAAATGGTTGAATTCGCACACGATTATATACCCGTTACTGTGTCCTAACCCCTTAAATTAGGATATCTCAATTCTATCCTAAAACAGGGATAAGATTAATGTTGATTTATATAAATTTATTTTAATCACATGTAACTGAAAAAAATCAGTATTGATCTCTGTTTAGAAAAATGGTTACTTTCCTAACAAGGAACATGACTTAAGTGCTCGCCTCCAATTTTGTTCAAGCTCATAGATGTGATGAAGCATTGCAAACTATTGAACTCATATTTTTTTATCAGTAGAAAAACATATTTAAGGAGGGAAACCACCCCTCAAAAAGGGCTCTTACCCCTTAAGTATTTTTTCCATACTTTTATAATGGAACTTTTCCTCAGTTTACATTAGAAAAACTTTGGTTATTGTTTCATTCCAATCGGTGGACTGCTTGTGGATGAAAGTGTAAAAGCACCCCCCGATACCCCCCTTTGAGGGGTGGTCTTCCCCCGTGAAAACATTTTTCCGTCGATAAAAAAAATACGAGTCTAATACTTTTAATGCTTTGTCACATATATGAGGTTCCACAAACCGGAGGCGGACACTTGAGCGATGCTCCTTGCGAGTGTATACCTTTGTACGAATTCAAGCGGTTGGTGACCGATGAGAATTATTTCCACCCCGTTTGGAGTGTAACAGTTGTACCATTTTTTTTGTAAAATTGCCATCTAAAAATGGTAATTTTTAGATGGTATGAATTAATGAAAAACGATTAATTAATTGAAAATTAATTAATTAAAAAGGCAATTAATGAAAATTATTATTTTTTCTCATTAATTGCTTTAATTTCTTCGGTAATCTTAGCCTACGAAAATCCTGGATCGCTTTTTAATGCTTATCTGCAATCTAAATCCGTGAAAAAGATTTTGTATAATAATAATCGTTAGGAAACAAAAATGTTTTAAAAACTTTCGTTGCGTTTGAACGATGCAATCTTCGACACCGTAATTTGAAATATCGTAACACAAGCGAACAGAATGTCTTTTAAGTTTGTAAGATTCTTGAAAAATCGTATTTCCAATGAAAGTAAAAGTAGCATATCAGTCGTCTTTTCTACAAGCTTTTATTTGACTGGCTTCGTTCGCATGTCTTTCCGCAGTTCGAAATTTGTCATAATGCAATAATATGGTCCATGATGCCACAAAATAAATAATACGTAAGTAAAATGTAACATGTGAGTAGCCAAAGTGAATAAAATGTAATATTAAATAGATTATATTCTAAATTCTAATTCTAAAAAATACAAAGTGAAGAAATAAATGTAAAAAATCTTTTAAAAACCACGCTTTTATTTATAAACTATTGCGCCAACAGGTACAAAATAATATTTAGTGTATGAAATTCAAATAGTAAAGCTACAGACGAACCCCATCCTTGGTCACTGATCAAAGGGCGCAGGCAGTACGTCCTTAATAAAACTAACATAAATATAGAATTTTTGAAAATATTAACATTTCCATCAAAGCTTGAGGCATGAAACGTCATTAGACTTGAAATGAAGCCGCAAGCATTTAGCAAAATATTAAAATTTTTAAACGTTCCATGTTTACATAAGTAGATTAAGTATGTACTGCCTGTGACTTTGACCTGCCTGTGACTGATTAATTTTTTAGTTCAACAGTTTATAGATAAGAGCTTTTTTTAAAAAAGATTTTTGACGTTTATTTTTTAAATCGGAGGCTCAGTGCCTTTTAGCATCGTTTTGATCGGCTGATCGAATGGTCGGCACGAAACGGCCCATATATATAGTTTATTCGTTGCGGTGTATGTCCCTGGTGAGTTGGGCGAGGATGAGGATGCGGTCCCTTCTCGGGAGAGTGCCAGTATATACGATCCTAATTGTTATGGCTCCACGGTGCAATAACCCGGTGCTTTATGGCGGTGTCCGTTGCGTCGGTGCTCGATTCACCGACCTGTCTCACCTCAGGCATGGTAATTGTTATGTTTGCAAAAAAAACGCAATAAGGACTGAAAAAGTTATATTAAGTCAACCCTCTCCCTCGTGGGTTTCGCACTAGAGAATCGCGGCCGGGCAAAAGAGGAGGGGGAGAGAAACAGAGAAAAAGAAAGAAAGGGAGCGAGAGCATCATACTTATACCAAAAATTCTATTTTTCCACGTTAAGGTGGAATGTACATTTAAACTGGAAACACTTAAGCTATTTTGAGGGTTTTTTTAAAACTAAGGAATGATGATTCTAGATTTATCGAACTATAGGTATTCTTTAACAGTATATCTCAGTATAAAAAACAATTTTTCTAGATCCATTTATCATCAAAACAGCGGGGCTGTGGCAGCGTGTTACAGCAAGGATGACGCGGCAGTTGCGAATTGGCGTGCAGTCTAGCTTCCCGTAGACTTTAATTTTACGTAGAGAAAAATTCGAGACTTGAATTTTACGTAGAAAAATTCAAGAAAAAACGAGAATTAGAAAAAAAAACAACATTTGAATTAAATATTCACAGAAATTTCACGTGAATGGTAGATTTTTTAAGTTTGAATTTTTTAAATTTGATTTAATTTGAATTTTCTCATATTTGATTTTTTTGTAAATTTTATTTTTTTCTACGTTAATTTTATTTTTTTCAAGTCGTACTTGTTTCCGAGAAATTAGAAGAAAAAAAAAATTTCAATCGAAATTTTACAGAAATTTCGCGTGAAATGTAGATTTTTTTTGTAAATGGGTGTCATTCTCTTAAATCTGCATTTTCGGCATGTTAATTGCTGTCAAATAGAAACTATACATGTTCTAACTGAAAAAAAAAATTAAATTTTTTTTCCACTTTAATTGAATTTTTGTCTATCGTAGAAAAGAAATTCAGTTAACGTAGAAAAAAAATTCAAAGTTTTTTCAGTTAGAACATGTATAGTTTTTAGTTGACAGTAATTAACACGAAGAAAATGCAAATTTGAGAGTATGGCACACATTTGCAAAAAAAAATCTACACTTCATGCAAATTTCTGTAAAATTTAGATTGAAAAGTTTTTTTTTCGAATCTTTCAGAAACAATACTCGTCAAGTAGAAGGTAGCTTTATTACATTATCGCTATTTCTACCAAGTTTCAACCCAATCGGCATACTAGTTTTTGAGCAATCCTACACGCCAATTTCGAAAATGCAGTTTTGAGAAAAACACGTTCGAAGTTCAACGAATTTTGCTTTCAAACTTTGGCAAAATATTGTACGTATATAGTTCTATAGTTTAAAGAAAAAGAAAGGAAATCGATTTTTTGATCGTCGTAAACGTATGTCCAACCTTAAGGGAGCCTACCAGTCTAAAGCCCGGGAAAAAATGTGGTTCAAGTATCTTTACGAATTTTCTCGTAAGGTTTATTTTAACAAAATGGCAGCGCTGGAACCGCTATTTTTCCACCAATTTCTCACGTAATACAAAAATTAAAAATAATTTAATACTTCTAGATAAGATATGCCTTCGAAGTACGTCGGCACGTCGAGAAACATCGATTTTCAATTAAATTGTGCATGTTTGGAAAAAAAATTGTTTTCAGCAACAAAAATTGTCGGAAATATTTTATTTCTTATAAAGTTCGCAACATATGAAAAATCCCATACGTACGTTGATGTCAAATGTTGTTATAAGACTGAAAAAATAAAATTCAAGTCAACCAGTGAAAAATTAGCGATGTAATATCACAGGACACTTTCAGCCAAAGATGACTAGCTTCACCCAGCTGCAGCGAGGCCGTTTTGTGAGAAAATCTGAAAAAAATCGTGACGACACTTGAAGATATGTATAATAAAGTCCCCTGAACAGAATATTCATCCTATCAACTGGGTGTCCATAAAAACTTGTCGAAATTCATCTTTTTCGCCAAATTCTGTTGAAGTGTGCATCGTTCGAGTGCAACGAAAATTGATCCTTTTTTCCTTGTTAAAAATCTTTTTTGGCCGATACAAGCCGCCAGTGTCACTTACACGTTTCAACCAATTATAATCAGAGATTTTCGACTTTAATTTTTCACAAAGAGTCTTTCGGATACTGATTTAAAAAAATGCTTAAATTCAAAAATTGACAAGCAGAAAACGTCGTTGCATTCCAACGTACAGACGAAATGAAATTTGGATAATCAACATTCGAAAGTGACCGTTCAAATGTGACGTCAGTGTCTCACAAATAATTTCGACTGTAGTGCTCGTTTCGATTGTGCAATAGTGCAGAAGTTAAACGGCTCGAACTGTTTTTTTTTTTTTGGTTGCGTCGAGTACGCTTTCGAAAAATACGAAACGAAATCTACGAGGCCGAGGTGTCTTTCCCTAAGCTCGCACATGACAGCGCACACTATTTTCCCGCCGAGGAGGATAATTAACGCGCAATTTACGAAAGTAACGAGGCGACTCGCTCGCGCGAGCGTTCGCAAAAAAGTCAACTTGCTCGCAGGTGCCTATATGTCTACCGAGTGGTCTCTCGGCGAGCCATTTTATCCGTGCACACACAAACACGCGTGTATCCGTACGTGCACTCTACACGTACAAAACAATACACGTGTATAAAATTTTATAGTATATTTTAGGTGGAAAGAATGAGAGAAGCGGCGTGTAAGTAACGCAAATGGAGAGGCGGACGTAGTGGCAAGAAAAAAAGAGAGAGATGCGTTGGGGTGAGCACACACAGTGGCCAACTTAATTGTGAGCTCGACTTCATGCTGCCGTAACATGATATTTACATCGAATACTTCGCGATAAAAGCGGCTTTACTTATTTTTCTCTTTTTTCTTTTGTTGCTTTCATTCTTTCTTTCGTTGACTCTTCCCGGCACGTACATACCGCGTAAGTACACGCACGAGAGTGTAGGAAAAATTCTTGGGGTGCAACGAGAGCTCTGGTTTTTTGCTTGTAAATTCACTGTTTACCATCATCGTGCTCCTCTTTATTGTTATCTCTGTTCGAGGCACGTGTGCACGGGTTCGACGTTACGAGAGCGACTTGTCAAGTATTGTTACCGTTGCCCAACGAGTGCGGGTAATAATCAATAACTTGGCACGTTTGTAGTGTTTTTCTTTTGTTTTTCGATGCACCCGAGGTTAGTCGAATAATTGAACGTTGAGGCAAAGGTAATGAGCGATGCTGACCTTTAAGGTAGTAGGTGCAGGTACCTCCTCATTAGAAAGAAAATTGATTTTTTTATATGCTGGAGTATAGACATACAGGATGACGTCCGCGAAAACTCTGCATGCCTTATCGGCTGAATACAATAGTAAATAATTCGCGAAATCAATGCATTCAACCCGCACTTTATAGAGAATCCGTGCGGATCAAACATTGGAACGGAATTAATAATAGTTCGCGATTAGCTCGGAGCTATGCGCAAAGCGATAAATAAGAAGAGAACTGTCGCGGTCACGTATGCTCCATGGAAAATATAGGTTACGGGACATTTCGAGCAGATATTATCGATTGAATCGACTAATTTTTGCGCCCGCTAGCCGTGTCTGTCATCTCTCCCTTTACAATATGCACATTTCACACACACTACAAACACACGCTTACACATACGGTAAACAAACACATACTTGACATTTATCGAAAGCACCTGAGTACATCGTTGCCACGGACATTGCCAGAATTATGAAATGACGGCCTGTGACAACTCAAGTCAAATCTGATTGCTATTTTAATACTTTATTTTCATAATACGATAAACAGTTATCACATACACTTCTCGAATAATTATTTTTCTTATCATGTTTATTATTATACCCAAATGTATTACATTTTACCCTTTTCAGATTCGATCGTTTATAGATTTTCTGTTGATTAGTCAATCCACTAGTACTATCTTAAATCGCAACAAATGCAAGGAAATTTCTGTTTTTGTATCGCCTAAATGGGTTTGAGCAGACACAGTCTACGAAAATGAATTGAACGTTTGTTGTAGGATCTGTTTGACGGATCGATAACCAAAATTTATCAGACTTTAAATTAAAAAATAATATGTAAAAAAAAATGTTTAAGCTTTTATTTAATGTACTAAAAAGTAGAAAATCATTTTGTTTAACGGGTCACCTATATGTGACTTCAAATAAAACCTTGGGGCGCTCAACATGAAAAATGTTTGATAAATTTGATCAATTCAGTTTGGTTAAACGTATTTAATTGGGCACAATAGTAATTAGAAAACTTATCATCACACGTTTATACTCAGTTTCAGGATTTCCATTTAAGAAATCTAAGGTTGTTTCACAGTGATTTAAGAATGTTGAGTCCCTATGAAACATGTTAATGCTAATTGTTCAATAAATAGCTTCTTAATCGTCATGAAATTTTTACACGACCTCCTGAATACTTCATGTAAAAACATACCAAATTTTCAGAGTTCTATCATCATTATTTCAACCTCCTTAAGGGTTGAAATAAAAAATGATAAGAAAATTCTGAAAATTTGGTATGTTTTTGTATGAAGTATTTAAGAGGTCGTGTTAAAATTTCACGACGATTAGGAAGCTCGTTATTAAGAAATTAACATTTTGTTAAGAACAATTTTTAAAAGAAATACAAAAAAATTTATCAATAAACTTCGTTTTGTTTCCGTTGCTTTCAGTATATTGTAGATATTATAAAATTGAGAGGTCAAAAAAAAACTTATTGCAAAGTTACACCAGTTTCCATAAAACAACATTTAATTTGTTAATGTTAATTGTTCAATAACGAGCTTCCTAATTGTCGTGAAATTTTTACACGACCTCTGAAATACTTCATACAAAAACATACCAAATTTTCAGAATTTTATCATCATTTGCGATTTGGGACTCAACATCCTGAAATCGCAACAAATGCAAGGAAATTTCTGTTTTTGTATAGCCTTAATGGGTTTGAGCAGACACAGTCTACGAAAATGAATTGAACGTTTGTTGTAGGATCTGTTTGACGGATCGATAACCAAAATTTATCAGACTGTAAATTAAAAAATAATATGTAAAAAAAAATTTTAAGCTTTTATTTAATGTACTAAAAAGTAGAAAATAATTTTGTTTAACGGGTCACCTATATGTGACTTCAAATAAAACCTTGGGGCGCTCAACATAAAAAATGTTTGATAAATTTGATCAATTCAGTTTGGTTAAACGTATTTAATTGGGCACAATAGTAATTAGAAAAATTATCATCACACGTTTATACTCAGTTTCAGGATTTCCATTTAAGAAATCTAAGGTTGTTTCACAGTGATTTAATAAATACAGTTGATATGTTAACGTAAATTGTGTAAATTAAAGACTGTATGTCTAAATTTGGAGCGTCCCAAGCTTTTATTTACAGTAACATGTAGGTGACTTTGTAGAAAAAAAATGTTCTACTTTTTAGTACATTCAATAAAAGCTTGTTTTTCTTAATACTTTTTTTACACATAAATTATTTTCTACTTTTTAGTAGTTAGTATCAAGTTTTATTTGCACAACTTTTTGCAAAGCTTTTTACAAAACTACTTTTTAGTATTTAATTGGTTTTACTAGTTAGTTGTTATTAGTAGCTTACTAGTTTACGAGTTTGTACGTTAGGAACATGGAATGCTTGTCAAAAATGACAAAGAGTGTAATTGGGATTGAACTTACGAGTAATGGCTGCATTTAAAATTTTCACACACGAACATAGTCGCCTACGAATTTGTTCGCATGTGTTAGTGAGATTTCATACGGATGATTAGATATCGCTAGTTTTCCATGAAAAGCTGAACATTTTATGAATATTTTTTTTTCTACGTTAAATCGTGCATTGTCACCTTTTAGATACACGTTAGCAAAATTTCAGAGCACTAATTGATCGGGAAGTGGGAGAAACATCGACTTTCCGTTTTGCATCTCACAGAAAGTCAAGTTAAATAAAAGCTTATAAAATTTCATTAAAGTTACTAAATTTGAATTGAATTCCATTACTAAATTTAGCTTACGTTCAATTTACGAAATTTAAATGTAGCAAAATTAATTTAATTATTAAATTGAATGTACTAAATGTTAATTCAATAAAAATAGTAGATCTTTCAGTAAAAATGAATAAATAATAGTCAAGATAAGAGGAAAAAGAAACATCAACCTACTTCAACTGTATCCTCACTACAATAAAAAAAAAAGTTAATGTAAGTTAACATTTATGTGAAGAATGAAGAAACACCATTGATAGTTAAACATTCCATTCAGCTCACCTTTTTTTCCGATACTTCTATTCAATGAAATGTATCCTGAGTCAAGAGAGAGAGAGTACCAGGGAGAAGATAAAGATGGTGAGAGACACGTAGAGGCAGAAAGGCAAGAGAGAACGAACGAATTAGGTCCACTCGAGGAAGTTATTAATCACGGTCCAAAGTAGCTTAGTATACAGTTGGAGGATAACTGTCAGGAGGCAATGCCAAAGCCAAGGAAGCAAGGGAGAGAGAGAGAGAGAGAGAGAGAGAGAGAGAGAGAGAGAGAGAGAGAATATATAGAAAAAACGTGGCCTTAAAATAAGGTGAAAATTAAAGAACGGTGCCAAGATTCGAGAAAGTGAGAGAAGGCGATCTCAGCACGAGCCAAGTTCATCCACTCTCAAGATGCCCCGATCTTTCGCACCCCCGGAATGACGTACGAGTCTGACGCAGCGTGGGGCACCCTTTCGGTCCTTTCGCGGCGTTTACTAGCTCGTACACACACACATATATATTTATACCTACATGTATATAAATATAGAGAGGTCGGGTGATGCACCGCGATGTATCGTCGCTCCTGCTGATGATGCACCCCCGATCGAGCCTAAGGATTCCCCTAAGATTGTAAAGCACGACCGAACGAGTGCCGATGCGAATAAATATTTGAATTACAATCCGAGCCGCTCGTAAAAACGTCGTCACTCGTAACGGATTGCTCGGCTACGTGTATCCATCCATAGGTGTGCAACTCTTTTTCTCCCTGGATTCGAATGATCATATGCATCGGAGACTGCACAGTGTAGATCCAGTTATTCACGGCTAATAAACACTTTAGGACATTTTTTCACTGCTCAAAATCTATTGAGCTTCAGTCACGGCACTTTCTCTCGGTCCCTTTTTTTTTAATTCAGAAAGTCATGCAAGTATTTTCGACGAGCGTGGAAGCCTCTTCGTTGGATTTTTGTACGCTTTTTGTTCCTTTCCAATTTCCTTTCCAATTTGAGTCAGTCCAAGATTATGTAAACGTTTGCTCACAGCTGTTTTAGTAACGTTTAAGGATGTCGAGTCCCTATGAAACATGTTAATGTTAATTGTTCAATAAATAGCTTCGTAATCATCATGAAATTTTTACACGACCTCCTGAATACTTCATTTAAAAACATACCAAATTTTCAGAATTCTATCATTACTTCAACCTCCTTAAGGGTTGAAATAAAAAATTCTGAAAATTTGGTATGTTTTTGTATGAAGTATTTAAGAGGTCGTGTTAAAATTTCACGACGAATAGGAAGCTCGTTATTAAAAAATTAACATTTTGTTAAGAACAATTTTTAAAAAAAATAAAAAAAAATGTATCAATAAACTTCGTTTTGTTTCCGTTGCTTTCAGTATATTGTAGATATTATAAAATGAATAGGCAAAAAAAAACTTATGGCAAAGTTACATCAGTTTCCATAAAACAACATTTAATTTGTGAATGTTAATTGTTCAATAACGAGCTTCCTAATTGTCGTGAAATTTTTACACGACCTCTGAAACACTTCATACAAAAACATACCAAATTTTCAGAATTTTATCATCATTTGCGATTTGGGACTCAACATCCTTAACATATCAAACAATTCTTTAAGAGTTTAAAATCGATACTGATCGAGTGAGGGCTCCGATTCTACAGCTTCAATTGTTTTTCGGCTGTCCTTGACGTTCTTCGTCTTGAACTCGGCATTTTTCCAAATGTTGAAAAAATCTTTGCAGATTGTAGTTGTCATAGGATGAATTGTGAATTACCGTGAAACGGGGTTGAATTGACATTAAACGTAACTTTGACAGTTCTGGCAACCTTAACAGAACGTCGAAATACGGTTCAAATGTGTGCGCATTTAAATGTGTTTAAATTTGTTGTTCGAATTTATTCTAATGTTACTAAAGCTGATGGTAATGGTGCTTAAGTTCATTTTGATCTGAATGATAATTATAAGACATTTATAAGATAATTATAAGATTAACGGCCTATAATTGTACGCTAGGTACTTGATATTTTTGGGTACAACGTTTATTTAATAAGGATGGCAAATAGATTGGGAAAAAAACGTTGTTTTTCATTTAATTCCATGTATAAGGCATAACATTTTTTTTTACAAAATGATGTGAAGGTAACCTTTAATCTTTGATATGAGTTGCATTTCGATGCCTTGTCAATGAAACCCCACACTAGAGGTTACGTTGACATTTAAAAAAATTGATATAAAATGATGGGAGGGTGGCGGGCCTTGACTTTCATATACATTTGTGGCCAAAGAACATATTTTTCTGTCGGAGCAAAAAAGTTGGAATTAAGGATGTTAAAAAAAAGTTACCTACAAAAAAATTCCAAAACCTGTTTAACCCTTCGAGTGCACACCTCCGCCGCCAACCTATAAGTGCATCTTGGGTCAATCTGACCCAAGGCGTTTTTCAAATCGTTGTATTCCGGTAAATATGCATTTTTTTTGTTTTTTTTTTTTGTAGAGACGTTTTTTGTAGTAAAGTATCCATAAATATGGACAATTTATTACAAAAAACGTCTCTACAAAAAAAAACGAAAAAAGCATATATTTTTTTTAATTGAATTAAATTTTTTTTTTAATTTTTTCAATTTTCTAAATTTAATTTTTTTTATTTTTAAAAATTAAAAAAAACATGTTTAAATTGTATTTTTAAACGTATGCCCCACTTTGAACGAATGTTTTGGCATTTATTTTTTGACGAGAACGAAAATTAAATGCCAAACCATTCGTTCAAAGTGGGGCATACGTTGAAAAATACAATCGGTGACAGAACATTTTTGGGGTCAAAACGACCCAGTGTGCACTCGAAGGGTTTAAAGTCACTCCATTTTACGGTACTAACAGATGTAAATTCATGCACATTTTAAGACAGTTGGGTTCTCGACAGTCAAAACACACGCACACACACCTTGAGCATTGTATCAACGGATTTTATGGCAAAATGACGGAGCAGTTAGGGTTCAAAGCTGTTTTTACATAAAACTAGCAAAATTGTACCAACGAAGCTCAAAATATCAACGACAATCCTGAAAATCTAGTGCATCAGTTTTCCCACTGGCGATTCTACATGGTGAACGCCCACACATATACGCGCATCACACACGCTCTTGCAGCAACCGTCGCCTATTTGGGATCTGCACTTTGCTGTACTGTGAGTAGCAGACGGTTGTTGTGACAACTGGCGGTAGTTTGCGGCACCTCATAGCCAAAATCTACTAATTCTGTAATACCGTCGTGACCGCGTCGAGATTTCCCAGCGTGTGATACATGGTCTTCAAAATAAAAAATCGTGAATCAAATCTCCATTTCATTCGCGCAGATTTGTTTAACGGACCCTCACCTGAAGGGCTGTGCCAAAAAATCCACACGCGGTTTACATCGAAAGGAAATACCAACAAAAAATGTTAAGATTTTGATTCTTGTAAATCAAGATCCCTATCTGAAGCATCTACTTACTTGCAAAGTTTCACGATATAGGTAAAAACTGTAGAAACTGCGAAGTTGCGACAGTACATGACCAAGTTTCAAGGGTTCCTTGTTTCAATACAAACCATAAAAAAGAACGCTTTTCTGTAATCAAAATCATAATTCTTACGCGATACTTTCTAACGTTTTCCGTTTTTCGAATTAAGATCTTTTCCCAATGCGAATATTCTTCACAAATGGAGAAGCAGCCGTGTCGGACTTTTACGACCTCTGTTTGCTGGAGTTTCTTCGGATGGGGGCGCCGTGCGCGTGCAGTTGTTCGCGAGCAATAAAAGGGTATTTTTCTAGCGGTCAACACCAATCGACTTTTATTCGCTTCACCTAGATCTCGTTTCCTGTTTTCTTTTCTTCCCATACGTGGCAAGGCCTTCTTATCAGAAATTTAAGTCAGTTTTCTAATCGATCCATTTTGAAAAAATTGTTCCATTTTTTTTTTAATAGTTCCATTTTTTTAGAATTGTTCCATTTTTCAAAAATTATTTCATTTTTTAAAATTGTTCCATTTTTTTTAAATTGTTCCATTTTTTTTTAATTGTTCCATTTTTAAACCCTTTTATTTTTTTAATAGTTCCATTTTTTACATTGTTCTTTTTTTTAATTGGTCTATTTTGCCATTGATCCTCTTTTTAATTGGTCCATTTTTTAATTGATCGGCTTTTTTAAAATCGTTTTGTAATTGTTCCATTTTTTTCAATTATTCGCGTATCGTTCGATCAGCATTGCCAACAGTGTACAATCGTATAAACGACGAAACGATTTTTCAACATATTCTTTTTTTCCGTTACAAATCCGTACGTCCGTTTCTCGGCGATTTATCGCCATTATCCGCAGTTTATTTACGTCGATCCAATCTCGTTTCGTATTTTTTCTCGCTCGTACGTTACATCGCATCGCTTCAACACCATCGTTACGCCGAGTCTCGTAATTCCAACGTTATGTTCTTCCCGATATGGAATACGTATGTGGAGGCAGGTGACATTAGGACGTAGTGCCGTACACACGTATACACGTATGCGTATGTACTCGTCCAAACTGGTCTTCCCGTATACCCCATTTTTCGATCGATTTCTTGATCGATTCCAGCCCCCCCCCCCCCCCCCCCTCCCTCAACTAGACGTCTCTTCACTCGACAGATATTTTTCAGTACATGAGCAATCGAGGCACGTCTGATCTAAGGGGTTACCCCCACTTGCGATTTTGAAAAAATCGATTTTTTTATTGCATTTTTTTGAAGTATAAGTATCTGAGAATATGTCCTGTAAATTTCAAGCCGATCCAAACAAAATTGACTGAGATATGAGCGTTGAAAGAGAAGAATCCGTGAATTGAAGAACTGAAATTGAAACTTTAAACGCGTTTTTTTCAAAATGGCATTTCTGAAGTCGGTGACCAAGATTACTCGAACACTAATCAACCGATCTTCTTGAAATTTTGCAGGCTTATTTAATACATCAAAATGTAGTCTTTAATCGTTCGGTTTTTTTTTCGAAAAAAAATGGCCGGTTTATAGCCAAAAAACGGCCGTTTTTTTCGTTAAAATCGAACCATTAACTTTGACTCGACGCCATTTTGTGAAAAATAAATAATTTTTTAAAATCCTTCGATTAAAGACTAGTTTATACTTATATTTGACTAAATCCATCCGCATTTTTTTTTCAGATGATCCACTTCGCCGCAATGTTGGTCACCGCAAACCGTGTATATAAAAACATTATTTCATTGACGGCCATTTGCCACTAAACAATGGAATATTTTTCAATAAAAAAATTACTGAAAGTTCTTCAAGATGTGTTCTTTAAGATGGTATATTGACCGATTAAAAAAGTTTTGTAGTTTTCTTTAAAAAAATTCACGAAAAAGGCCTGTTTTTGCGCTACAAGTGGGGGTAACGCGCTAAGCTTGGCGACAATTCTACGGGCTAAGTAGGAGCAATGTTAAGAGATATTTAGAAACTAACTGATCAATCATCTTCTTGTATGCCTTCAGACTTACTTTTGCCGGAGGGGGGTCCGTTCTCGTCGAGGCTGCCTTGCATCATACCGTGCAGTAGGAGGCCCCTTTATGATCACTCGATTTAACTAACATCGAGACGCCACGTCGAATTAGCTGCGAGATAAGCGGGCAGGAGAGGGAGAGAGAGAGAGAGAGATAGAGAGAGAGAGAGAGGGAGAGAGAGAGAGAGAGAGAGAGAGAGAGAGAGAGAGAGAGAAGGAGTATCGAAATGATTCATGGGAAACAAACAAAAAGGCGTAACTTACCGCACCCAAAGTTCAGAGTAATGTCGATTACGCCTTTACGGTCTTTGATTATTCTAGTGTTACATATATCCGTGAAAAAGACCGCGCTTCGATTGTGCCGACGATCAAGTGTCCCGAGGCTTACAAAAGCGAGAAGCCGAGATACCGGATGCCCATCGAGGAAGAACTGACACACGTGGTGTCCACGAGCTTAAGGAAGTTTCGGCAGTACAGTCCGTTCAATGAAAAATCATGGAAAAACATGAAAAATCATTTTTCTCTTCTTTGTAAAACGGAATTTACTCTACAGGGTTGCATTGAAAAATAACTTAGAAATCGTTTAAAATAACACCCTATATGTAGAAATTTATGGAAAAATGGAAAACTCATGGAAATTTATGGTCGATGAGTTTTTTTATTCCATTGGAAAATATTATTACTAATGTAATAAGATCGATTACTTAGATACGATTTAAGATCGTAAGAAAATATGGGAAAATTTTGTGACGCGATATTTTCTCCAACCGTGACATTTTTACGGTGGCGAAGTTTGCATCGTTGAAACGCAAAGAAAAGTCCTTATTATATTTTTATTATCGTATGAAATATTTTTTTCGCAGATTTTGATCGTTGATCTTCAAACAAGAATCTTAAGAAGTGGTAAAAGCATTTTGTATAGCAAAAGACAGAAATGAGAAATTGAAGCAATTAAAAAAAAAAAAATTCATCGCATTCGGACAATTTGAAGTTCAAGCTCATACATTTTTCCGATGTGCTTCTACTCTGTACAAGGATATCCATATCGTTGAGAATAAAATCGTTTTCGGTAATATTTTAATACCAATCAGTGAAGTTTTAAGGGAGGCGATACCTTTAGGCGAGAAAAAAATGCTAATTTCCATGATTTTCTTTAAAGGAAAGGTTACTTCATCATTTTTTAGACTTAGAGTATGTTTTATTACTACTTTTGGCTGTTACGCGGTATTTTTTTCTTTATCAATCTTTAAAAATGGCGGAGGTGTGGAATGGTCTTCGAAACAGCCTTTTCAAAACTGGCGTGACGTGTAACTAAAAAACGAATCGACCAATTCTGATGAAATTTGGTACAAATCTTTCCAACCTTATTGTGTAAAATACGATCCTAAATGTTTTCGAGAATTAAAAAAAAACTATTTTTTATTGCAAAAAGGAGCCATTTTTCGGAGAATTCAATGTTTTTGTTTCAAATCGTAGGATCTCATCGATTTTCAACATTTCTTACTTTTCCTTCGTTCATATTCTGCGTATGAGTGCTAATGCAAGAAAATTTTCATTGGTTTTTTTACAGAATTGTCCCACCGACGCTACGTGTCACGCCGTCCGACAACATCCGCTGCGACCCGTTCAGAAGACAGTGTCATACCTCCGACACCATGTAACAGTCAGAAGTAGGAATAAAACGTTTACTAAGTCCCAAAAATGGTGAAGAAACGTTAACTTGAAAAAAATAAATAAATAAAATCGGCAAATTTTTCCTCACCTATAGGTATCTCCCCCTTAAAAATAATTACAGACTCCCGTTCGTCGACTAATTACCGAACACGTATTAACAAAAAGAAAAGGATACGATTAATCTCAAATTCATCAAACTTTAGAAATGTTCGTTGCAAAATACTAACTGGAAATGTTTGTGACTCGACCAACGTCACATCGACGTCACTACTAATCGTCGAAAGCTGAAATATATTTATGCATCAGTCGCTGCAATATTCTACCTTCACTAAATATCGCAGGGTATGTGTAACGAAGCCCTCAGTCCGCGTTTGCCGAAATAACAACATGACTTTGGTGGATTTATCGTATAACGTGAGCCCGCAGTGTTTTCAATCAACGATTAGCAATCGATTGACCTGACTGTACCGCTAGAAGGACCATGGAAGCACCATTAAGGAAGAAACACGAGAAGAACGTGGACAGAGTGCGGTGAAAGCCTCTCGGCCTTTCTTTCTCTCTCGTTATGATTATAGCGGTCCAATTTGTGGCGGACGCGCGATTGGATCGCCCAAGAAAATTGACTACAGAGACGCCCGACCGCGCACTACTCGGTCTCTGCATGCATCTAATTATCAGGTGCTTTTTCGGAGCTATACACGACGATGCCTACTCTCTTTTCCCTCCGCCCCCCCCCCTCCCGCCGCCCTCTCTCTCTCTCTTTCCTTATCGCCGGATCCACTCGCTGCATCCTCGTCATCGTACTTGTGGCCCTCTTTTAGATCGCCAAAGGGTGCGAATAGTGAAAACTGATCGATATCAAAACTCTTAGTCATCCTATAGGGATGAGTGACCTTTCGGAGTGAAAGTGCACATTGACACTGCGAATTATTCGACTGGAAACGAAAATCGATTTTTTTTAATTCTGCACAAATATAGTTAAAAAAATAGAATTTTTTTTAATTCTTCGGAAATATAGTAAGAAAGTAGAAATTTTGTCGGTTCCAGAGATATAGTAAAAAAAAATTATTGAATTTCTCAGAAATATAGCAAAAACAAAACATACATTTTTTAATTCCTCGGAAGTATAGTTTTAAAAAATATAAACTTTTTTCAATTCCTCAGAAATATAATTTTTTTTAAATAGAAATTTCATTGTATTTCTGGAGGAATTATTGTTTGAAATGAAAAATTCATAGGTAATGGTAGACATATTGATACTGAATTATTTGCCTAAAAATAGAGAGTAGAAGGTTTCATTGAATGCATATAATTTGGGTAATTCACATTTGTACTGCTTCAAAATAGTAAACAAATATAGTAAAAAAAATATAATTTTTTTCAATTCCTCAGAAATATAGTAAAAACAAAATATACATTTCTTAATTCCTCGGAAGTATAGTTTTAAAAAATATACACTTTTTTCAATTCCTCAGAAATATAATTTTTTTTAAATAGAAATTTCATTGTATTTCTGGAGGAATTATTGTTTGAAATGAAAAATTCAAAGGTAATGGTAGATATATTGATACTGAATCACTTGCCTAAAAATAGAGAGTAGAAGGTTTCATTGAATGCATATAATTTGAGTAATTCACATTTGCGCTGCTTCAAAATAGTAAACAAATATAGTAGAAAAAATAGAAATTTCTTCAATTCCTCAGAAATATAGTTAAAAGAATAGAAATTTGTCCAGTTCCAGAAATATAGTAAAAAAGAAAATTATTGAATTGCTCAGAAATATAGTAAAAACAAAATATACATTTTTTAATTCCTGGGAAGTATAATTTAAAAAATTATAATATACAATTTTTTCAATTCCTCAGAAATATAATTTTTTAAAAATAGAAATTTCATTGTATTTCTGGAGGAATTATTGTTTGAAATAAAAAATTCAAAAGTAACGGTAGATATATTGATACTGAATTATTTGCCTAAAGATAGAGAGTAGAAGGGTTCACCGAATGCGTGTAATTTGGATAATTCACATTTGTACTGCTTCAAAATAGTTGTCAATGATGCAGATGTAGCACCTATCTAGACTGCAGTACCACATTAACACTGTGAATTGCTTGTCCGAAAATCGAACGCAGAAATTTGCTTCCGAACAATCGAAAATGGCTGGGTATATTTGTGTATTGACAAATATTTTTGCTAGGTTGAGGGAGATTACTAGAATAGAGCTCAGATAAAGGGAATTTCGACATTCCTTTATGGATATCCATTTGGAATAAAAAAAATCTCTTCGTGGCCTTTTTCTATATATCTTTATGAATCTTTACTTCATGGATTTTTTTCATAGGATTTTGTAAGGTAATGGTGGCGTTGGAGTTGGAGGAAGCGAGTCACCTCTACCTGATAGTCGCCTACGGCCGGCAAAAGTTCTCTACTTTTTTACCTGGAGCGAAAATTTACAATAATTAGAGTTTTTGATAAGATTTGCCTTCGAAGCACGTAGTGAAGTCGATAAATATCGATTTGTGATAGAATGGTACATGCTCGACCCCTTTTTGTCACCTTGTGACAGTTCTGTAGCAAATCAGCGAAGTCCTCACAAAATCCCATACTCACATTTAATCCTCTATTAAACCGATGGCACACGATGGCTAAAAACCGTTCTATGGTTTTATAGTGCAAGTAATTCAAACTAGATGGCGTTAGTTGGATCGAAATTTGTTTAAATTTCACTTATCGCGAGACCGCAAGATTCGAGTGTGCGTGAAGTTTTCAAAAATCGAAAGAAAAAAACACTACAACAACATAGATATCAACAACGACAGAATTGAGCTACAACAAGCAAGACAGCTACTTCAAAGCATTCCATACATCACAACGAAATCTTACAACACAATTTAACATGTCAGTCACAGTCCCTTTATTGCACTATTACTAGATGCCTGATTAAATGTTTCAACTAAATAATACGTGTTTCTTTATTCGTTGAAACCTACCATAAAGTCAACTTTTTGTAAATTTCCATTTTGTTAAATGATGAAGTGTTGAAAATACAAAAAATGTTTTTGATAAAGAAAAGATCGCCGGGAATAATTTTTATCGGGTGTCGTTTTCAAGATATCAAAAACTCCTCTTGCGATTCGATATAAAATGTTATTACCAGGTGCCAAAAAATATTCCAGTAAGTCGGTGACGAATTGGCGATGTAGTACTGCCGGCCGCAGGACGCTGTCAAACAAAGATGACTCGCTGCATCCAGCTTCAGCGCTGTCACTTGGTTACGAATCTTGTGAAAAAATTTGTAAAGATACTTGAAGATACGTAGAATAAAAGCCACTAAGCGGAATATTTATTCTATGAACTGGGTACCTATGAAAAATTGTCGAATTTCACTTTTTTCGGGCTCTAGACTGGTGGTCTACCTCAAATAGTTATCGCTAATCGGTGTGAGAAACCTTATGAAACAGCAATACATATCGACACCATGAACCGGTTGCCTCAAAATAGAAAACTACTATTTTTTATTCGAATCTATCACAATTCTAATCAAAACAGCAAATGACTATTGTCTTATTAAATCTATCGAAATTCTAATAAAATTAAAAAATGACTATTTTCTATTGAAATATATCGAAATTAAAATAAAAACAGAAAATTACTATTGTCTTATTAAATGTATCGAAATTCTAATAAAAATCGTAAATTACTATTTTCTATTGAAATATATCGAAATTCCAATAAAAATAGAAAATTACTATTTTCTATTGAAATTATCGAAATTCTAATAAAAATAGAAAATGACTTTTTTCTGTTTGTTGTTTATAATGCAAATGAGAAAATTTTCAGATTTGATGGGCCCATTGGCACAGAATTATTCGCCTCAAGATATAAAATAGGAGCTTTCAAACAATTAAATGACACTCGAAATATTCGTCACTTTTTTAATGTTTACATTGCGTCGCAATTATTATCAACAATTATATAGATAACAAATAACAGAAAGTATTCGAGTGACGTTGATTGCCAATGGGCTACCTCAAAAACGTTCTGTCATTGCGCAAAATCAATTACCGAAACTGTCCACCGAAAATTTCTCGGTCGTTCAATTATCGCACGCTTTTTAATTTCCAGCCCTTTTGTTACACGGCAAAAATTGTTTTTATCGACCGCAACGGCAGATTTATCGATTAATCAAGACGCGATCCATCTTCCTTTTGTACCGCCCCTCGTACTTTCGTTATACTCCTTACTCATTAAGCAAATGCGAGGACAGTGAGAAGAGAAGGATTATCACGAGCGATATTATACGAGGGAAGAGATAGGACGAAGCCTGCATTTTTTTTCGCCCATTCGACGACTTTGCCGTGCCGTCGCACCTGCTCTTTTGCCTTTGCACCTTCCGACGCGCTGCTGTACACACACCATCACGACGACGATTCAACCACCACCCTGTCACTTTCTTTCTCTCGCGCTCTCGTTTACCACCTTTCGCAAAAAACACTGTATAATCTCTCGCAACTTCAACAAACATTCTCGTGATCGTTAGATGAACAGAACGAACAGAAGGAAGAGAGAGAAAGAGATTTTGAAAACATTGAGAGTGGAATTCTTTTTTCGTTGGATTTCGATCAAATACGTTCGGAATGTTATCATTGAACAATGTGAAAAAATACTATGAGTCAGCAGGTATCAATGTAGCGTCGTGATTTTTTTTATCGCACTTTAATAGATTTTAAGATGTCGGGATTGATTTTTTTACCGATGGACAAATTCAGTCAAGCTCTACCTATATTGAATTCAGCGAAAATCAATGGAGGGATTGATCTTTTATAAAATTAAATAATGAAGCAGGGCCCTACTACATTGGTAAATTACAGTGGCACTTAATAAAAATAAATCACAACCAATTATCGTTCCCAACGATAAACTGGAATAAAAAATTTCGCGCATTTTTTGTAGATTTAGAGATTTTTATATTTTCTCTGAAAAGTCGCGGCTACGGAAATCCTTTTGCTTGTCACACTTTTCTATGTTTTATCATTGATATTTTCTTTAAACATTTGGTGACCTATATTGTGGTCATATATTGCGGTATAGAGTGGTTTATAATTATTCAGTATATACATTTATAGTTATTTAGTGTATAAAGTACTGGATAGAAATGTGGCCAGCGTGTCATCGCCATAAAGTCCCTTGTAAATAATGCGATTTGTAGCGTCGTAATTTATCATTAAAAGTTTGGTAACTGGCTTGAAATTTGACCAGTGTACTGGAATGTCTTTATACTTGATTATAGACGAAAATCCGTCGACTGTTGAATATTCGGGTTCATGGAAGAAATACCTTAAGATATAGGGATATTTATTTACACCGTATCACTGCAGGTCTGAATATGCGCTAACAGATTGCAGATGTAATAAAATTTTGAAATTGTACAATAACCAGAATCAGTAAGTCCTTCAACATACTTAAATTCTGTGATCCCGGCCCATTTTTTTTACTCCATGAAGTTCTACCAGCTGTCAGAATTTTGAAAAAAATCAGCAAAAACATTGAGCAAACGTTATATTTATTCCAAAATTTGAAATATCAGGGGACTTTTTTCACGTAGAGTATTACGAAGAAATGGCGTGGCAAAAAGGTTTTGCGAATTGACAACTTGCCCATTGCGGATAAGGTCCCGAAAATCACCCCCTCCCCCCCGATCGAGCTGAGATTTTGCACAAACCTTCCTTTCAATATTTTAAGAAAACCCCTAAAAGGATTTTTGGCGACTCGCAATAGTTTTCGAGATATTGCATTATTAAGTTTTTTTTAAGAGTAAGGTTCCGAAGCCCCTCCCCCCCGCCCCGCCGATCGAACGGAAATTTTGCACAAACCATCCTTTTAATATTTTAAGACGAACCCTAAAGGAATTTTCACCGACTCGCAATAGTTTTCGAGATATTGAATTTTTAAGTTTTTTTTTAACGCGCGTCGACTATATCTTTATCTGCTACGTCTCCGTTCATACGTGATCGCGCGCTCCGTTTTGACCAAACAAACCAAAATAACAAAAACCCAAACAAACCCAAACCCAAAAACTATTGCGCGTCGCCGAAAATCCCTTTAGGGGTTGTCTTAAAATATTAAAACGAAGGTTTGTGCAAAATTTCAGCTCGATCAAAGGAGGGGGGGTGGGGGTTTCGGAACCTCACCCCCATTGCTCTTTTTCCAAAGTCATTCTCGCCCGTTCAATACTGGCGGAGCGACTTGTCCATAGGATGAAATTCATAATCGAATTAAAATTACGATCCAGCAGTCTACCAATTTGTTATTTCCGTGCGATTAAGGATGTTGAGTCCCAAATCGCAAATGATGATAAAATGCTGAAAATTTGGTACGTTTTTGTATGAAGTATTTCAGAGGTCGTGTAAAAATTTCACGACATTTAGAAAGCTCGTTATTAAACAATTAACATTCACAAATTAAATGTTGTTTTATGGAAACTGATGTAACTTTGCAATAAGTTTTTTTTTTGACCTCTCAATTTTATAATATCTACAATATACTGAAAGCAACGGAAACAAAACGAAGTTTATTGATAAATTTTTTTTTTATTTCTTTTAAAAATTGTTCTTAACAAAATGTTAATTTTTTAATAACGAGCTTCCTAATCGTCGTGAAATTTTAACACGACCCCTTAAATACTTCATACAAAAACATACCAAATTTTCAGAATTTTCTTATCATTTTTATTTCAACCCTTAAGGAGGTTGAAGTAATAATGATAGAATTCTGAAAATTTGGTATGTTTTTACATGAAGTCTTCAGGAGGTCGTGTAAAAATTTCATGACGATTAAGAAGCTATTTATTGAACAAAGAACATTAACATGTTTCATAGGGACTCAACATCCTTAAATTCATCGCCTCTCAGACGAACTCCCCGATGACTGACGCGGATGATAAAATTCGAGATTTTCAATCTCGAGGGTGCAAAAAGTTGGCGGTGCATTGATGCCACTCATGGCTAAGCGTTTCGTTGTCGCTCAGCTCAGATCGCTATGCAATTGAGGTGAAGGAAGGGGACAGACGGGACGAAACGCATCAGGAACAGCCGGTGTAGCCAGATTCCGACGGAAACCCGTTCCAGAATCGTCCGGTCGCATGTGCATCTCGATCTTTAGAGAAAGAGAGAGAGAGGGAGAGGGAGAGAGAGAGAGAGAGAGAGAGAGAGAGAGAGAGAGAGAGAGAGAGAGAGAGAGAAAGCGAGAGGAGGAGCGAGATATCGAAAGAGTCTACACACGCGTCGGCACGATGAGGAACGTGATCCTTATTCCAGGCAAATCTCTTGCCCCGTGTAGTCGCGAATCTCTACTTTTATCCACGCGTCTCATTTTTTCTCGCGTCACACCATGTCAAACATACCCACGAGAGGCGTACGTCAAAGTTTTTCAAAGTTTTGTGTTGTGACGTGTGCTAACCAGGCGCTTTACCCACGACCAGAGAGCCATTTTTTTAATCAACGATTTATGAAAAAGTACCAGGCATCAATCGTCAGGACCCGATAAATTTCCCCAACGCGAAAATAAATATCGTCGATCAATTTGACAATTGTGTTGTTTTTTTTTCACTTTGAATCGGTAATAATTCAAAAATAACAAAATTAGTTTTATCAAACACATAAAGTAGCAATTGACTGACGGAAAGTGATCGGGGAGCGAAAAAAAAACGGATATTCTTTGCCGGAACAATATCAATATTCGTAGATCGAGCGGGAAGTATTTCCTAGGTTCTTCATCACCAGTCGGAATATCTCGAATTTTCAATGTGGAAAGATTTTTTTTTAACCAGCAACTACAATATGATCGAATTAATTTTCATTATAATCGAATGCTTTTGACTGGAATATTGGGGAAATTTGAACTCGAGGATCGTGACTTGGATCACAAGTTGGCAAACATTTTTTACTGCAAACATTTCTCTGCATTATTCGCATATGTATTAACAACAAGAAATTTAAATACCTTCATTGGCTGACATTCGCTAGCAAAATTATTGCGCAGTACAAGAAAAGTTTCGATCATATAAATCACAAGCATGGCACTTTGTGCAATTTTTTATGATTTATCTTAAAGGTGTCCTTGTTAAATTTGCCAACCCCCCTATATTAAGTAGTACGTTTCGGTCTCATATATATCTCGAATGCTTTGCCGTCGCGGCTTTTCGAATCGGTACGGATCTCCGGTTGCAAAAACTTCGAAAAAAAAAATCGAGATATCAATATCTCCGTACATACATGTATATATCGGTACGTGGAGAAACACGGACTGCTTAGATCGAGCTATGAGTTTCACGTCACGCTACAGACATAAATTCATCAACGAGCGTATCAGTAGTGACTGCATTTTCTCGCGCACGCTTGAGACTTTTTTTCATTTTTACCCTCGTATTACTATTTCTTGTGTATATATATATATATATATATATATATATATATATATATATATATATATATATATATATATATATATATATATATATATATATATATATACATAAGAAATAGTAATACGAGGGTAAATATATATATATATATATATGTATGTATGTATGTATGTATATGTATATGTACATACGTACATACGTATATGTATCGAACATAATACATTTCATACGCGTACGCAGAGACCAGTTTATAAATCGAGACAAATACATGTAACGTAAACGAGACATCTGGCAGGTTCTATGTGTGACAGTGTTGACACGCATGCACATCGGACGACAGTGATATTATATTTATCGAGCAACATCATTATTTTTATAAAATCGAGCTCACAACATATTTATTGAGTTCTATCGTTTTACAACTGGGAATTTTTTAGGGTTGAGGATATTAATGAATTAGTGCAACTTTTATAGGCTTTTATTAACACGGTAATGATTTTTTTGGATATTATTTAATGTGTGTGAGCTATTTAGGATATTATTTAATAAGTGTGAGTTTTTTAGGATATTATTTAATGTGTGTAAGTTTTTTAGGGTGTCATTAGATTTGTGGATACTTTTAAAGATACCGTCGAATTAGTGAATATTTATTGGGGTGCTATTCCATTTGGGAATTTTTTTGGGATGTTATAAAATGTGTAGCCGATTTTTTAGGATATTTTTTAATAGGTGCATTTTTTTTAGGATTTTATGTAATGTGCCCAAATTTCTTGTGATATTATTAATGTTATGTTCAAATTCGTGCAAACTTTTTAGGGACATGATCAAATTTGTGCTAGTTTTCAAGGAAATAATTGAATGTGTGCACATTTTTTAGGATATTGTCAAATTTGTTGAAATATTTTATGATATTTTTAAATTTGTGCGAATTTTTCGGGATACTATTGAATATGTGCAAATTTTGTAAATTATTATGAAATTTGTGCACGTTTTTTTAGGATATTACGAAATTTGTGCAAATTTTTTAAGATCTTAAATTTATGCAGACTTTTCCACAAACCAAAATCAAACCATCGAACGTAAAGGATCAACCGATTATCGAAATTTAAGAAAAAGAGCCCCACTCGAAGAAACACCTCACGAGACATTGTACTCGAAGATTTTTCGAAGTACTTGAGAAATCGATCGAATATTATTTCCGTTGAATAAAGAAAGAGTATTTACATATTTTTGTGATCTATCGTATATTCTGATGTTACTAAAAATTATCGCTCGATTTCGCGAGTGTTCCTCCACACGAAACACGAAGCGAATCCAACAAATCCGATTTGAATAAACCCCTTATATAGGGTGTCTAAAATGACCTGACATTTTAATTTATCAATGAAACGTATTATTTGCGTCCAATTGCTTTCTTGAACTCCGGAATTGTCTGTGGATCATTGGCATACACTTGTCCTTTCAGAAAGCCCCAAAGAAAGACGTCCAATGACGCTAAATTGCACGATCTTGGTGGCCAATTGACACCGCCGCGACGCGAGATAACACGACCATGAAACTTCGTCTGCAATAACTATGCAGTAACGATGCAGCAAATGGCAATTTCTATGCGTTGCTCGATCGTGTAATTCTCCATGACTAAACCTCAATACTTTCTGACGCCAGTTGTCAATGATTAGTACTCTACGTTCGCCACAAACAAAATGGCGCGCAATTTAAAATGTCGGGTCATTTTCAGACGCCCTCTACATTCCACTCTTCGCAATGACGTACAATTTATTGAATTCGCGATTTACCCCGACCTGATAACAGAGTTTAAATTTCCTCGAGGTTTTTCAACATCCGCGACCAGGATAACTGCGACGATTCAATTGCATCTTCCCGAATGCACTCAGAGTAACAAAAAATTACAGAAAATTATCAAAAAAATTGTTATTATTCGTTTAAAAAATCAAGTTTCCATTCGCCTCGACAACGGAAGAATTTGGACGCGACATGCTCTCTCATATGCCTCGAATATTCGCACCTGCGTATGTATAGTATCGCCAATTATTTTTGTGAATATGGCGGACCTCACTATGCATCCGGAGATTCCAAATTTCTTTCTTCTCCCCTCGTTTTCGATTATATCTGACGAAAACCGATACGAGCACGGTTATGGCGCAGCGTCGCTAAAATACGCCGAGGTTATGTGTCACCCGCGGAGTGGGCAAGTCGCGAGACCGCGATGCGACGCCGGCATCGTCGTCGCTCCAGCGAGGCGTGCATGCAATAATGTAACTCCGCGCGCCGCCCCGTGTACGTAAACGTTGCACTATATGCATTAAAAACACAGTCATTTATATATACACACACGCGCGCACACAAGCACGCACACGCACGCACACACACACACACACACACACACACACACACACACACACACACACACACACACACACACACATGCATGCATGCATGTATGTTTGTATGTATGTATGTATATCCCATCATGCGCGATCGCTCCCGGACCTTCATAATTTAGTTGTGAAAGCATGAAATATTTTATGGCAATGCAAGATAGCGCGAGAGAACAGACTGAAAAACGTACGATCGCGTTGATGGATTGCCCGCTCTATGCGGTTTTCATTGCAGCCTAATATATATATATATAAATGCATGTATGTGGGTGTATTATGCGCACACACGCGTACGATCAAAGGACCACGTTTGGATTCGCGCAAAGTATATCCAATCTACGAATTACTAAATGCAGTCAGTATATATATATACGAGTATACCATATGTGTGTGCGCAGGCGTGCGTGTGTGTGTGTGTGTGTGTGTGCGCGCAGGCGTGCGCGTGCATGCGTGCGTGCGTGTGTGTGTGTGTGTGTGTGTGTTGTGTGTGTGTGCGCGCGCGCGTGCGTGCGTGCGTGCGCGTGCGTGCGTGCGTGCGTGCGTGCGCGTGCGTGCGTGCGTGCGTGCGCATGCGTGCGTGCGTGCGTGCGTGCGCATGCGTGCGTGCGTGCGTGCTTGCGGGCGCGTGCGTGCGTGCGTGCGTGCGTGCGTGAGTGCGCGTGCGTGCGTGCGTGCGAGTGCGTGCATGCGTGCGTGCGTGCGTGCGTGCGTGCGTGCTTGCGTGCGCGTGCGTGCGTGCGTGCGCGTGCGTGCGTGCGTGCGTGCGCGTGCGTGCGTGCGTGCGTGCGTGCATGCGCGTGCGTGCGTGCGTGCGTGCGCGTGCGTGCGTGCGTGCGTGCGTGCGCGTGCGTGCGTGCGCGTGCGTGCGTGCGTGCGTGCTTGCGGGCGCGTGCGTGTGTGCGTGCTTGCGTGTGCATGCGTGCGTGCGCGTGCGCGTGCTCGCGTGCGCGTGCGCGTGCTCGCGTGCGCGTGCGTGCGTGCGCGTGCGTGCGTCCGCGTGCGTGCGTGCGCGTGCGTGCGCGTGCGTGCGTGCGAGTGCGTGCGTGCGTGCGTGCGTGCGGGCGCGTGCGTGCGGGCGCGTGCATGCGTGCGTGCGTACGTGTGTGCGTGCGGGCGCGTGCATGCGTGCGTGCGTGCGTGCGTGCGTGCGTGCGTGCGTGCATGCGTGCGTGCGTGCGTGCGTGCGTGCGTGCATGCGTGTGTGTGTTAAAAAAATCTGTACACCCGTTATAATTTTATTATGTTGACTATGAGCAAATTTGACCCTTCTGAGGGCCGTCATTAAGGCGTCTGTACAAGCTTGAAACAGGATTTTTATTGTATTATTTTATGCCTAGGGTCTCAACGGGGGACCACTGTGACGGGTACAAAATCGATTTTTTTTGTGTTTTCTTAAGGTTTATATATTCAAGAATATGTGGAAAAAAATCAAGTTAAAATAGTGAAAATTTGCCAAGTTGCAAACGATTTAGTAAGAGCAGGGAGCGCAACGATTTACTATACGTATACTAAAACTTTCAATCGCTTTTTCCGCGAAACGACTTTTCTCGACCTGGCTGGAATCATAACTCTAGGTGCAATTGTCCGATTTTCAATTGAAAAAAAAAACCAACTTTTTCGCAATTGCAGTAGCTATCGTTGTATGTAACCGTTTTTTGATTTGCCATTTTTTAAGCCCCCGAATATAAGTAAAAATATCGCCAAAATTACCCTTCATTTATAGCACCCGCCGTTTTGTGAATTTTTTAATTCGGAAAATGGCTATGTACAACCATGTGTTATTCATAACATAAAGTAATGTTAAAAATTGCAAATAAGCATCCAGTCATACGAAAGATTTATCGTTATATTTTTTAATTTCCTTATTGTAGCTTCCATTGTATGGGGTCCTTCCCCTATTACATTCCCCACCATATTATTCCACTTCACACCCTCTAGTTTTATTGTTATACTAGAAGTAATTTTCTCTATTTCTATTTCAGATTTCCCTAGTTGGAAAAACCACCTACCCCGATTGGCCACGCAGCAACGGTGGTACTTTATTTGAATAATAATAAATTGATGGTGTATCAATATTTTTCAATTTAAAAAACTCAACATTGGCAAAATTGTGCACTATTATGTGTAAAATCTAAAACTCGTCCTCCTAATACTGTCGCCAGGACAAAAAAGATTGAAAATCGACCGGTTTTCTTGTGCAATGCCGTAATCTTTTTTCTTTTTAACCTATCAATGATTTTGGGAACTGGACTATTCTTGAAATGGTCCTTGATATGGATATACCTCCACGATGCAAATATATAAATGTACTTACGTTTATTCAATGCAAAAAAAAATATACTTACATTTATGCAACGTCGCTTTCACTAAACACACTGGGTTTCAAAAATTGTTATGACGCACCAATTAGCTACTACGAGGATAACCCCCGAAGTCGAATGTCTTCAAAGTCATCTTATACGTACGCCTCTATCATTTGACTCTATCCAAAGAGGCTATATGTATAAGTTGCCGTGTCAATAATCCTGCCATACTTTATTTGATTTATTACACTTAATTGTTTTACCCAGGGACGTAAAACAGTATGAAAATAAAATTGTCAAAAGTATTGCTGAATTATTTTCGTTGTGGTGACTGATATTCGGTAAAAAGGATGAAGCATTAGCCACAATTCAAGATTAAGGTTTTCAAAAATAAATATATTTTATTCTCTAGACTATACTGAGTATTTACTAAATTTTCGGAATGTTTTCACCACCAAACACCAGAGATAAAAAAATTGACAAATGTATCCAATTTTACGTGCGGTTAGGTGGGCAAGAAGTTCACCACAAGAAGGTGATGTAATTTTTTTGGCTATTCAACACCAAGATAAACCGTTTCTAAGAACGAGTTAATGCAAACTAAACCTTCGTAAACATTTAGAAAAAAACCCATCTTGCCATCGTAAACCACATATATTTATTGTTCAACCAACAAGATTTGATAAAAGATTACGAATCTTGGCTGGCAAATGAAGAGCATTGCTGCCAACCACACTGTCCGCGAAGTTGCCGTATTTCGGCAACACTTGGTATTAATTAATGGTGATAATAAATATTCTCGTCACATAAAATAAATAGAAACAATTATAAATTACTCAAAATTTCATTCTGAGTTGAATAAAACATTCACTGACGCAATTATTTCATAATAATAATCGATAATGTGAAACTCTTTCAAGTTGGTAGTAACACGAAAGTTTTTCTAATCTACGTAATAAAAATATAAAAAAGCAAAATTTTGCCCTTTAATTACATATATTATGAAAAATTAGCATGTACACAATAAATCTATACCTCGTATGGGTTTTTTATGATAGCTACACATTCACTACAATCGTATGCAAGTCCACATGGAAGTTTAGAAGCTCCAACGCAATATTCAGAGCTTTCAAAAAAAAGCAACGGTTGTGATAAGGGTTGCCGTATTTCGACAATACTCGATATTTATTAATGGTAATAATAAATAATCTCGTGACATAAACATAAATAGGCCTAACTATAAATGACTCAAAATTCAATTCTCAGTCGCATAAAATCACTGACTCACAATCAGCTTTTTCATAATAATCATCGATAATGTTAAACTCTTTCAAGTTGGTAGCAACACAAGTTTTTCTTATTTACGTAATAAAAATCTTAAAATGCATAATTTTTCCCTTTAATTACACATTTTTAGAAAAATTAGCATCTCCAGAATAAATCTATACCTCGTACGCGATTTTTTGAGGTTAATTGAAAAAGGACATTACAAACCGTCATTCGACTCAACGGGACCGACCTCCTTAAGGAGGTACGATCATTACTAGGAATCGAACTTTCGGATTTGAAATTTTTATATTAATTTGACGAATACTTTATACGCCTATTGCCAGAAGTTGAGGGATTTTGACCGTTTAGTTTTTTCGCAATAAAATTGCAAGGTCGAGCACTTTAAGTTACCAAAGCACGTCGTCTTATGGAGACAGTCAACCGGAAGTGCGGTGATCGTGGTTTTTCCGCTCACGTATCCAACTAAACCAGTTGGAAAACTGAAATCCGATAGATTAGATATAATAGATATTGTAAAAGAAAAGAAAATCAATCTTCACCGTGTAGTTAAAGCACTACGTTACAAGAAAGTTTCAATTTCCGGTTGAAAATGGTCAGAACGACGAAATAGCACCCACAGACTTAGCAACGTCGCGAGTAACAAACAGCTGATGCGTTTGGCGAACATAACCCAGCTTTGTTTTGAAATTAATTTGAATAGAAGCCGCCACAAAATATGCAAACAACAATTTATGGAGTTTTATCATTTATCACGTATCAATAATATGTATAATTATATTCTCCCTATCGTGTTAATTCAGCTGAGGTAATTCAAGCCTATTTTAATAGCTTTCCGGCTGATTTTTTTTGTCTTTTTAGTCCGTTTTTATGGTGACTATGTTAATATTATTATTACGAAGATTAGTACCGAGTCGTTGACAATCAAATTTTCAGTTTTTATTTGTCCACGTGCAATAAATTCATCATTTACCACAACAGTTGGCACAATATAATCGATAATACGAATAATCAACATAAGTAAACATCAATCAGAGCAGCTGTGAGTAAAATAAATTTGGACTCTTGTTTGACCTTGTGGAAGTGATCGTACCTCCTTAAGGATGTTGAGTCCCTATGAAACATGTTAATTGTTCAATAAATAGCTTCTTAATCGTCATGAAATGTTTACACGACCTCCTGAATACTTCATGTAAAAACCTACCAAATTTTCAGAATTCTATCATCATTACTTCAACCTCCTTAAGGGTTGAAATAAAAAATGACAAGAAAATTCTGAAAATTTGGTAGTTTTTTGTATGAAGTATTTAAGAGGTCGTGTTAAAATTTCACGACGATTAGGAAGCTCATTATTAAAAAATTAACATTTTGTTAAGAACAATTTTTAAAAGAAATAAAAAAAAAAATTATCAATAAACGTCGTTTTGTTTCCGTTGCTTTCAGTATATTGTAGATATTATAAAATGAATAGGTCAAAAAAAAAACTTATTGCAAAGTTACATCAGTTTCCATAAAACAACATTTAATTTGTGAATGTTAATTGTTCAATAACGAGCTTCCTAATTGTCGCGAAATTTTTACACGACCTCTGAAATACTTCACAAAAAAACATACCAAATTTTCAGAATTTTATCATCATTTGCGATTTG
Organism: Ophion costatus; assembly: GCA_951751655.1. Classification (NCBI taxonomy): domain Eukaryota; kingdom Metazoa; phylum Arthropoda; class Insecta; order Hymenoptera; family Ichneumonidae; genus Ophion; species Ophion costatus. Next base: position 22,292,232 of record OX632364.1, on the reverse strand, counting down.
GGACTCAACATCCTTAAGAGCTACACGTTCACCACAGCCGTATTCAAGTGCAAATGAAAATTTCGACACTCCAACGCAGTATACGGAGCTTTCGAAAAAAGGCAACGGTGGTGATAAAATATTCGATGTGACGTCCAACCAACAAGGCTCAAGCTGCTCAATTTTGCAAAAACGATTATTTCGAACACGGCAATTTTGTGCAGAAACTTTCTTCTCGAACAACAAGTAGCAACGATCTCGCCGATGAGTCTCATTACCGATTCATCTTTTTGCATTTACCGAAAAGAGTGGCCATGTTTGGTGGCTTTTTGACAGGCTCTATCGACTCTTTTCGGGGAGCTTCGTTATCCGCAAGCAAACAGCTCACACGGTATGTGAATGGCACAAAGTGTGTTTGGTGATGCACACATTGTGCAGCCTATCGCGAGGAGGGACGCCGGTCCAACCCCGGAAATCAGTAACCCCTCCGACCCTTTGTACCTCTCCCTCGTTCTCGTCCGTAGGGTCACACACAGCAGTGCCACAAATTCTTCCGGAAATGGGGAACAAGGAGGCGGGAAATATTCCGGCACCACCCATCCACATCGGCGGACTGCATCGGCCGCTACAGGGCTCGGGGAAAGTCCGAAGTGACACGACGAAACGGTGGCGATTGCGGCGTTGTGACTGTCAGAAGTCGACACGACCAATCTACCCTCGCTGTGTGTCGCGTATGTGTACTCAAATATAGCCCTCTGCATACGTGGCACCTACGTACGTATGTACACGCCGGGCTTGTATGGGCAGCGAAGTATATAGACGGGATTACGATTCACTATTGTGCACAATTGATGGGGAGACTTTCAACCGCAAATGCGAGCAAAAAAGCCATTCACAACGATTTTCCTTCACGTATGCACACTTGTCATATTTGCCTGGAACAGTTCGATTTTTTTTTCACGGTTGGTATTGAAGTGTGCATCGTTGAAACGCAATGGAAATTCTTTCTCTTCTACCTCTGTATTTTTATCATCGTGCAGTTCTCTTTTTATAGCGAGACTTTTTTTACAATCGAAGGGGCCTGAAATAGTTTCCTGTGACCTGCAAGTGCCGAGAAAATTGGGTGATTGGAAGATTGAGGAAAAGTGAATTTTTTTGGGACTTCAACGATGCTACTTATTTGGATCCTTATAGAAGAATCCTTAAAGAGTTTCAGCTGTTATGGCTTGAAATTAGGAAAAATAATGGTGCTGTTAGGAGAGAAAAAATGCATTTGCATTGCATTCTAATGGTGCACGTTGTTAAAATCTTTTTCAGAGAATTCTCGAATCGTTGGAACTGGTAATTGTCTCTTCTACGTCTCTAGTTTTATCATCGTGCATAGTGTTTTCATACTGTGACAGTTGTTTTGAGATAGAAGGATCCTAAAAGAGGTTCCTGTGGCCTGCAATTTGCGAAAAAGTTGGGCAATAAAAGATCGATAGAAATGATGAATTTTTATTGCATTTCAACGATGCACCGTATGAGAAACCTTATCGGACAATCCTCAAAAGGTTTCAACGATTGTGGCCAGAAACTGCCACAAAAATTGGGCGATTATACATAATTAATTTTCATTGCATTTCAACGATCTTATTATGGTCCTTATCGTAGTATCCTGAAAAACTTTCAGCGTTCTAGCCTGAAATTGCAACAAAATTGGGTAATTGAAAGAAAAAATGAATTTTCATTGCATCACAACGAAGCATCTTATTAGAATCGTTATCATAGTTTCCTAAAAAGGTTTCAACGATTCAGTGGCCAGAAATTGCCGAAAAAATTTGGCGACCCAAAGGAAAAATTGGAATGCTAGAAAAAAAATTCTAGCAATCCAACGATCCCTAGCGTTCGACTACAAATTGGTGAAGTAGACAGCAAGTCAGTGCAAGCACGGTATTTTTCTATAGAAAAGTGTAATAGCGTAAATATTTCATCGCTAAATCGCAAGACCTTCGAAAATCCCGACCGTCTTCTATACGTGATATATTCCATATCATGTGCATCAGCTGTCTCAAAATGACCTGACCTTTCAGTTTATTAATAAAACGTATTATTTATTTGAATAGTACGAATATTTTGTTTTTAAGGCCTAAGGCCACAGTAACGGGTATAAAATCATGTGCGAATTTAACAATTTTCTTTCGTGTGAAAAAGTGATTCACTCAAAATTAATTACACATCTATTTAGTATAAATATCCAGCAACAATTTTCAGTCGATTTACTTCAAATTTTTAAATTGTGTTCCTAATTGCATTTCGCAGAGAAGTACGTACGGAATTTCCGATTAATAACGAAATTTTTCACTGAAAATTCATTTCTTAAGTTCAGATACCTACAACGTTTGAAAAAAACAATATTTTTTTAATCCCCTACGTACTTGTCTAGGTATTCTAATATAGATTGACGAGAATGTTTTTTTTATTCTAGGTAAAAAATTGTGGATGCTAAATGTCACGCCGCGGAGCGCCTTAACAAAAAGATAACAAAAGAAAATATTAGTGGTCAGCCATTTTGTGCATCGAAAAAAAAAAAATTCCAACAGCTTGATATTCATACTAAATAGATGTGTAATTAATTTTATGAGTGAATTACTTTGTCATACGAGAAATAATTGTTAAATCCGCACATGATTTTATATCCGTTACTGTGGCCTAAGCCCTTAATATAAGGTACATGGAGGTTATGTGTGGAACACGATATCCACTAAATGGCCGCCTCGTCCCTGTTTGCAAACCTTCACTCTTTTGACGAAATTTTCAATAACATTTTGGCATAATGGTGGACTAATTGCATTAATGGTGCGTCCAATTGCTTTCTTGAGCTCCGGAATGGTCTGTGGATCATTGGAGTCCACTCTTTCTTTCAGAAAAGCCCAAAGCCCAGTCCAATGGCGTCAAATCGCACGATCTTGGTGGCCAATTGACATCGCCGCGGCGCGAGATAACACGACCATGAAACTTCGTCTGCAATAACTATGCAGTAACAATGCAGCAAATAACAATTTCTATGCGTTGCTCGATCGTGTAATTATCCATGACTAAACCTCATTACTTTCTGATGCCAGTTGTCAAAAATTCAGTACTCCATGTTCGCCACAAAAAAAGTGCGGCACAATTTAAAATGTCAGATCATTTTGGGACACCCTTTACATTCAAAGATATTTCACATTGAGGTCTGCAATCTCGTTGATTATTTCCTCGTTTCCGGTGGATCGGGGCGCCGACCGAGTCTCGATAAAATGTTGCGCGCACGCATACACATACAGCTCACGTCTATCCCCGAGGGAGACGAGCGAGGGAAAATTAATAAAAGAATGATGAAAAGCAGTTAGAGTAATGATTGCGACGGTGTAGTGATCATCCTGGTCTCTCTCTCTCTCTCTCTCTCTCTCTCTCTCTCTCTCTCTGTCTCTCTCTGTCTCTCTCTCTCCCTCTCTCACTCTCCCTCTCTTCCTCCCGCTTTTATTTCTCGCACCCTCTCTTTTCGCGACGCGCCAAACGGGGTTCCGTATGGAGCATAGTATACCACCGGAGATCATATCGTGATTTTAATAACCGGTTATACGCCCACTACGAATGCATTTCAGACGACATAAACGCTCTCACTCTCTTTTCTCCGTGGTGTAAGATAGGCCGAGACCGATAGGGCCGCCCGGCGTGTCCACTTGCTCCTGCCTGTGTACACATTATTTATATTGACCTCCCGGGTGTGTACGTATGCATGTACGACCGTGCTCGTGTGTATAAACGCATGCGGACAGAGAGTACTGCACACCCCGGCGACGTTGCATTCTTACGGGGCCACATCCCATGATGTGCATTATTCTATAAGCTGCATTTGTATCCTTGCACACTGCCGCCGATCCAACGAGAGTCGATAACGAACATACGAGCTATTCAGCCTGTGGGACTTTCATCGTTCTTGTGGCTTGCACAGCATACACTACTTCGACTGTTAAGGCCTTAAGGATGTTGAATCCCTATGAAACATGTTAATGTTAATTGTTCAATAAATAGCTTCTTCATCGTCATGAAATTTTTACACGACCTCCTGAATACTTCATGTAAAAACATACCAAATTTTCAGAATTCTATCATCATTACTTCAACCTCCTTAAGGGTTGAAATAAAAAATGATAAGAAAAATCTGAAAATTTGCTATGTTTTTGTATGAAGTATTTAAGAGGTCGTGTTAAAATTTCACGACGATTAGGAAGCTCGTTATTAAAAAATTAACATTTTGTTAAGAACAATTTTTAAAAGAAATAAAAATTATCCATAAACTTCGTTTTGTTTCCGTTGCTTTCAGTATATTGTAGATATTATAAAATTGAGAGGTCAAAAAAAAAACTTATTGCAAAGTTACATCAGTTTCCATAAAATAACATTTTATTTGTGAATGCTAATTGTTCAATAACGAGCTTCCTAATTGTCGTGAAATTTTTACACGACCTCTGAAATACTTCATACAAAAAGATACCAAATTTTCAGAATTTATTCATCATTTGCGATTTGGGACTCAACATCCTTAAGCCACAGTAACGGGTGTAAAATCGTGTGCGAATTTAACAATTTCGTATGAAAAAGTAATTCGCTCATAAAATTAATTACACACCTATTTAGTATGAATATCGATGTGTTAGAAATTTTTTTTTTTTTTCGATGTACAAAATAGCCGACTGCTAATATTTTCTTTTGTTATCTTTTTTTTAGGTGCTCCGCGGCGTGACATTTAACATCCACAATTTTTTACCGAGAACAAAAAACAAAAATTCTCGTCAATCTACATTAGGATACCTAGAGAAGTACGTAGGGAATTTAAAAAATATTGTTTTATTCAAAAGTTGTAGGTATTTGAACTTAAGAAATGAATTTTCAGTGAAAAATTTCGTTCTAAGTGCTCATAAACTGCTCATAAAATGAAAAGTTTTCGATTAATCAGAAATTACGTACGTTACTTCTCTGCGAAATGCAATTAGGAACATAACTTTTAAATTTGAAGTAAATCGAATGAAAAGTGTTGAAGTTATTTGTCACGCCAATTGCAAAAAAGCTGTTTCGAGAAGTTTCGCGTAGTCGGCCATTTTGTACATCGCAAAGAAACATATTTTCTAGCAGCTTGATATTCATACTAAATTGATGTGTAATTAATTTTATGAGTTGATCACTTTTTCAGACGAAAAAAAATGGTTAAATTCGCAAACGATTTTATACCCGTTATTGTGGCCTAAGGCCTTCAATAAATATGTTTATTTATTTTATGAGCTTTTCTAATTGACTGAAACAGAGTGGGCGAAAATACAAAAATTACTCGCGCTGACTAAATCTGTGCGGATGCCAACAATTTGTTAAGGGGGAATGTACCACCTAAATATTTGAAAATGTTAAATTTAGTATTCTCTTTCTTCATAAAAGTTGCAAAGAATGTTTTAAGGATGTTGTGAGCGAAATTGAAAATGGTAATAAAATTTGTTAAATTTCATAAGCCATTATGTAAAACATTTGAGAGGTTGTGTAAAAATTTCACGACGATTAGGAAGCTGGCTACTGAGAAATTAGAATTCACAAATTCCACGCAGCCTTATGGAAACTGAAGTAACTTTGCAATTATTATTGTTTTTTGTTATAAAAAATGATGCCAAAAACACAACAAAAAAATCACACTTGTGTGTGTGGGAAATTTAAATACTCATTTTCGTTCACGGACGACGTCGTTTCTTGCACCATAAAGCCACTTTTGTTTTTGATATATTTGAAATAAAAAAACGATCATTCATAAATATTTCTTCTATTCCTTGAAAACAAATAGCTAAGTTTGCTATTTGCTAATAGAATTGCAAAGTTACTTCAGTTTCCATAAGGCTGCGTGTAATTTGTGAATTCTACTTTTTCAGTAGCCAGCTTCCTAATCGTCGTGAAATTTTTACACAACCTTTCAAATGTTTTACATAATGACCTAAGAAATTTAAAAAATTTTATTACCATCGTCAATTTTGGACACAACATCCTTAAAGCGGGATATTTATTCACAACGATAAAAAAAATATCGGATTCTTTCTTTTCTTCTGTAGACGATAGACGATAGATATGAAGGATATTTTCCTAAAGTTTCAAAGCAAAATACGAAAAACTTCGGATGTTATAGCCCAACGCGTTTTTCTCACAACCTACATTTTCGAAAATGGCGTACGGGATTACTCAAAAACTATAAAGTCGATTGAGTTGAAACGCGGTAGAAATTTTGATAATATTGCTACCTTCTACTTGACGAAAATTGTTTTTGAAAAAATAGAGAAAGAACTACTTTTTAATCGAAATTTTACAGAAATTTTGCGTGAAATGTTGAATTTTTTTTTGTAAATGTGTGTGATTCTATTAAATTTGCATTTTCTTCATTTTCATTACTGATAAACCGAAACTATAAATGTTCTAACAGAAAAGTATTTGAATGCTTTTGGAAATTACGGTCTACGAGAAGCTAGACTGCACGCTGACTCGCAACTCCGGCGGCAAGTTTATGGTAACACTCTGCCACAGCTCTGACATTTTTTAAAATGAATTTGCCATCAAAATGATGAATGAATTTAAAAAAATGTTTTGTATACTTAAATATACTTATAAAGTGTACATACAGTTTGATAAATGTAGAATAATTATTTCTTTGTTTTAAAAATCGTTCAAAATTGCTTAAGTTTTCCCCCTCTAAATGTATATCCCGCCTTAAGAATATGGAAGGAAAGCTCGAAAATGAAATTGTTTGGACTGGATGGCCCTGAAACCGTAGACTAGTCGTTGAGTTACGAAAATAATTGCGTTTTCGTTTAGCGAGACTTTATTTCAAGTTACTACACAACGTTTCCAAATGAATTTTCATTTCATAGTGAGTGTCGTTAGTAGTTCAGTTGAGAAATTTTTTGTGGTTTATTTTTTACAAATTGTCTGTTGCTGCAAATTAATTCCGTTATATGTCGGCAGCAGCATAGCGAATACGAGCTTGTTCGAACTACTCTAATACATTCTATTATTTACGCGGAGATTATGTTATTCCAAAACTTTGAAAAACGATTACAGATTTCCTAAAAAGTGCTTTTTTCTGATTTCGGGATAGAAATAAAAGATCGAGATAAACTCGCAGAAAATCTTGGCTTCTTCGGCGACAAGTAAAGAGAAGGCTTCCACCAAGACACAAAAATCACGAAAGATGGGTATCTCGGGAGGTGGTGCACACACAAATGGTCACTGATTGCCTTTGGAGTTTTATGCGTGACGGCCTCGACAAGTCTCGCTCAAGAAATTCATGAAAAAGAAAAATATTTTTCTCAAAGTAAAAATATTTTATAACGTTTATAAATAATTAATTTTATAAATCATAATTTTATAAAAATATTAAATTTTTCAATAAAATTCGATTTTATACAAAATTGTACAAGCCCGTGTTCTTACGTAGAATATAAATATTAAGTGCTAAAATAGGATCAGTATAGTGATAAGATTTCGAAAAAAATATACCATTTTGCGGCACCAAATCAATTCTTGCGCTGTGCAATTTATCGATGCCGTTCAAATTTCAAACACTTTTCAATAACAATATCATTTTATACTTGAAAATATATATTGTGAAAAATCATTCTAAAAAACCCTTTTTTGTCGCTGAAAAACTAAAAAATTTTAACTATTTTTTAAAAGCACAAAGAATAAATGATGATAGCAAAAACGTTCACCGTTTTGTTTCAGATCGATACAACGGAACCTCACGCCCTTTTTCAACTCGCGCCACAGCCTGCCCGGAAGACATTGCTATTAATACGTTCTAAGTTATTTTGTAAAAATAAAGGTCGTAATATTTTTAAGTAACAATAAACAACACCTCAACTTTTGAAATTGCAAAAAAAGTTTTCTTTATCATTCAAGTCGACTAATTTTAAGTTGCCTTAATTTATTAACCCCCTCAATGGAACAAATTAAATATTGGGTTCTTTGAAGGGCCTATTACACCTAGTTGAATGTTTCGAAAATATCGATTTTTGGTTGTCGACGGATTCTCAAAATATAACATTTCAATAATATTCTCCGAAAATTCCAAATTGGTCCGTTCAAAATTGAGGGTGTTACGGGCCTTTAGGGGGGAAAACGCGTTTTTCTCAAACGGATTTTTTTCAGAATTGGCTACCACGATATCCCAGAAATCACTGCACCGACTAACTTCAAATGTTACAAGCTTATTTTCTTTTCTTTTACATATCAAAAAGCTTTTTCCTCTTTTCTTTTACACATCAAAAAACTTTTTCCTCTTTTCTTTTACATATCAAAAAGCTTTTTCCTCTTTTCTTTCACACATCAAAAAGCTTTCTCCTCTTTTCTTTTACATATCAAAAAGCTTTTTCCTCTTTTCTTTCACACGTCAAAGAGCTTTTTCCTCTTTTCTTGTATATATCAAAAAGCAGCAGCAAAAAATCGAAAACCTGTACACCTGTTTGCCCGCAAAAATTTACGAAAATTCCTCTTTTTCCAGCCACGAGCTACGTGTAACTCGTTACGAACTATACATCAGCCGAAATAACGAATCCTCGGAATAATAAAATATTTTGGAATTTCGTTTCAATATTTTGTTGGCCATCCGTAAATGTCGCGCTATAATGAGAAAAAATGGGAAATTGCTCGGTCGGTAAGTGGACTTAAGTCGTCGTGCCGTCGATCGAATCTATCCATATAGAGGGTTCGTTACGTCAACGAAACGACGATATAGACGGATCGTACACGGATACGTCTATAAATGGGCAGAAGAAGGGATCGAAAGGTGAACATGGTGACTTTTGACATATTAGTATAGGCGCCCTATTCTCACTTGTATACGAGAATAGACGAGTTAGTCAGGTATACGCACTTCGTTCGGAATATAATTACCAGACCGATCAAACTGTCAGGTGGTAAAGTTCGAGCTGCGTTTTGCTGTTGCTCAAGCCTATAGGCGCGAAGTGTGTGCTAAGCTTGACTGCGCGATATTGTAAGCTCCCAACGATATATATATATATATAATCTGTGTTGCCCCTGTTCTATAAACTGTTTACCAAAGTTTTCCGCCCTAACTAGTTTCAACATCGACGGGGTGTATGGAACGTATTGCGAATCCTCTAACACTGACCTAACCTCCCTTCATTCTCGACTTGTACCGTTGTGCACACCCACTCACCGTTCACTCGACAATTGCATGTGAAAAACATCCCACTATACTTTGTGCCGATAATAATGTTGACCTACGTTACATCGAGATTGGAATTCTCTTCCCCAGGAAAAACAATCCGTTCAGGTATTGTCATAGGGATCCAATTGGATTTCCATACTTGTCGGTACTTCCTGATAGGGATCCAATGGGTCAGTAAGGTATCCAATCATCCAATCATTGAAAGGTATTCAATCCAATCCATTCAATCATCATCCAATAGGTATCCAATCGTCGCATTGGGTACCTACACTAACACGTCACGATCGTACCCTGCATTCTAATCGGCGTTACTTATTGGAATCCAATGTACAGTTCCAATTCGGATTTTATTGCAAAAAAGCTAAACGGTCAAAATAGCTCAAATTTTGGCAATAGGCGGATAAAGTATTCGTCAAAATCATATAAAAATTTCAAATCCGAAAGTTGGATTCGTAGTAATGATCGTACCTCCTTCAGACTTATCCTGTGAAATATTATAATAAAATGTATAGCGAGTTATAATAGAAGTGTATGTTTATTTCTGCATGAATGCTTCCGAATCGGAGTCGAAAGCGTCTCGACTCGAATATATGAGCCTTATGAGCAAGGGGTCAGTACCAAGATGCGTCTAGATCTCTATAGGTCGCTAGAGACTACGGGGATAGGGAGTCCTCATTTTTCGCAGCATCCTACCGTCCAAATCTTCACGCTCGTCATTCAATCAGCAACCAACTCTCGGCAGCTGAGTATCTAAAAATTCCTTCCTCCAATTTACCCGTAACCGCCATGTGTATACTAGCAACAAATACGAGCTCACTGAAAATGGAAAGGGTCATCGAGAAACATGCAAAATTATGCGGAACCCCGTCAATAAAAGGTGGGCAAACGTATACGTGTGTTAGGGGGTCTCATTAGAGTTTTATGGGTGTTCGAGAAAGAAAAGAAAAAAGCCTGGAGAAACGAGTCTCGCCCTCAGTATATTACTCAAGGCCTCATATATGCGATTTCGTCGATTTTCGTAGGTACATTTACAGAAGCCGTGAAAAAAGTGACACATATATTGCTAAATTTGTTTTTATTCAATATTCATTCATTTTTTCATCTGCCTAACAGAAAAAAAATTACTCATTTACAATTACATAATAGATGTCCCTTCGATGTGAACCACGATTTTTTTAAGCACGCTCAAATGGGAGTACTTAAACTCTTGACTGAATTCTTTACTGATTAATTATTTATTAGAAAAAGTTCGATACTCAAGTTTTATACTTTTCCCGGTTCACGCCTAGGTATTGATAGTAAAAATAAATAGTTAATATTGTAAAAATATTACATTAAACTTAAAATATTACATAAACATTGCATAAAGTATTTTACATACCATAGTAAAAATTTGAAAGCGATCGAAACCTCGGTTCGTAAGTTTGGACTGTCACGAGGTCAAAAAAAGCGATTCGTGGGAAAACGGCTTTGAATTCAGCGATACGAGTCGCCGCGCGGTATCTTATATAAAATATTTATTACCTTATTCAATAGTACCCTGCGCTCTATGTGGGGCCTACCTCGGCACAGCGCGCACCGGTCATTTGCCTACTTCGAAAAAAATAATAATTTGGACGCTGCAAATGCTGTAACTTCAACGTTAAGTTGAATTTTTTTATTCTACAAAGCTTAAAATATTCTTTAAAGTTCAGACTAAATGACGAAAAAAAATTGTCTTTTTTCGCGTATATACGGCCTTAAAAAGGTGTAGAATGACGAAGATAATAATGCAAACGTGTACATGCGTTTCAGGAGATTGTATTTAGCGTTATATATTTCGTACGCATTAAGGATGTTGAGTCCCAAATCGCAAATTATAATAAAATTCTGAAAATTTGGTACTTTTTTGTATGAAGCATTTCAGAAGTCGTGTAAAAATTTCACGACAATTAGGAAGCTCGTTATTGAACAATTAATATTCACAAATTAAATGTTGTCTTATCCAAACTGTTGTAACTTTGCAATAAGTTTTTTTTTGGCCTCTCAATTTTGTAATATCTACAATATACTGAAAGCAACGGTAACAAAACGAAGTTTATTCATAATTTTTTTTAAATATCTTTTAAAAATTGTTCTTAACAAAATGTTAATTTTTTAAGAACGAGCTTCCTAATCGTCGTGAAATTTTAACACGACCTCTTAAATACTTCATACAAAAACATTCCAAATTTTCAGAATTTTCTTATCATTTTTTATTTCAAGCCTTAAGGAGGTTGAAGTAATGATGATAGAATTCTGAAAATTTGGTATGTTTTTACATGAAGTATTCAGGACGTCGTGTAAAAATTTCATGACTATTAAGAAGCTATTTATTGAACAATTAACATTAACATGTTTCATAGGGACTCAACATCCTTAATAAACACACACATACGAATATACGTGTGTGAATGTGTGTGTATATATATATATATATATTCATACAGTCGACGCCTTTATCACGTTTCGCAACTTAACGCAGCACCGTGTACTTGCGCGCGTCCACCTTTGGCATCATAAACAATGTTGTGCGGACCTATAAATATATACACACACACATATATATATATATATAAGTGTGTGTATGTATGAGCGTGTGTCCATGTATGGCAGTAAAATCGTATGTATCTCACATATTATGCGCTAATTATCCCAATCTTGAATCTGGTTATTAAGGGGTAAAGAAAGTCTGAAAACTGTATGTGCATACATGTTTGTATTACAGACACACGTACACACGCGCGCATACACTTACATTTATGTGTGTGTCATGAGGTGGCACGAGAAGTGACGTCCAAAAAGAAAATCAATATACCTCGTATCGATACCTATCGGAATCACCTCCATGTACGTTCTACAATCTTTCTTAGTTTTCGAGAGAAAAAAAAAGCATTTTCCATGTTTTTTCTCTTTTGAGTATGTACTTGCCGGTTAGAAGTGTTTAAAAACAATTGGAAGTCATTTAGGCTAGTATAAGTATTTTTCATTTGTTTGGGTTTGTTTGGGTTTTGTCATTGTAGAAGCGTCTGAGAAGTTTTTAAAAGCAGTTGGAAGTCATTTGCACTAGTATAAGTATTTTTCTTTCGTTTGGGTTTGTTTGGGTTACTGACGCTCTCAAACGAGTTTTTCAAACTTTCGACTAAAATCGGGGTCATTTGTGTAAAGTGTTCATTTTTAATGTAAAGCGTTGGCTATTTTTTATCGCTCAAGGCGAATTAGACGTACCACGTGACATGTGGGTGCAAGAGGGATAGCTAATATTTTTGAACCGAGATTTCTCGAAGATTAATAATATTCAGGGCACAATGAAATTGTCGAAATCTGCGTCAGTGAATTCTACAGAGCATCATGCTTTTGTTTTCATAAAAAACATAACCATCTATGAGTAAACCGGGTTCGAAAATTTGTGAGGTTATGTTGATCTTGTAAAAATCTTGAAAAAAGATCGTGGGGAGAGTGTATACACGAAAGAGAAAAATAAAAAAATGCTTTTCCTCAAAAACTAAAGAAGATCGTAGAATGAATGGGGTGATTTGGGTATCGATACGAGGCATCTAGATTTTTCTTTTGGACGCCATTTTTCGCGCCACTCTGTATATACACGTTTTCACTGAAATGTGACCATGAAAAGTTGGCTGCGCTTTGTTCGTCGCCTTTATGGTGTTTGAATAATGATTACAAGCATCAATGATAAGACGAAATGAATGACAATCGCACAATAATTCGAACCCTTCCGATTTACGCATTCATTCTGCTATTCACAGCTATTCGATTTTTAGTCGTCATTACGAGAAGATCGTCTCTGCCCGTCAAATTGCTATGGGTCAACGAATATAAGCGTGTGGCGCTACGAGAGTGGTTTCGTTTTCAGTATTCGAATTCGCCATACTCCGTGGGACATCTTACGTCGCATCTGTTTTATTTTATGTGGCCCACAAAATATGCAAGGGCTTTTGATAGGGCGTTATACTTTTTATAGTGTATTTATAGTTGGAAAGAGGCTATAAAAATGAATGGAGAGTGTCCTTCGAGACTGGGTGGAACACAGAAAAGTGATCACCTGCCAGGAAACACCGGAGACTACCCTGATTAGCCAAACAATTTTGTCTTTATGGTATTCGCGATGTCATCTAGCGGCGCACTCAAATGCGTTCATCCCAAATGGCGGGGCATATAATTACTCTCTTTCGTTTAACGATTGGGAAGAATTAACATAATCGCCAATTCAAGGTATGGAACGTCTCGGTTGGGATAGGCTTCGTCTTGGCTCGCAGGACGATCCAACTGCTCATATGCCACGTATCTGATCCGTCTGAGGAATGACTAAGTTGCTACCTCGTTTTCCGGCCACCTTGTACAGACGCTATAATTACCGCCATAGGGTTGAATTTTCGCTACCAGTGGTGGAAAAATGAATAGGGATACGGAGGTTAAATAAACGTGCAATTTCACCAATGCTGCGATGAATGAAGGATCAACGTTTAGAATGGAAACGAGGTAACTCTGCACTTGCCATGTGGCGGATCAGCATTTTTAACAAGGAACATCACTGTAGTCGTATTTTCAATCCATAGAATTTTCATAATTTTTTTTTAACCTCTTTTTATTACGAATTATTTTTTTTGCATATGTTAAAAATATAAACGGTACAGGTCTCAAGTATGATCAGTGGTATGACTAGTGTGAAGCGATAGGAGTACCTTAAGTGACCGTCTTCGATTTTGACGAAACTCATGTATGCGATAAAGCACTGAAAACTAGTCGACACGTATTTTTTTATCCGCGGAAAAACTTTTTAAGGGGGACACAACCGTTTAGTTTCTTTTTTCAATTATTCTAGGGTGGATTTTTCATCACTTTCACTTTCATCACCGGGTAAAACTGCAAAACCACCCCTTGAGACGCCTCTCTCTGAGGGGTGGTTTCCCCCCTTAAAATCGTTTTTCCGCAGATGACTTTTTGATCCTTGATGCAACTTCAATTGGATCGAATCCTGCTCTGGCATGTTTGGATCAAATTGGTATTAGTGTAAAACGATCTTTTCGGTGGGAATGAATGGCCCACAGGAGTCTTCACTTGACCGTATCCACAAGTTACAACTTCCATGATTTGGATACACTGGTAAAAGTGGTAGGCAATTTTGTTGGGGTTTGTTTGAGTTTTGGAAATTCATTATAGTGTTAAAAATATTAGCCTATTTTGTTTAGGTGTGTTACGGTTAGAAAATTCGTTTTGTACTTTTAAAAATATTAGACAATTTGGTTTGGATTTGTTTGTTCAGGTTTGGGAAATTCATTTTATACTGATAAAAATAGTAGACAATTTTGTTCGTGTTTGTTTGGGTTTGGAAAAATGATTTTAATGGTTAAAAAACTAGATAATTTCGTTTGTTTGTTTGTTAAAGTTTGGGAAATTCGGCTTATACTATTAACAATATTAGAAAATGTTGTGCTATGCACGTCAACCTGCGCAACAAAAATAAACCATTCCTATTTTATTCAACCATTTATAGAAACGAATGAAAGTAATCAGAGAAGAAATGGATAACTTCGTCACATATTGTTTGGGTTTGCTAGTTCAGGTTTGGGTAACTCATTTTCTACTGATATAAATATTAGACAACTTTATTTGGATTTGGGAAATTCACTTCATATTATTAAAAATATTAGGCAATTTTCATTGTGGTTGGGAAATTTATTTTATATTGTTAAACATATCAAGCAATTTCGTTCAGGTTTGGGCAAATCGTTTAATATTTTTTTAAATATTATACAATTTTTTGGTCGTGGGAAACTTATTTTGTATTGTTAAAAATATTCTAAAATTGTGTGCTTTCGAGTTAATCTGCGCAACAAAAATGAAATATTTCATTTTTTCATATTTATTTCATTATGAAATTTAATATTTTATTTCATATTAATAAAAATAAGCAAATTTTATTGACCCATTTATAAAACGAATATAACTAATTAAAAAAAAAATCATGGCAAACGTGGCCAACATATTGTTGATACATGATCAAGAAATTTTGCCGAATCGTTATATTTATTCAGTTCATATTTTCGCATTTTCTACTGATCAAAATATCAGACAACTTTATTTGGGTTTGGGAAATTCATTTCACGTTGTTAAAAATATTAGACATCTTTCATTGTGTTTGAGAAATTTATTTTATATTGTTAAAACTATTAGACAATTTCGTTCGGGTTTGGGAAAATCGTTTTATATTGTTAAAAATATTAGAAAATTTTTTGGATTCGAGAAATTCATTTTGTATTGTTGAAAATATTCGAAAATTTTGTGATCCCGAGTTAATCTGCGCACCAAAAATGAAATATTTCATTTTTCATATTTATTTCATTATGAAATTGAATATTTCATTTCATTATGAAATGAAATATTTCATTTCATATTTATAAAAATAAACAAATTTCATTGAATCATTCATAACACGAGTATAATTAATCAGAAAAGAAACATGGTAAATGTGGCAAACATATTGTTGATAATTGATTAAGAAATTTTGCCGGATCGTTGTATTTACTCAATTGTTATGATAAGTAGACTAGACCTTCAACCGGCCATCTGTCTAAACAGTACCCGAATTGCAAAATTTATCAATCCGAACAAAATTGTCCGTGAACGACTCAACGTAATTTTGGAAAAAGTACATTTCACAGGCCTTTTTCCTAATGCAAAATAATCGAACGAGAAGTTTTTGAAAAGCAAAAATGATTAAGCAATGGTACGCTTCGTTAAATGTCTTTTTCAGAATACACGAGCGTCTCAACGGGATACTGTATAGAGACGGTTATTTTGTACGGTCTTCCACGAGCCTTCGATAGCTCAGTTGGTAGAGCGGTGGACTGTAGTTGGTGAGATTAAGAGACATCCATAGGTCGCTGGTTCAAATCCGGCTCGAAGGAGAACATTTTTTTTTTCCGTCGTACTACAGCAAATTCTATACATTCTCGTTACTTTATCATCGATGATCGATAAACAAAAAGATAAACCCGTTATATTAAGATTGCCGAGAATTTAATTTCAAGGCAATTCAATTTACGCGCAGCAAAGCCCAACGCGTTTACTCCGTTTTTTAATTCACAAATGCGGATTTTTTTCAGACGTGGTCTGTCTGTAAGGCAATACGATAGAGCATCACAAAATTTATACCAAATTGTTAAGAATAAGGCGAGCAAACATTTTTACAGCGGGACACCACTGTGGCGGTTGAAAAAAATATATTTTGTTGAATTGTCTTGAAATATACATATTCAAGAATTTGTGGAAAAAATTCAAATTGAAATATTGCAAATTGAGAAAGTTAAAAACGTATGCTAGAACTTCCAAGCCCATTTTTTTCAAGACTTTTCTCGACCTGTCCGGAATCATAACTCTAATGATCGTTGTCAGATTTTCAATTTTGATAAACCAAAATTTCCGTAATCGCAGTAGCTTTGGGTGTACGCAGCTATTTTTTTTAATTTGGTAGTCTTTAGAGCCCGAATATAAGTAAAAATTTTCCAAAATTATACTTTTTTTAACACCCGCCGTTTTGTGATTTTGTTCGAAAAATGGCTACGTAGAACGAGACCGTTGGACTTGAAACCATTGTCAAGATATCGATTCGGCCATTGGACCACATTTTTATACAGATGCTCTATTATACCGCAATGAATCATTTTTTATTTTTTGAATAAAAATGCAAACGAAATAAGTTCAATGTCATTCATGTTCAATAACATATCATAAGTTCAATAACATTCTTTTTCTTCTAATCCCAAATAAATAATCTAGTAGACAAAAGAAAATCGAAAAAACTACCTCTTTCGGTCAGTCACAGTGGAGTCCTCCCTTAATGGGTTTCAATATTTCAAAAAATCAATTTTTTTAATTTGATCTTATAGTACAACATGACAAGAATGTTTTTCCGAAGGAGCTGGAATCGACGATTACACACAAGTCAAAAAAACGCCGCTTTATTCCTACACAAAACTCAAAATCGCTTTTTTCTCAAAACTGTATTTTTAAAGTCGGTGGACACGACTTCTCAAAATCTGATGAACCGATCTTGTTGAAATTTCGTACGCTTCTTCTAAATAGTATTGACTAGTGATTGAACGAAGGATTTTCTTCTTCTCTTACAACTTCTTTTGGAGGACTGAAGGTTTTTGGAGACTGAAAATGGTACTGTTTTGCATACAACTCTACGAAAAATTCAAATTTCTTTTTTTTTTTTTGTAATCCTTCGTTCAATCACGAACTCTACTCACCTAATATCAGAAAATGTTTGGTTTTTTCATTTCAGATAAAGCTATCATGAGTTATCTTGACCACCGTGAGGATACTTTTTTCCAAGGGTTCTCCAAAACCAATTCTCAACGGCTGAATTTTCAAAATTTTTCCATGAAATTTTTATAAAATATTGTTCAAATAGTGTACTTCTATATGCTTAAGGTTTGAATAAAATAATTACTTCAACATATTTTCAAAAAAAAATGAGAAAACATTTTTTTGCTCTTCAAAACCCACTTTTATATGCTTAAAGTTTGAAGAAAGTAATTATTTCATTATATTTTCAGCAAAATGAGAGAAAATATGTTTTCTTTTGCTCTTCAAAACCCATGTAACCCGTCAATACTTTTGTCTTTTTTTTTCAACGAAAAAAACGTCACTTCGAAAAGTTGCAACGTGGTCAACATTTCAAAATTCACGCGAATGATAAAAATAGGATCAAAAGGACTGGGGAGAAGCTGGTCCGTAAAAAAAATTACCCCATTGAGTATGCGAATAATTTTTCACGAGCATAAATTGCCGCAAAGTGAGAATCGTCTCTTATAACTCAACTCGAGACTTTTGTCGCTGTGTGCTGAAGAAGTATACAGCTGTTATCAATATCTTGCATGATCGAGAACAAGAGTGTGCGCAAGATTGTGGCCGCGACCACCCGGAATGAGAGATAAAAACATCTGCCGTTCGTCGCGCAGTGCCTGGCACCTCTCCCTGATCATTAAGTCCCGAAGAATTCGCAAATAATTGTCTTTCGTTTAGGTAGATCAGCTGTGACTCAATTAAACGCGAAGTTGGTCAGCAGGTAAGGACGACCGGGAAATGTCATTTCGCCGAGAACTGTCATCTCCTCTCGTTTGAAACGTCACTGATTATTTCTTTGAGAAGGAACGAGTGAAACGAATGTTTCCCGTTTGCGCTCCAGGAAAATTTATGATGCATTTACAAAAATAAGACGATTCTACTCTCTTTGCTTTTTCAGGGGCAGACTTTTTATTTTTGGACGCACTTTTTTGAGAGTTCAATGGAAATACTTTCGAAACGTTTTGACCCATCAAAAAATCGCGTTTATAGAACTTTGTGAATCTTTACGAATGTTTAAAAATGACAATTTATGCATTTGTGAGTGCACTAGTTTTTTGTTTAAGCTCAAATATCGAAAATTTTGAAACAGCGTAATATTTTTTACGCACGAACGAGATTGCCGAAGGACCGTTGGGATTGAAGTTGGAATAGAATTCAGATTTCATATTGTTTTTCATTTTTCGAATCCTGAAACTATAGCAATCGCTTTAGCGTGCTCAAATTTTGAGACAGCGAGCTGATTTTCTTTTATGTGAATAGAATATCATTTGTGGGTGGTTAGAATTACATTTGGCTACAGTCACTAGAGAGTTTCGAATTTATTTTATTTAAATTTTATTTTATTCAGTTTGAAATATTATTTTTTTTTAAATTTAGTGGAAGAAATTGCATTTACTTCAAACCCAAAATAAAAATTTATAGATAATGTAGTGCCTTAAGGGAGGATACCACTGTGAATAGCCGAAAAAAGATCGCTTTTCCGAATTTTTTGGCCTACTAGATTATTTATTTGTGATGTGCGAAAAAGGTATGTTATTAAGCACACATAAAACTTATTTCGTATGAACTTTTATTTAAATAAATTAAAAACTAACTCTGGTTGGTCTGAAAAAAGAAAATGAAAAAGTTTCATAATCTATATATATGTAATTTTCATTGTACGAAGCCAGTTTTCGAAAAAAAAAGTTGCACGAAAAGTCAGGTGTTGGAAAAAAAAAGGGTAATTTTGGCGAATTTTTTACTTATATTCGGGACCTTAAAAATACTAAATTAAAAAAACGGCCACGAGTGACGATAGCTATTGCAATTACGGAAGTGTCGGTTTTTGAAAATTGAAAATCGCTAGAGTTATGATTCTGGACAGGTCAAGACAAGTCGCCTCTAGAAAAACGCAGCTAAAAGTTTTAATGTACGAAAATCGTTGCGCTACCTGCTCTCACTAGATCGTCTGTAACTTGGTCAATCTTCAATATTTTTACTTGAAAATTGGTTCACATATTCCTGAAAATGTATTCTTCGAGAAAATGCAAAAAACCATTTTTTACTCGTTAAGGTGGTGTACCGCCTTAAGTTTACGGACTTTAAATTTGTAAAAAAAAAAGTATAAAAATGTAGTAACACTGTACCCTTTACAAACGTTAAGTAGTCGGGCGATTTTTTTTGTTAAATTAATCCAACATTGCAGAGCTATAGTTGAGGGAAAAAAATCGTTTAAACTGGAAGCTTAGACGTTGCTTCCTCATACCTTGTTTTCGCTCAAAAAGCTTCCTCCTGGGAGGAAGCTTTTTGAGCTTTTTGATGGAGGAAGCTTTTCCGAAGCTTTTTTGAAGCTTATTGAAGGAGGAAGCTTTTTTGGAGTTTTTTTAAGAGAGAAAGCTTTTTTGCAGCTTTTTGAAGCTTTTCGAGAGAGGAGGCTTTTTGAAGCTTTTTGAAGGAGAACGCTTTTTTGAAGCTTTTTGAGGGGGGGGAGCTTTTTTTGAAGCTTTTTGAACCATTACTACAAGAAGGAAGAGCTCGGTCAGCGAAGCGGAAAACGTTGGAAAAGCAATGTGCAAGTTGCCAACTTGCTCGATTTGCAAATCGAGCGACGAACGAAAAAGCTGGATGATAAGGGAGGGGCAGAAGGAAAAACGAGGGAACGAGGTCGTCGCCCGTGACGCGCGATACTCGGCGAAGTCCCGAGGAGTTGCGGGGGATTTAAGGACGAAGTAGGAAAAAAAAAGGAAGAAGAAAGGCTTTAGAAGGACGAAGAAAAAAGTACGGTTGCGAGATGCCGGCGCGCGCGGGCGCCACGGACCATAGGATATAAGAGGTACACATTTCTGTTTGGGCCGAGCTCACAGCCCGGCTGACAGTGCCCATTCACTAGCTTTCGCTTCGGACAGCACAATGAGGCCAATTACTTTAATTGCAGTTCAGGCCGCTGGATGCGAAAACTCCCAGCCAACCGCGGACCAGCCGGAAGTCGAAATAAACGGCGCGGTACAATCACCGTTTTTCCGCAGCTCGTATAATACGATTCTTCCGCCGATTTTTTGTCAATTATAACTCGAGGCGCGAATCTCAAATATCGCCTACGTGAAAAAAATGGCTCTATGTCAAAATTTGAGGGATCATCGCAGTGTCAAATTTTCAAAAAATCTGAAACGGTTATAAACATGGGCCTGGCATCACCGATTGATCGGGAAATTAATAAACAATTTATACGAAAAATCCGCGCTCAACACTTTAAGGCGATTACGTGGGTTAGAAAATGATTAAAAAATCCATTTCTTTTACAGTTTATTTTCTAATAGTATAATATGTCTAGAATATTCTTCCAAAGTTTGAAGTCGATCGGAGCAAAAGTCTAGGAGAGAGAGAGAGAGAGCCTTTGGGAATTCCTCCGTTGGGAAAGACCGGCCGGGAGCAAACATTTTAATCGTATTTTTCTCAAAACACTATTTTTGAAGTCGGTGGACACGATTTCTCAAAAACGAATGCACCGGTCTTATTGAAATTTTGCACACTTCTTCAGAATAGTATTGACCAGTGATTGAACGAAGCTTTCTTCGATTACATCTAATTTTACAATGCTTTACGTAGTGTCAGTGGTACCAAAAATTGAACTATTTTTCATACAACTCTGCCAAAAATTCAAACTTCAATTTTATTTTAAATCCTTCGTTCAATCACGAGCTATACTTATCCACTAACAGAGAACGTTTGGTTTTGTAATTTCAGATAAAGCTATCATGAGTTGTCCTGGCCACCACGACACACTTTTTTCGAGGGGTCTCCGGAAACCAAGTCCCACCTGCTGAATTTTCCAAATTTTTGGATGAATTTTTTTAAAAATATAGTTGCAATGTCGCTCTTTTATGTGCTTAACCTTTTCAATGAAATAATGTATACATTAAATCCTTTTTAAATAGAGAAAATATGATTTTTTGGCTTCGAAACCCACGTAACTCCTTAAACGCGTTTTTTTCTCGAAATGTCGTTTTTTAAAACGGTGTACACTCTCAAAGGAAAAGTTTTCTAGCTATCCGTCTCATATTTTGGTACAAGATTCTTCACGCCATGCTTTATCTTGCTATGGAAGCTTTTTTAATCTTCATATTTTTTAACGAAAAACTGTCAAAAGAATAGGCTAAATTCGATATTTTTTTTCAGACCGCCGCTATTTTGTCAATTTTGGTATGAAAAATATCTCCATAGCAATATAGCGGCTTTCATAGTGATTGATAATCTTCTAACAAATTCTGTTACAAATAATATTTACGGCTACAAACGTGTACACAGTGCAGAGTCGATTTTTCGAAGATATTTGCAACCGTTCAAAATAATGTACAAATTAAAATAAACGTTTAAAAATGCTTTTTTTCTTCTCCATGAGTGCTTTGTTTTGACATTAAAAAATCAGAATGATCAGCGTATTTTTACCGTCGAAAGAAAAAATCGAAAATCAGCTATTTCTCGACCCGTTATATCGTGATGACTTCGTAAAGGAAAAAACCCAACGGACATATACTCCGTTGTTCTCGCGCGATTAAGGGGTTGCCCCCACTTGCGATTTTGAAAAAATCGATATTTTTTATTGCATTTTTTTGAAGTATAAGTATCTGAGAATATGTCCGAAAATTTCAAGTCGATCCGAACAAAATTGACTGAGATATGAGCGTTAAAAGAGAAGAATCCATTGTGTAAACGACCGGCTAATTGAAACTTTAAACGCGTTTTTCTCAAAATGGCATTTCTGAAGTCGGTGACCAAGATTACTCGAACACTAATGAACCGATCTTCTTGAAATTTTGCAGGCTTATTTAATACATAAAAATGTAGTCTTTAATCGTTCGATTCTTTTTTCGAAAAAAAATGGCCGTTTTATAGCCAAAAGACGGCCGTTTTTTTCGTTAAAATCGAACCATTAACTTTGACTGTCCGCCATTTTATGAAAAATGAATATTTTTTAAAATCCTTCGATTAAAGACTAGTTTATACTTATATTTGACTAAATCCATCCGCATGTTTTTTTTCAGATGATCCACTTCGCCGCAATGTTGGTCACTGCAAACCGTGTATATAAAAACATTATTTCATTGACGGCCATTTGCCACTAAACGATGTAATATTTTTCAATCAAAAAATTACTGAAAGTTCTTCAAGATGTGTTCTTTAAGATGGTATATTGATCGATTAAAAAAGTTTTGTAGTTTTCTTTAAAAAAATTCATGAAAAAGGCCTTTTTTGCGCTACAAGTGGGGGTAACGCCTTAAGCGTAGGAAGACTTGCGAAATCAAATCGATTTTGCTTTTACATTTAAATTCCAGACTTCGCGTTATGAGAGAAAACTTCGCGAATTCTCAACCACGCATCTTTACCCTTACTGTTTTTCGACTTTCTGCCAAAACAGCACGAAAACCTCCGTGTCGAATTCCAAACCTTGCGGGGACTTGTTGGAACAGTCCCTTCAAAAAATCTGATCTCAACTTCAGGCACTCACACAATTTTTTTAATCTTTGATGCATGCAACTTTTTTTAAAATTTAAACATCCAAAGCCGAATTGTGTCTCGTATGCTACGGACGTATCTTCGGGTTGTTCCAAAATAGCAGACTGAACTTGGAAAATCAGATGTCTGGTTGAATGTTAATACGTCGTTCCGATTTTTCGAAATATAGTGTCCAAATTTTTAGGCTACTGTGAAAATTTAAAAAAAAATCGTTTTTCGCTTGAGAGCTTTTTTTTATAAATTTTTAAGTAGTATTAGTAGTTATGACGTTTGACGCCTCGCACTTTTAAAATATACATTTCATTTTTACAAAATATCTACATTTACGTACCTTTCAAGTACTTGCATCTATGACGAGTGACCAAGTAAGGGACCCTTTCGTACTCATACTGATTTGATTTTCAATTTTACTGAACATTACTTTTTACTCTTTGGTACAGTACCTTTTAAATAAAAGCTTGTGTTTCAAAAGTTTTCCTACGTTCATTTTATTTTATACTTTTTAGTATTAGAATTTAACGAGCGTAGCAAATTAAATGAAAGCTTGTATAAAAGCATGACCCTCTTTGACCACATGAGACCCCCGAACGAGGGTCGTAATGAAGCCAACCCGATCAAGGTCCGTCCTCAATTTTCGCGTGCCGAATTTTCGCCATAAATATTCTCAGAGTTGCCTTTTGGTAATTACCGAAAAAAATGAATAAATCTGCATTGGGACTTCGTGGCTTCAATGCATGCGCGCTAAGCAATCCACGAAACATGAGTACACAATTGGAGGTTAGAACTCGTCGCCGAAATAGCTCAGTTGGGAGAGCGTTAGACTGAAGATCTAAATGTCCCCGGTTCAATCCCGGGTTTCGGCAAGTTGGTTTTTTTCTCTCTCCACCGAATGGATAATAAGAATAATAACAATAATAATAATAATACCGATAGAAGAAAAGCTAATGCGCGATCGATATCGAAAATATTCACGTTTTCTTTTTTTCACCGACTGAACTCGGTCTGTTCCAAATTACCATTCACTGTACTTTGTGATCGTGCATTCAATTTAATTCAATCGGGGAAACGAATTTCCCGGACAAGATGTGGCCGAGCTGCGGTTTCCCGTTTTCCGGCGTTTGCGATTATTGTTTGACGAGCTGCACGACAGGCTCTTCGACGAGCTGTCGAAGCAGGCCAAGCTTCCGGTTTGTTGGGCGCAGTCGACGCGCGTACCTGACGGTATGAATCCGCGTACCACAAAAGTCATCGTGCAACAGAAGAACACGACCAACGTAGCCAGAACAACAGCGATCTTGAGTAATTGCCGGGGTCAAGGAAAAATTTTCATCCGTGTTTAATACATTTAGACGGGAAAAAAATTGAGCAATTATGAGGGATATTTTAAACATAGAGATAATTGTTGTACATTTATTAAAGTGTAGGCATACTTTGATAGTATATTTCAATATATACCATATACATATATATATATATACATATATATCTATATACCATATACATTGTACATTGTATATATTGTTAAAAATTGTATATTAATTGTATGTAAATTAACAAGCAATATAAAAGTAAATTTTATATTGCATATAAAAAATTGTTTTGTCTAGTTGAATTATTACTATACTATTAAAGTATATACTATGTATACTTTAATAGTATAGTAATAATTCAAGTATAGAACACAATTTTTTAATTTGTCATTATCAAAATGGCGTAGCTGTGGCACACATTTTTTTTTCAATTTCAAGTGAGAACATATACGGTTTCTATTTGACAGTAATTAAAATGAAGAAAATTCGAATTTAAAATAATGGCACGCATTAACCAATAAAACAACATTTCATGCAAAAATTTCTGTAAAACTTGGATTTAAAAAGTTGTTTTTTTTTTCACAAACGATTCTCGCCAAGTAGAAGGTAGCAATATTATCAATTTTCTGCCAAGCTTTAAGTCAATCGTCTTAATAGTTTTTGAGTAATCCTGCGCGCCAATTTCGAAAGCAGTTTTGAGAAAAACGCGTTTAAAGTGTACATAACATTTTAATTTAATTGCGCTAGGTACTTTTGCTGACTTTAGGAAGGAATTTAGGTGTCACTTTAGGAACTTGTTACAAGGTAACTAAATGATGAATTACAGTGTAATAGTAATTGTTAGTTGTTAATTGAAGGTATTCCTTTCACGAACACGAATATTTAGAAACTAACTGATTTTCGTCTATAATGAAGTGAAAATACAACCCAGTATACTGGCAAAATTGCAAGCCAAGTTATCGAATTTTTAACGATAATTGACGACTCTTATATGCGAAAAAATGTAAAAATGTCCAAATCTACTAGATGTATGCGAAGTTTTTTATTCCAGTTGATCGTTGGGTAAAATAATTGATTGTGGCTTATTTTTGTTAAGGCGTTACCCCCACTTGTAGCGCAAAAAAAAGGCCTTTTTCATGAATTTTTTTAAAGAAAACTACAAAACTTTTTTAATCGATCAATATACCATCTTAAAGAACACATCTTGAAGAACTTTCAGTAATTTTTTTATTGAAAAATATTACATTGTTTAGTGGCAAATGGCCGTCAATGAAATAATGTTTTTATATACACGGTTTGCGGTGACCAACATTGTGGCGAAGTGGATCATCTGAAAAAAAAATGCGGATGGATTTAGTCAAATATAAGTATAAACTAGTCTTTAATAGAAGGATTTTAAAAAATATTCATTTTTCACAAAATGGCGCACAGTCAAAGTTAATGGTTCGATTTCAACGAAAAAAACGGCCGTTTTTTGGCTATAAAACGGCCATTTTTTTTCGAAAAAAAAAATCGAACGATTAAAGACTACATTTTTATTTATTAAATAAGCCTGCAAAATTTCAAGAAGATCGATTCATTAGTGTTCGAGTAATCTTGGTCACCGACTTCAGAAATGCCATTTTGAGAAAAACGCGTTTAAAGTTTCAATTTCAGTTCTTCAATTCACGGATTCTTCTCTTTCAACGCTCATATCTCAGTCAATTTTGTTCGGATCGACTTGAAATTTTCAGGACATATTCTCAGATACTTATACTTCAAAAAAATGCAATAAAAAAAATCGATTTTTTCAAAATCGCAAGTGGGGGTAACCCCTTAAGGGCGACTATAGGGTAAGGTTCCCAATTATTGCCACTTTGAGGGCCGAATTATTGGCACTTTGAGGACCACTATGAAGGTAGACAAGAAGAGAAGAGCCAATAATTGGTCGGATGCCAAAGTAAGGTCACTTAACCCTAATTCACCAACGATTCAAAAGGGCCCTGCTTACGCCCCCTCAAAATACGGCCCTCCGCGAAAGGAATACCACAAATTCAAGCCTTACTCCGAAGTGTGGAAAAAAAGAACGCCATTACGCACCAGTTTGTTTTTTTTTTCGTCTAGTAATTCTCGTCGGTCCCATGGTGTAATGGTTAGCACTCTGGACTTTGAATCCAGCGATCCGAGTTCAAATCTCGGTGGGACCTTTTTTCACTACCGTCAAATATATATTTTTTTTTCGTTACCGAGTAGCCAGTAGTGCAATGGAATACATTGATTCAACCGCATTTGCGAAAACTGTTCCATGGTGTAATGGTTAGCATTCTGGACTTTGAATCCGGCGATCCGAATTCAAATGTCTCGGTGGGACCTGCGCGTGTTTTTTCGCTGAAGTTGATTTTGCTTTTCGCTAAAATAGCTCGATAAAATCGACAGCCACTTATGATCGCAGCGAATGAAGGATTTGTGGAGGATGAGTCGAAGGATAGAAAGGATACGACGTATAGGAGGAGCTCGGCGGGCCGTCCGTGGAGGTTCGAGTATCTTGTCGTTTGCACATTACACATGTGGATGTACTCGTTTGACGGCTCGACATTTTTCAGCGGCTGCGACGTCCATCCATCGTCGCAAATGCAGAAACCAGTTGCGTTGTCGTTGTAACCGCGATGACAGTACATGTTCTGTGATAATGGTTGTCAAGCGTGATACTGAACACACGACGATAAGTTGTCTTGTATGTGATGACCGTTTGGTAGCAACTTATCTATAGGCTGTCTCAACATGACCTGACATTTCAATTTATTAATACTATTCCCGCCGTATTCGCCAAACCTGGCCCCTTCAGACTATCACGTGTTCCGGTCGATGGCGCATGGTTTGGGTGGGCTACACTTGGCCAATTACTATGCAGTACAAAATTGCTTGGACGAATGGTTTCAGTCCAAAGACGCGTCTTTTTATCGTCGCGGTATTAATGTATTGCCATAGAGATTGCAAAAATGTGTAAATAGCGAGGGACAATACTTCGAATGAACCATTTTTTGTATTTATCTTAAAATTTTCGATTTTTTATTATTTTTATTATATTTTTATTATATTTTTATAAAAACGTATTATTTATTTGGAAAGTACGAATATTTTTATTTTGATATAAGGTACAAACATGGAGATTATGTGTGGAACACAATCTATCTATCTATCTATCTATCTTCTATCTATCTATATATGTAAAAAGAAAAGTCCTGACTGACTCACTGACTCATCAACGCCCAGCCCTTGGACCTACGACCCTTGGACGTAGAAAGCTGAAATTTTGCACAGCGATTCCCTTTAGGATGTAGACAAGAAATAAGGAAAGAAATTCCGAAATTCAACTCCTAAAGCGGTTACATAGAGGTTCAAAGTTTGTATGGAGAAAAAATATTAAATAGACATTTCGACTCGCAAACTTCGTAAAAGTACTGCTGAAAAGAAATAAATAAATACGTATTTCGAGATTTTCTTAAAGTCAACCCCTTAGAGAGTGAAAATAAACGTAAAAATCGATATGTTACAACATATAGAAACGTCAAATTTGGCATGTTAGTAGGTAATTGTAATCAAGTTATCATCATCCACCAGCGTTGCACGCGCCGCTTCCCGGACAAAGATATAAGCATGTCGGACTACCCATTCGAGTTCAAAAGGCTGCAGTTCCCCCTTAAGATCTGCTTCGCAATGACAATCAATAAGTCTCAGGGTCAGTCACTGAAAACAGCAAGAATTGATCTTAGGGGGGACTGCTTCTCGCACGGCCAGTTTTACGTGGCCTGCTCGAGAGTAAACTCACCTAGCAGCCTGGTCGTGTTACCACCTGAAGACAGAACCTCTAATGTAGTGTATAAACAGGTACTATAAGTACAAACCGAAAAAATAAATAGTCTCAACCCTTAGGTACTTCGTGATTTTTCAAGAATCAACCCCTTAACAACTCAATTCACACGTTTGCTCGACAATTGCGGTAAAATGTCATACGTAAATAAGTCTAAGTATCAGTATGGGTGTTGTTATTGAGGATTCTTGGGACGTTCATAACGAAAATGGCATCAATTTTGAAATCTAAGAGCGTGACATGACATAAAATTGAAATTCTATAGGAGTGAATTGAGGGTTTAAAGGTTTATGGAGAAACAATATATTAATTAAACAGGCTTAAAAGGTAAAAATTAAAAAGGTCTTCTACGCGAGCGAAGCCGCGGGCAAAAGCAAGTATCCGATAAGGGAGCGTCCATAAATTACGTAACGCAACATTTCCCATTTTTTACCCCCCCCCCCCCCCCCCCGCGCGTAACAGAACCGTAACGCCTGGCCTGAACCATCCCCCCCTACCCCGTTACGTAACGGGTGCTTTGTCGTCAATAATTGCATTTTTTTTCAAAGAAATAACTAATAATGAAAGGATCGGGTTTATACTCATTTTATAAAGGATATATTCATCTAGTTTTATATCAATTTTTATGATTAAAAAAAATATATTTTAAAAAGATTTTTAAAAAAACCCTGGTTCGGCGACGAAAAAAAAATCTCTTCATTATCCCATCGATATCTTTATGAAAGGTTTTATGGTCTTTATGATCTGTAAATAAAAAGTCAACAATTTATCGATATCTATACAAATGTAGCTATCGTTATGCACAGCCGTTTTATTTTGTTTTTTTACAAAATGCCGACGGTTTGGACATTTTTTTCTATCTTCAAAGCCCTTTTTGTAATCAAGCAATTTTTAAAAATAGTAATGATCAAAATTCAACACATCGGCTGCGCACACCCTTAGTCACTGCGACTAAAAAATGTTTAAAAAAAAATTGCAAATCGGTTGATAAGTTTTTGAGTATTCACTGAGACAAAGTCAAAAAAGTAGCTTCGAGAAACTCCCGATCAACGTTTTCGTTCCGTTTTTCTTGATATAAAGTTATGTTTCTGTCTAGAATATTGATGCTTACATTAAAGTATCAAGTCGCGGGCGACATAACGGTTTTTCACTTCATTTATTCTGAACGATGAGTTTTATCATTTAAAAACTTGAACATGCAGAAATTTTGCTATTTCTGAACGTTCTAAAATCGTGACGTAACCCAAACCTCGATCCCCCCCCCCCACCCCCCAATTGCGTTACGTAATTTAAAAACGCCCCCTAAAAGGCCACCTCGTCCCTGTTTGCAAACGTTCACTCTTTTGACGAAATTTTCAATAACATTTTGACATGATTGCGGACTAATTTCATTAATTATCGGTCCAATTGCTTCCGTGAGCTCCGGAGTGGTCTGTGGATCATTGGCATACACTTTTCCTTTCAGAAAAGCCCAAAGAAAGAAATCCAATGGCGTCAAATCGCACGATCTTGGTGGCCAATACACATCATCGCGGAGCGAGATAACGATTGTCGTCAAGTGGAAGGTAGCAATATTATCAATCTTTCTACCAAGTTTCAACTCAATCGTCTTAAGGATGTTGAGTCCCAAATCGCAAATGATGATAAAATTCTGAAAATATGGTATGTTTTTGTATGAAGTATTTCAGAGGTCGTGTAAAAATTTCACGACAATTAGGAAGCTCTTTATTGAACAATTAACATTCACAAATTAAATGTTGTTTTATGGAAACTGATGTAATTTTGCAATAAGTTTTTTTTTTACCTCTCAATTTTATAATATCTACAATATACTGAAAGCAACGGAAACAGAACGAAGTTTATTGATACATTTTTTTTTATTTCTATTAAAATTGTTCTTAACAAAATGTTAATTTTTTAATAACGAGCTTCCTAATCGTCGTGAAATTTTAACACGACCTCTTAAATACTTCATACAAAAACATACCAAATTTTCAGAATTTTCTTATCATTTTTTATTTCAACCCTTAAGGAGGTTGAAGTAATGATGATAGAATTCTGAAAATTTGGTATGTTTTTACATGAAGTATTCAGGAGGTCGTGCAAAAATGTCATGACGATTAAGAAGCTATTTATTGAACAATTAACATTAAAATGTTTCATAGGGACTCAACATCCTTAACAATCGTCGTTGAGTAATCCTGCACGCCAATTTCGCAAGCAGTTTTGAGAAAAACGTGTTTGATGTATACATATAATTTGAATTTAATTGTACTAGGTACTTGTGCTAACTAGTTACTTTAAGGGGGGATTGTCTTTTTTTTCGCAAAATTTACCGCTTTTTGGGAATTTTTTTGTGAAGAAAGTATACAACGGAAAACTTGTGAAACTTGGCATATAGTTTTATTGATCTGTTTACTACATACAAAAAAAATTTTCAACAATTTCATCAAAAAATCCGCCTCCCACCCCCCTCGACGCGCGATGGTCCTTTTTTGATGGTGTGCACGATTACAGCCTTCACGTTCATCCTGCAACAAAAACCCAAAAAGCATTTTACTTTAGACAGATATAGCTATCGTTCGATGAAGGGAAAAAAAAATTGACGATTTGGTGACGTTTTGAACTTGAAATATCGATTTTTCGAAAAAAATTGATCGATTTTTTGTTATAAATAAAAAAACTTTTAAACGTATTGCTTTTTTGCTTCATCAAACGATAGCTATATGTGTCTAAAGTAAAATGCTTTTTGGGTTTTTGTTGCAGGATGAACGTGAAGGCTGTAATCGTGCACATCATCAAAAAAGGACCATCGCGCGTCGAGGGGGGTGGGAGGCGGATTTTTTTATGAAATTGTTTAAAAAATTTTTTGTATGTAGTAAACAGATCAATAAAACTATATGCCAAGTTTCACAAGTTTTCCGTTGTATACTTTCTTCACAAACAAATTCCCAAAAAGCGGTAAATTTTGCGAAAAACAAAACAATCCCCCCTTAAGAATCTGCTACAAAGTAATTAAATGATCAATTACAGTAGTAATTGTAATTGTTAGTTGTTAATTTAAGGTATTCCTTTCACGAACCCGAATATTTAACAATTAACTGATTTTCGTCTATAATCAAGTGAAAATACAGCCCAGTATACTGGCAAATCTGCAAGCCAGGTTATCGAATTTTTGACAATAATTGACGACTCTAATACACGGCGCTTTACGGAGATAACACGCCGGCCGCATTTCTATCTAATCATTTATACACTGAATAACTCTAGACGCCTGATAACAGCTGCTCGACGCGTGTAAAAAATTCCAAAGACTCCGTAACGACACAAGAGCAAGGCGTCACCGAATGTTTGAAGAAAATATTAATAACAAAACTTAGAAGAATGTGACTAGCAGAAGCATTTTCGAAGCCACGACTTTTCAGAGAAAATGTAAAAATGTCCAAATCTACTAAATTTACGCGAAGTTTTTTAATCCAGTTGATCATTGGGTAGAATAATCGATTGTGACTTATTTTTGTTAAGCGCCACCGTAGGGTAAGGTTCCCAATTATTGGCACTTTGAGGGTCGAATTATTGGCACTTTAAAGACCACTATGAAGGTAGACAAGAAGAGAAGAGTCAATAATTGTTCGGGTACCAAAGTAAGGTCACTTAACCCTAATTCACCAACGATTCAGAAGGGCCCTGCCTACGCTCCCTCAAAATACGGCCCTCCGCGAAAGGAATACCACAAATTCAAGCCTTACTCCGGAGTGTGAAAAAAAAGAACGCCATTACGCACCAGTTTGTTTTTTTTTTCGTCTAGTAATTCTCGTCGGTCCCATGGTGTAATGGTTAGCACTCTGGACTTTGAATCCAGCGATCCGAGTTCAAATCTCGGTGGGACCTTTTTTCACTACCGGCAAATATATTTTTTTTCGTTACCGAGCGGCCAGTAGTGCAATGGAATAAAGTAATTTGGTCGCATTTGCGAAAACTGTTCCATGGTGTAATGATTAGCATTCAGGACTTTGAATCCGGCGATCCGAATTCAAATGTCTGGGTGGGACCTGCGCGTGCTTTTTCGCTGAAGTTCATTTTGCTTTTTGCTAAAATAGCTCGATGAAATCGGCAGCCACTTATGGACGCAGCGAGTGAAGGATTTGTGCAGGATGAGTCGAAGGATCGAAAGGATACAACGTATAGGAGGAGCTCGAGTTGATAACGAAAATGGCATCAATTTTAACATCTACGAGGGTGGTCTATCTATCCTATCTCATCTAGTATCCGATAAATGGCCGCCTCCTCCCTGTTTGCAAACGTTCACTCTTTTGACTAAATTTTCAATAACATTTTGGCATGATTGCGAATTAATTTCATTACCGGGGGAAATGCAGTCAGAATTTTCAAAAAATCGATTTTTTTTTACATTTTCTTGAAGTATGATGTTTCGAAAATATTCCCTGAAAATTTCAAGTCAATCCGATGAATAGTTTCCGGGATATCCCACAATTAGTGAAGGGGCGTCGGGTCCCCATGGCAGGTAGCGGACGGCAGCTGCAAGCAACCGGTTTCGACCCGGGAAGGCAGAATGCTTCGAAGACAACAACAAATTGGTATTTTGGAAGCTTCCACATCGGCAGAAGCCCTATTGTATAGGCCAGGAATTGATGATTCTATGTAAGTAATTTTTAAATTGGTATTTCTATGCATAAATCAAGTGTAAAATTGGAAAACCCTTTTAGAAATTTTCAAAAAATTATTACTCAAAAACTATGAACTTAAGAAAAATGTTATACATAATACTTTCGTTTTGAAATTGCCCAAAATATTTATAAAAAAATTCATCCCGAAAACTTTAATTTTTTGGAAAATTCTTTTAACAATTGGCCATAAACAATTGAATGCTCGACTTTTCGGCTAAAAATAGTGATATTCGGATTCAACGGATCAAAATACATAACAAAAGTTTAGCTCCATCCATCGAGCTCAAAACTTTACGAACTTATATTACCGTATCCACATCGAAAAACTTTAAACGCGTTTTTCTCAAAACTATGTTTTTCAAGTCGATGACCACTATAATTCAAAAGGCACTCGATGGATTTTGATGAAATTTGGTGTGCACATTGATTGCATTTAAAACTAGTCCTTAATCGGAGGATCTTCATTTTTGTTGAAAATTTATATTTTTTTAAACAATAAACGAGCGATTTTTTGGTCTCAAAACGAAAGTTATCTGTCGGAAGCCTCCATGTTGTTAATTTTTGAAAAAAAAAGCTCTGATTAAGGACTAAATTTATTATTGAACTAATGATTTGTTTTGGTATTTTTATTATTTCCCCGATCCAGTAAAATTTTATGATGGTCACCGCAAAGCATTACATGCCTTACGGGGTCCGACAAAGATGGCAATATTTTTATGAATAATCAATATTTTTCTTTGAAAATTTGTTCAAGTCAAGTTGAAATACAACATAAAAAGTCTGTGTAACCACTTTTGTAAAACAAACTTAATTACTATAAAAAAAAATTATTGAAAAGGCTCGTTTTTTCACGACTCTGACTGCATCTCACTCCTTAAGGATGTTGAGTCCCTATGAAACATGTTAATGCTAATTATTCAATAAATAGCTTCTTAATCGTCATGAAATTTTTACACGACCTCCTAAATACTTCATGTAAAAACATACCAAATTTTCAGAGTTCTATCATCATTACTTCAACCTCCTTAAGGGTTGAAATAAAAAATGATAAGAAAATTCTGAAAATTTGGTATGTTTTTGTATGAAGTATTTAAGAGGTCGTGTTAAAATTTCACGACGATTAGGAAGCTCGTTATTAAAAAATTAACATTTTGTTAAGAACAATTTTTAAAAGAAATAAAAAAAATTATCAATACACTTCGTTTTGCTTCCGTTGCTTTCAGTATATTCTAGATATTATAAAATTGTGAGGTCAAAAAAAAAACTTATTGCAAAGTTACATCAGTTTCCATAAAACAACATTTAATTTGTGAATGTTAATTGTTCAATAACGAGCTTCCTAATTGTCGTGAAATTTTTACACGACCTCTGAAATACTTCATACAAAAACATACCAAATTTTCAGAATTTTATCATCATTTGCGATTTGGGACTCAACATCCTTAATGGTGCGTCCAATTGCTTACTTGAGCTCCGGAATGGTGTGTGGATCATTGGCATACACTTTTCCTTTCAGAAAAGCCCAAAGGCCAATTCACATCGTCGCGGCGCGAGATAACACGACCATGAAACTTCGTCTGCAATAACTACGCAGTATAACAATGCAGCAAATAACAATTTCTATGCGTTGCCCGATCGTGTAATGCTTCGTGACTAAACCTCGATGCCACCTGATGCCAGTTGTAAAAGTTTATGACTATGTTCGCCACAAAAAAATAGCGAGCAACCCCTGCCCCCTCCTCCTCAGCTCTCTGTGGCTACGCCAATGATAATAATGAGATTCACTCTCGTTATAGAATATCGATAAATCGAGAACCATCCACCTTTCAATGAATATGAAGGCTCGTACAGATCGGTTTGATCTTTCCTGCCTGCTTTGAAGAAGACAAGAAATATGATCGTTCCAGCTCTAATTTATCCAATTTATCCATTGTAGAAGTCAGATATCGATAAACGTGTTTATTTTCCTTCCAACCATATGCTTCGTAAGGAAAATGAGTCCAAACGAGAAGCAATTTATTGCAGCAAGCAGATTACTTCGAATTACCGGAAATGGAACGAACCCGCACTGGTCTTACAAAACGAGTTTCTAGAACTCCAACCAGGAGCAAAATACACCCTTTTCAAACATAAGCAATATACAGGGTGTTTCAAAATGACCGGACATTTTGGCTTTGCGCGCAATTTTTTTTGTGGCGAACATAGAGTACTAATCTTTGACAAATGGCATGAGGAAGTGTTGAGGTTTAGTCATGGAGAATTACACAATCGAGCAACGCATAGATAGTTGACGCCATTGGACTTCTTTCTTTGGGCTTTTACGAAAGGTAAAGTGTATGCCAATGATCCACAGACCATTCCGGTGCTCGAAGAAGCAATTGATCGCGACATTTAATGAAATTAGTCCGCAATTATGCCAAAATGTTTCAGATTTTTTCAGATATTGTCTTCCACACATAACCTCCATGTGTGCACCTTATATCAAAATAAAAATATTCCTACTTTTCAAATAAATAATGAGTTTTATTGATAAATTGAAATATCAGGTCATTTAGAGACACCCGATAGTTTCTACTCGTTGTTCCAAAGTGAAGCAAAAAATGATAATTTTCTCATCCTCGTATTTG
Source organism: Ophion costatus (assembly GCA_951751655.1). Classification (NCBI taxonomy): domain Eukaryota; kingdom Metazoa; phylum Arthropoda; class Insecta; order Hymenoptera; family Ichneumonidae; genus Ophion; species Ophion costatus. The sequence goes on along the minus strand of OX632364.1, from coordinate 22,256,650 downwards.
ACCAACTACGGATCACCTCGAACGAGTGAACGTCTCGATTTTCTTTACCACTTGGGAACGAACTGACAGCCTTATAACTTTGATCCAGGAGACTCACGAATATTTCGTTACCAAGGTAACGAGACTCTTGTGTTTCAGCTTGGAGGTATTTTTACTCCCGACTCTTTATTCACGAAATGACTCTCATTTGGCGAGTCCCGGTCGCAATTATCGCCGAGAAATACTTAATGAACGAGCGTTCAACGTGTTTTCTTTTTTTTCGACGAATATCGTCGCTTTGCATATAATATTACAATTTGCATCGCGTGTCATACGATATTAGAGTTGGGGTAGAAATGGTCATTATTGGCTGTACTGTACTGAGAGTTCGTCATTCAATGATAGCCGTGCAAAGTCTGCGCGGTTCTGTGCTACGTGTACTGACCATCAAACGAGGTGCAGGCTCTGAGGCCCAAGCTGGCTCAGCCTCGCCACGTTTCAGTGCGCGAATTTCCATCTCGTTGACGGCGTTCTCCAAATCGCGACAGCTGTTGCTCACCGGTACGTAAGCCTGTGCATTCGAATTATTGTCAGACCCTGAATCTTCTCCTTTCCATTTTCTCGCCACTCTTTTCGTTCTTGTTTTTTCTCCCGAAGATTATTAACGGGAGGTTACCGGCGGGAAGCATGAAAAATACACGAACACCGTGAATTTTTTGACAAGCGTTTGTGTAACTTTACTTTCTGTGAGATGCAAAACGGAAAATCGATATTTCACCCATTTCCTGACTACTTAAAGCTCTGAAATTTCGTAACCGTGCATCTAAAAGGTGACAATGCATGATTCAATTTACATAAAAATATTCATAAAATTTTCAACTTTTCATGTGAAATTAGCGATATCTAACCGTCCGTATAAAATTTCACTAACACATAAGACAAATTCGTAGCAGACTGTATTTGTATGTGAAAAGTTTTTATGCAGCAATTAGTCGCAAGTTCAATCCCAATTACAGTCTTTCTTTTTTACAAGCATTCCACGTTCCCAACGTACAAACTCGTAAACTAGTGAACTACTAGTAACAACTAACTAGTAAAATCAATTAAAGACTAAAAAGTAGATAACAATTTATATGTAGAAAAAATATTAAAAAAAAAGCTTCTATTTGATGTACTAAAAAGTAGAAAATTATTGTTTTACCAAGTGATCTATATGCGACTATAAATAACAGCTTGGGGTGCTCGAAATTTAGACATAAAATCTTTAATTTACAGAAATCCGTTAACATATCAACTGTATTTAATTTCATGTAAACCAACCTTAGATTTCTCAGATAAAAATCCTGAAACTGAGTATAAACGTTTGATAATGATTGCTCTAATTACTATCGTGCCAAATTAAATACGGATAATGAAACTGAATTGAGCAAATTTATTAAACATTCGAAAAGTTGAGAGCCCTAAGCTTTTATTTGTTGTCCTGTATAGGTGACTTGTTAAAAAAATTTATTTTCCACTTTTTAGTGCATTAAATAAAAGCTTGTCTTTTTAAATATTGTTTACATATAGATATTGATATGTAAAATAAATATTTTATCTAAAATATAAATATTGTAATATTTATTGTCGTATTGTATTGTAACAAATGTATTTTAATTGTATTGTAATCGTGTAATTGTAGTGTAATATTTATATTTTATTGTATATGAATATTGATATATAAAATAAATATTTTTGGAAATGTGTTTCGAAGTATTTTATTTATCTATCAATGGAGAGTAAGTTCCAATTTTATTTATTCGAAAAATCCCAAATGATGGCTTCCGGCAAACAACCTCGCGCACGGAGTCTTTTGGTCTGCGCGAGACGTTCCACAGCCATGCCAGTTCATTTGAAACAAAACGGGTTAGAAATGATCAAACTAGACTAAATTTGGGGGTGTTATCTTTTTTTGTTTTCTGCAAAACTCCTGGATAACAAAATGGTAGCCGTTTGAAAAGAAGCCAATTTTTTGGCCCAGGTTTTTTTGCTTCAACGGACGAAAAAAAAAATTTCTAAATGGATTTTTGACAAAAATCGCTTCCCTGAAATTGGCCCTGGAAATTAAATTTCCTTTCAATTGCGCAGAGATTCATGTAAATCGGTTTATCCGCAGAAGCTGTAGAGCGCCCCGCACACCAAAAAATGCTGTTCCCAGAAAAAGGCATTTAAACCTTACCGTTATAAACAATCGTATTTAATGTTCGTTTTTGACGACCCAAACAAACAAACCCACGTATTTTGAACACTTTAAGGATGCAAATTACGTTTTAAAAATCGAATTTTTCATCGTCATGAAAGGTAACCTGCCCATAAGGAGCTTCGGGAGAAATTACATTTTTTTCAAAACACTATTTTTGAAGTCGGTGGACACGATTTCTCAAAAACTAGTGCACCGATCTTATTGAAATTTTGCACACTTCTGCAAAATAGCATTGACTAGTGATTGAACGAAGGTTTTTGTCGATTACAACTAATTTTACAAGGCTATACGTAGTGTGTAAAAAAATGAACTATTGTGCATTTAACTCCGTCAAAAATTCAAATTTTGATGATTTAAAAAATTTTTCGTCCAATCACGAGCTACACTTATCTACTAACAGAAAAACATTGCTCTTTTAATTTCAAATAAAGCTATCATGAGTTATCCTGACGACCACGAGGACACTCTTTTCGAGGGGTCTCCGGAAACCAGGCCCCACCCGCTGAATCACCCAAACTTTTGAATAATTTTTTTTTCAAATATTGTTGAAATGTTGCTCTTTTATGTGCTTAATATTTTGAATAAGACAATTTGTATATTAAGTTAAAAAAAGAATAGAGCAAATATGCCTTTTTAGCTTCGAAACTCACGTAACTCCTTAAGCATAAAAAAAATCGCAAAAATCAGCTATTTTTCGACCCATTACACTATGATGATCCCTGAAAAAGTGTTTCTTTCAATTGTAAATTTCATAGAAACGGCGTGGACGATCGATTAAAAATTTGGAGGGTGCTTCAGTATATGACAAAGAATTTACTGTATAAGTTTGAATCAAGTCCTAACGTGTCGTCAATTATCTCGAAACTCCTTAAGGGGCACTTTGAACATTTCGAATTTTCAATTTGAAAATTTCACTTGAAGAAATCGACGATGATGAGCAATCAGAAGGGATTTTGTACGGTGCAGGAATTGCCGATTGAGTTTAGGTAAGAGTTTTTCATAGTATAAACTTCAAACGCGTTTTTCTCGAAACAACATTTTCAAAATCTAGCTCCATTGTATCTCTAAAACTAATAAACCGATTCTCTTGAAATTTGAACCACATATTGTAAACATGATTCGCAACAAGATGACCCTCGATGGTTTTAATATTTTGATTTTTACTCTTTTTTGCGAAAAACTGCGAAGAAAACGCGTTTCTTTTACTTTTGCGTTTTTCATCTGCCATTTTTTTATTTTTTGATAAAACTTTATATCCGAGGGTCATTTTGTAGCTGGTAGCATACTGAATCTAATGGACTTTGATTTTTTGGTTTCAGACAAGCCGTTGCCGAGTTGTGATGGAGCTACCTAGCCCACCTATTTTTGAGGCGTTACGTTAAGGGGTTACCCCCACTTGCGATTTTGAAAAAATCGATTTTTTTTATTGCATTTTTTTGAAGTATAAGTATCTGAGAATATGTCCTGAAAATTTCAAGTCGATCCGAACAAAATTGACTGAGATATGAGCGTTGAAAGAGAAGAATCCGTGAACTGAAGAACTGAAATTGAAACTTTAGACGCGTTTTTCTCAAAATAGCATTTCTGAAGTCGGTGACCAAGATTACTCGAACACTAATGAACCGATCTTCTTGAAATTTTGCAGGCTTATTTAATACATAAAAATGTAGTCTTTAATCGTTCGATTTTTTTTTTTCGAAAAAAAAATGGCCGTTTTATAGCCAAAAAACGGCCGTTTTTTTTTCGTTAAACTCGAACCATGAACTTTGACTGTCCGCCATTTTGTGAAAAATGAATATTTTTTAAAATCCTTCGATTAAAGACTAGTTTATACTTATATTTGACTAAATCCATCCGCATTTTTTTTCAGATGATCCACTTCGCCGCAATGTTGGTCACCGCAAACCGTGTATATAAAAACATTATTTCATTGACGGCCATTTGCCACTAAACAATGTAATGTTTTTCAATCAAAAAATTACTGAAAGTTCTTCAAGATGTGTTTTTTAAGATGGTATATTGATCGATTAAAAAAGTTTTGTAGTTTTCTTTTAAAAAATTCATGAAAAAGGCCTTTTTTTGCGCTACAAGTGGGGGTAACGCCTTAAACTATAGTTTTTGTACTTAAAAATGAATAAAAATGAATAAAAAATTTTTTTAATGTATTTCAAGACTTTATTTATCAAGCCCAACAACTTTTATATTCATATCTTTTATAAAATCCTCAAAAAGAATTCACGAAAATAGCCTTTTTCGTAGCTCCAAAGTGGTCTGGCCCTTTAATCCCTTCTTTCCGCAATAATTACAATCGAGGTCCTTTGGAAACAATAGCTCGACACTTTATACGTGGGTCGCGGGGCTGCGCGTGCGGCAATATTTACGGAAGGTGCATACAGGTATACAGGATCTAATCGATTAATACGTGTATTTTTAATACGTGTATCCCGTTACAAAGGGATAGCCAAAGTGTACGCGAATTGTGGCAAAGCTCGGTAAGTTTTATCGGCAAGCTGCCTTGCCATCCGTCATCATTAACCCTGCTAAATTACGAGAGTGTGCAATGTTCGTGGTAAGAACGGCGAGCCGCCGAGTTGGTCTTACCTCAATATTTCTCGAGTCGAAAAATTGTTTCCAACGAGAGAAGAGAGCGCAAGAGAACGAGAAAGACCCCGAATCGAGCCGCGACCACCGCCCACGCAAACCCGACTGCCCGTTTATGTATTTTTTCTTAAGAAATGGCACGAATAACAACGCAACCGTGAACACAAAAAAATTGCCGCATGCGCCATGAAGGAAAAATAACATCAAACAATGTTTAATTGCTGCTAGTCATTCGAGTATTTCCATTGTCGTGATTGCGTTTACAGATCTAGATCCTAGCACCCTAAAAGCACCCATTCGCCGGAACATTTAGGGGGTTGTTAGGCTTCTGTGAAACATTTAAAAAAACACTCGGTGGCTGTTTGAGGCCACTCAAATTGAAGAGGAAGGTCCAATATAGGAAGAAGAAATTGCGAATTGAAGGCGAACTTGTAATTACAACGATAGAATTGCTGGTAAAAGTTTGAACGCGTTTTACTCGAAATTATGTTTTTTTAACGGTGTACACGATTTCTGGACATCTAATGAACGGATTGACTTGAAATTTGGTACACTCATTCAATGTTATGGTAGTTTAGTCTTGACCGACGTTTTTCTTCTTAACATTTTTTTCACTGCTTATTAACAATAACGATGTCATTTTTCCTCGAAAAATCGAAACAAAATTCGAAAATTGTGTCTTCTTGCTTGAAACACGATAACCAAAAAAGCTCAGTCAAGTCTAAGCCAATATTCTATATTTTAAGAACAAAAAAAACTTGTTTTTCGTTTCAGATCAACGGGGTGGGCGAAATCAAGTACGCCTTTGAGCCCCTCACGTCGAAAGGCCCTCCACGAAATTGTCTAAAACTTCTTCACTTATCAATATTTTTACTAAATTAAATACACAACAATGTTAACGTACATACAAGTGAATGTCCAAATGAATTTTCAATCATCTTACCTATACCTTCAAATCAAACTTTCCCTTACATTAGCCCAGCCCTTGATTTTCCGTCATACAGTCCAACAAAAATGGTGTGCAATAACGTGTCTTTAGCTTCAGTCAGTCCACGGTAACTCTGCGGCCATCTGATTGTGAGTTAAAAAAATGTGTGTATTCCAGCCTTTCCTTCAGCTTTCACAAAGCCTACTTCCCTCTTGCAGCCCTTCGAAATGCCATGTTCTAAGACTTTTAATTCAACGCCACCAACGGCACGTTTTTTCATATCGGTTGAATAAATCTCCTGTTTCTCTCGACAGAGGGGAAAAAAACGCGTATAACAAGATGATAACGGTACAGCAATTATCGAGATTCGTCGAGGCGGAATAATCGCTCATTATCATTGACATATATGTGTTTCCGAAGTATCGGGTACGTATGTCCGACACACAGACATATATATTGATACAGTTGTACTTGTGTGCACGGGACTCACATCGAGCCGTCATTAATAAGAGAAACAAGGCGTTGAAATTAAATCGTCGTGGATCATAAATTTAAATGGATAAATAATCGTTGCTTTGTGAAAAGGGAAGTCTACACACACACACGCGCGCGCGCGCGCGCATATATATATATATATATATATATATATATTAGGTGTAGTAAAAAGAAATCCATTATTTTTGCATGAAACTGAAGGCAAAAATAATGGATTTCTTTTTACTACACCTAATATATAAGGCAAGTGGGAGGAGGATTTGGACGATAAGAAACTCTTGCGATTTAGCGAACTGTAAATCGCCTACCTTATATGCAAGTACACACGTACGTTCAGGTATAAGAGGGGTCATCGAAGAAGGCGCAAAACTGGCACGAAACATCGCATGCCAGCTTTCGCATACCAATAGGACACACTACGTAAGAGAAAATCTTCTCTGGGAGACGAGTCTTTCAAAACGCTTTATAAGGCATGATTAATGCTTATTTACACGAGCTTTTTGCACCAACGTGGTGAATGCCCGACGTAAATCCAAACGTACGTTTCGAAACTTGTGGAGCAACGGGATCTACCGGTGTTTGACCATACGAACGAGGGAAATTCATGCGAATCACGGGGCGAAAAAACACCGTTGCGAGACGGAATTTACTCGTATTAGGATTACGCATCAAAGCATCACGCCCAAAGAAACATCAAGTGCTCACGTATCAAGGAACGAATGGAAGATGGTTTTCATTCAGGGACAGGAATGAATATTTAATACGGGAGAATGATTAATTATAGACGGTTAATGAGTTCGAGGCTCTTTAAATACCGTATTAATTTATACCGGAATTCCGGAGTTTTTGCTCGTACATACGCGCTCGGATGCACTTTTCGAACAATTCTGATCCGTTCACGAGGATGCGAATCTTGGGAGGAGCTCCGGAATATTATTTTGAATATACTCGTGCAGAAATTTTCGTTGGGATCTAAGTGGATTATCATACTTGTCCCCAAACCCTGGCTCATCGTATTGGATTCTAATCGGGATTCACCATTGGAATCCAACGTACGAATCCAATTTGAGTCCTGAAGGATTCCTACATTGGCGAATGGAATCTGAGAGGATTCTTGATAGGTCCCATCGCATTTTGTACGGGGAATTTCCTTAACGACATATATGGATATACTAAATGAGTGGATCTCAAAAAAGTATAAATGTTATCTTAAAAAAGTGTAAGCTTAAGGTGTTTCTGGAGAATTGACGATATGTTTCCATTTCATCCAAATGTATACGGTAAATTTTTTGTCATGTACTGAACGCACCCTCCACATTTTAAATCAATCGTCTACACCGTTTCTATAAAATTTACAATTGAACAAACACTTTTTAACACAGGGCATTATGAATACTAAACATACTTCATATGAATGGGCGTTTTCAGTATTTATTTTATTAATACAGTATATGGTGCACTATATACAGAAATCCCAAATTTCTAACTAGTTTGGTTTTTGAGATAAACCCCGTAACAAAAATGGTCTTGAACTGACAACTTTGACAGTCCCCCATTTCTTTATTTTTTTAAATTAAAGAAGAAAAATATATATTTGTAGTCTACTCAATGAGCTTTAAAAAATGACAAACCACATGCCGGGGTAAAAAGTTCTGCTTCTTTTTATGTATGGGATCTTCATTAAAAATGATTTTATTGAATTTCTAATTCAATATTCGGTTTTAGGCCAATATTCTGCACAAAATATCCAAATTTCAGGTCTGAAACTCATTTCAGACAGCAGAGTGTCATTAATATGGTTCCGTTTTGCCCGTTGGGAACATCCCAAAAAATGGCTCAGGCCTGGAGGGAAACGACTCTGGAATTTGGCAAGCATGCAGCTAGGACTTACGAAGGAAAAAAAAGATGACGCAATTGGGGAATAGAATTTTCGTACTTACCACGTCTGGAAGTTCCTTGCCCGCGTCTGCGAAGCACAGTGGCACCGGTTGGCAACGCTGCAACTTCCTGTTGTAAAAATTCCTTTTTCCATTGTACTTGACGTGACAGTTTATCGGTCGACAGTGATCGAGCGGGTCGAGATCGACGCTCGGACATTTCTTGACGATTATAGGCTCGTAGTATCCTGCGGAATCGTTACTCTTAATCACAGCTTACTTCGCGTCAACTTATTTTCTTATCCACAATATCGAGCACGAAACGTGTACACCGGAAGAAAAAAAAACATTTCATTCCCGATGCGACCGTTGTACCTTCGAGAACTGCCGGAACTTTGTTCCTCGATACTGACGTATCGAATCGTACTTTCGCCTCGATCTCGTCGGTCTGATTGTTTCTACATCCGTACGATATCGCGATGTTACACTCGCCCTTGCGCTCGTGCAGATACTACGAAGAGTTTTTAGCCGTGCAAGGATGAAAGGGGAATAAAAGGTTGGGAAATACTGTACGTTAATGCGGACATGGATCTAGAATGATAAATCATAAAAATTAAGGGGTATCACCATTCTAGGATTTAAAAATAATCGTTTTTTTTTTATTGCTTCGACAATGTTTTAACATCATAAAAACGCGTTTTTGTCGAAACCGCTTGGTTCAATTTTAGCAAATCTTCAACTCCGTTGCTTGGACCAGTTTGAATTTTTTACAGTTCCTTCACAATTACCTCTTTTACATAAGTACGTAGAGGTTTTTCGTTTCAATGCAAACGTTTTATTTTATAGATAATTTACAGCTTTCTTTGAGCGAAAAATCGATTTTTTTGTCAAAAGTGCACCATTTATTCAAAATTTGATTAAATAAAAAATCCCTGCATACTTCTACAGCGAATAGTATATAGATTTATTTATTTTTTTGTTTTTTATTCCAGACCTTATATTTCACGATAAATTTGTCCGCTACTGGATGTGTTTTTTTTCGAAGATCATTTCGAAGAATGGCTCTCATGCCGTCATTTTGTACAAAAATAATTTTAAAAAATTCTATACTTAAATATACGCTGAATAAGCCCTTTAAAAAAATTCCCATTCCTTTTATAATACTCCCAAAAAAAATCATCACCGTTAGGCCTTCTTTTCTGCCACTAGAGTGGTGTTACCCCTTAAGGGCTTACCCTAGGTGCATTTTTTTGAAATATCGCTTAGCAGCTTTCAACGGGTTCTTAAAATATAACATTAAAAAAATATTCTCTCCAGAAGTTTCAAGTCGTACCGTTCAAAATTGGCAGAATTAGGAGCATTTATAGGACTTTTTCAAAATCGGTGACCTCTCTATCTCGAAAATCACTGCACCGATCACCGTCAAATTTTACGGACTTCTTTTTCATAGGGAAAAGCAGTGCTTCAACGAAGGATTTTTTTCCATGCATAGTTTCTTTTATCAACGAAAATAGAGCGTTTTACCACCAAAAATCGATGCTTTCACTTTGAACTGCGGCCAGTTTTTAAAAAATCAATAATTTATCGAATCCTTCGTCCAAGCACTAGATAATTTCATGAAAAAAACGAAGTGTTTTGGCATCGACGTTTCGAAGAACATTTTTCAAACAGCGATCTCCATAAACCATTTTATCTACCACATTTATAAATATTCTTTAATGCAAAAATTGTAAAAGATACGCATACATACTCTTTAATGTAACCAAAACTAAAATCGTAAACCTGCACACGTTTTCCCACAAAAAAATCACGAAAATTACTCATTTTTCCAGCCACTAGGTCTAGTTGGCGGTGACGATGTTCAAGATTCCCTAGTCAATGGGGACCCTTGTCATCTCTTCATGCCACTATATTATTGGAACCACTCGGTTTACCGACTACGAGTACTCGATTTATTGCGGTCACGGTAAAATAAATAGTCTCAGAATAAACATTTAAATGCTCTCTAATTCGACGAGTTTATATTATCTGTAGTCAAAAGAAATCCATTATTTTTTCATGAAATCAAAGCCAAAAATAATGGATTTCTTTTTACTACACCTAATATCTTTCATAATTTCAACACTGTTCAAAAAAAAGTTACACGTCAGCTATTGATAATCATCGACGTTTGTGCCGCCCTCTTGTTTGATAAACGACACATTAATTCGCAAACTTTACGAAAGTCATTCGGTTTCAATTCAACGTTAAAACTATGCGCGTACCTAACGAGCTACGGAACTTTCATGCGTGATCCACCACGCACACTTGAACGCGTTTTTTCTCTTCTTCCACCTTATTCTCCTCGCAATCAGTACTCGGTGTACCCTCAGGAGGAGATCGTAAAAGAGCATAGTTTCGTAACGTATCACTTTACAAAAGACTTGTGTCCTCTCAAGATGAATTATACTAATTCCTTGTATATACCTATGATTATATATGTATATACAGGGCGTCCGGCTATGAATGGATAATCCTGCAACTGTCTATAGGTAGAATCATGCCCTACTATACGCTGGAATTTTAGCTTAGTAAAAGTCCCACGGTTTTTCGAGACAAAAATCATCTGCTCTTGGTTTTTCGCATGCCATTTCTACAAATGATAACTTATGTTGACCCGGCTTTAAAAAAAAACTCTGGGTTGTGTGTTTTATCTACAAATGTATTCTTTTTAACCTTAAATATTGAGGAAACTTTATGAAAAACGATCTTATGCAGAATTTTCATACAAACCAATTCGCACATCTGACTTTGATAGCCTGCAGTGTAAAAAAAAAGTTTACTACGCAGATCGTACCAATTGTAAAATAACATAAAGTACAGAATCTGGAAAACCGTGGCACTTTTAATAAACTGAAGTTCCAGCATATAGTCGGACATGATCTGACCTATCGACAGTTGCGGGATTATCCTGGGTCTATATATATAGACACACACACACACACACACACACACACACATACATAGACACACTTTTATTTATTTATATTTATTATTATTATATTTATTATATTATACATTTAGAATTTATAAGGTAGCTTTGCCATCGAAGCCTAATGACGGCAAATCCACACCGGCAATTGTACAGGCTGTTGATGTTGGCATCGATGGAATTCAACGGAATATTTTTTTTCTCAGATTTCCAAATTTTCCTTGCAAAATTTTTTATGACGTCGAAGTTTGCTTCCTTGGAATGCAACGAAAATTAATTCTTCTTAATTGTTCAAATTTGTTATATATTCAAATCAATGTTTTCAGATTTAGTCTGTGAAAATTGCTCAAACGTTTCTATTTATTTTAATTAGAAACTTACGACCTCAATTTGCGAAAAAAAAGCTTCTGAATAAGGATACAGGTACGGATGAAGAAAAATAATATCGTTGCTTTCCAACAATGCAAACTTGAACGTCATGATTGTACAATTTTTTTAGAAAAATACTGAGCATGGTCTGCACTAGCTCACTGTGTTATGGCCCACGAAGATATCTTTCTATCCCTTCCCCTCCCCTCCCCCTTCCTCCTTCTAACTCTCCTCTCATTATTAAGCACGCCTCTTTATCCGCAATTTTTTTTGTTCCCTCATTTGATCTTACGTTTATAGTTTTGTGATCTTTTTCTTAGATAAAATGTTTCTTGCAGAAAAAAGATAGAATGTTTTGTAAAAAATAATTCTTTGTTAGAACAATTCATGAAAATGCGAAAAGTACGCACAATCCGTAATTGTTCGTGAGTATTTATTCGTTTATCTCATCATTTATTTTGTTTATTTGTTTGAATTTACTGTTGCCGTTTGTTTGTTCAATATCAATGGAGTTGAAGTTTGCATCGTTGGAATGCAACTAAAATTCTATGCAATATCTTATTTTCATTATTATCCAACATCATACTTTGCAAGTGCGTTGTAGATCGAAAATAAGCATCCTGAAGAATATTTGCGTGATACTCGTACTTCCAATCTGCTGAACAAAAATTGAGAAATAAGAAAAAAATCATTTTCGTCGCGTTCCAACGATGCAAACTTCACCGTCGTCGATATTAACGCTCCGTTGGTTTCTTCGTATTCTTGTTTATTATAATTGTAGTTAACCTAGCGTAACATTCAACGGTCTAAATCATATTCGACACTCTAACCCATGTCCCTGTAAAAGATTTATCGAAATCGATTCAATAGCTCGCAACTTAAGGATGTTGAGTCCCTATAAAACATGTCAATGTTAATTGTTCAATAAAGAGCTTCTTAATCGTCATGAAATTTTTACACGACCTCCTGAATACTTCATGTAAAAACATACGAAATTCTCAGAATTCTATCATCATTACTTCAACCTCCTTAGGGGTTGAAATAAAAAATGATAAGAAAATTTGGTATGTTTTTGAAGACCAATTTTGTAGACCAATTTTGTAGACCAAGAACAATTTTTAAAAGAAATAAAAAAAAAAATGTATCTATAAACTTCGTTTTGCTTCCGTTGCTTTCAGTATATTGTAGATATTACAAAATTGAGAGGTCAAAAAAAAAACTTATTGCAAAGTTACATTAGTTTCCATAAGACAACATTTAATTTGTGAATGTTAATTGTTCAATAACGAGCTTCCTAATTGTCGTGAAATTTTTACACGACCTCTAAAATACTTCATACAAAAACGTACCAAATTTTTAGAATTTTATTATCATTTGCGATTTGGGACTCAACATCCTTAAAACACCCAAACGTACAGACGGACATACAGACAACTTTTCTTCAAAATATGATTTCTTCACGTGTGTCAGTTAATATAACCAATCTGTCAAAAAGAATATAAAAATAACAGAGTTACGGGCAAAGCACTCCTTGCAGTCTTGTTGTGCCCCTGTATACACATGAATAGGGACCATTGCGTTATTAGGCAGTTGTTAGGCCATGTGGCTGCAGCTGGATGCACGTACGATTACGACATGCCATAAATATTAGGAAAACAAATCGAAATGAGGATGATTCTTAAGATCGAGGCTGCAATCACGCACATCGAGGCTGGATGTTCTCATGGAGTGAAAAGGAAAATGAACGGAAATAATGAAAGGAATTGTGCTCGCAAGGGCGGACATTCGAGTTCACTTACGACTCAATTCAAAGTACTCGTACACTTCCACCTGTACCTTTCTCAATCGACACGACACTTTGTCGCACTTTCCTTTCACTCGTAGTTGCAAATGCACGCTACACGTGTGCATGTCCGGCAAGCACGTGTGTACGTGTGCTGATCATGCCTGGGAGAACGAGTAGGGACGAAGGGAGGACAAGAGGGACCAGAAGGGAATTGTAGCAGGGGGAGAGGGAGGGAGGGACGGAGGGAGTGAGGGGGGAGGGGGAGAGAGCCGTTAGCTTAAAAACACTCATAAATCATGATGGCGGCGAGAGAGTCGGTGGGGTGTGAGAGTGGGGTTTAACGTGCAACTACGGTATACGAGAGAACTACGATGGGTATATATGTATATGACGTATGTGTGGTGTTTAGTGATAATACGTCTGAACGTGGGGGGGCTCATGGTGGTGGCAGAAATACACGTTCGACTATGCTGGTTGGTGCATGTCGGCTCCGCCCCGTCAGGATCACGATAACGACTACGATTATATTGCTCCCACGCGACAAACAGGGGCACCCAAGAACACACTCGGAAGCACAAAACCCGCGGCTCCAGAGGTTTCGGAGACCTCCACCATCTACCGAGTCCCTGCCCCTCTCTCTCTCTCTCCTCTCCCTTCTACGGACTTGGCCAAATATCCTTTGGTTTATCTTTCTTTTTTTCTTCCCCCTCCTACCTCTTAAGGCCCCTTTCCTCGCGTGTTTTTTTTCCTCTTCGTCTCGTTGTGGCTCATTGTACCGGAGTTATCGTACAGAACGATCGTAAAAACTACCCCCGTTACGCGAGCCACGGCCCTTCGTTAGTCGTACGTATACATGTAGATTCGTAAGTACAGCGTACGGGGAGACTTACAAGTAGCAGGAATGAGGGACGAGATCAAAGGATGTTTTTGCGAGTGAAGAGGAGGGAGGGTACTTACGAGGGTCGGCCACACAAGGGTGAGGTTCCTTACGCAGTGGGGATTAAGTACTCCCATATCACCGCCGATCAATTGGATGTGCTGGAAAATTCAATGATTTTCCATGACTGCACGAAGCAAGTTGCACCCCCTCGAAAAACGAGGCCTGGTGCTACTTTGTTCACTTTACAATCGTGGGTGAATTTACGTATCAGGCATTTACCAACCCCCTTAGTGAAAAGTTGCTCGGGGTTCTCACCTGACCGACTCACCTCGCAATCAATGTCCTCGGGCGTTATATTTTCGCAGCAATTGATCATTCGTGTGGCAAGTGCTACGGGGAGCTTTCCCACGTTCTCGATCTCCACGACTGCAATCCAAGAATCACAAGAGACTTCAGATGGGGGTTCGCAGGATGGATCAGCGTTGCAATCATTGATGGGGGATTGTTTTATAGGGTGCGAGGTAGAAAAGGTTTGCGGATAGAAAAAGGACCTGCTGGGTCGTTGAATAGCAGCAATCGGAAGGTCGAGTTGGCTAGCTGAATGTACATCTGCATTGCAAAAACTGCAAGCTAGTTGAACTACGACTTCGGCATGACTAACTGGCGGGGTCGCTGCGCACTTGCGTAAATCGAGGAAGTGTTTTTTGTTTATTGAATCTACCGGACACGTGTGTAGCGGACCCACAACAGGCGGCACTTGTTCCATCATGCGTTTCCCGGGCACCCCGGAGCAGAAATCAAAGTTCTCTAGATTTCGTTTAGGGATGTCATGTTAGCGGAGGTAGCACCTGGAGGAACCCTGTGCAGTTTCATTGGTGGACTGGAGTCGTGATGACCGACCATCTTCGGGCAGTCTTCCATGTGGATAACGAATCGTACCCCGTCCCCGTTTCTGCCCCCCTCTCGCGCAGAGAGCCTGCTCCCGGTTGAACAATCATTGATTCCGAAGTGGCTCGTATGTGCTCTCAAAGTTGCGCGACGAGATATCCGGTTGCTCGATTGCGAGTATCCATTATTCACAGGCAAATATCACGATGTGGCCAGTTCCGTAAGTTGCCAGTTCCTTTTTAGTCAGCAGCATAGTTCGTTCTGTTTCAACCGGGAGTCTCGGATTTCGAGCAGAGCGGGCCTTCGTTCGTCACTCGTCCGGGCAAACCGGAGCTCCTCGAGCCCCGAACAATAATTACCGGGGCTGAAACGAAACCCGAATGTTTCCAAGAGGCATATCACACACGGGCGTGTGTGATACGTGTATAGAAACGTGCTCGGCCCATCGCAGCTTAAATATCACCTGCTTCGACCTGTCGTTCGACTGTCTCGCTTTTTCCTTTTTTCCGATCGTTCTTTTCTTCGTCACACACCGTGTGTGTGTACCGTTTTGTAGAACAGGGCTCCCGAGGTGGAGGGGTGCGAGGAGAGTTACGGAAGGGATTCGAGGGATTCACGAGCCGCGAACGATTAATAATTCAGAGCCACGACGCATGCCAAAGGGTCGAGTAACCTCCTGATAATCACATACATGTGAGGACTATCGCGTAACTTGGGTGCCCGTTGAACGATGATTGCGTAGACGCTGGTACTACACTTGCATCCAAAACTCGAGGACTGCTCTATACCCAACACCCCCGCCGCCTCGCCCTTGCCAAACTACCGTGCAACGCTACACTTTGGACAGAGTTTCCTGACCAATTTGTCAACTTTTTTTCGCTCGCGGTAATCCAACGTTGGTACGATCGGTTTATGGGTGGATACAATGTTGTGGCATGGACAGAGAGAATTTCACCGCGGCATGTTGAGGACAACACATGGCGCCGCGAGCCAACTGTGTATCAACACTTTCGCGTGGTTGCTTCACATGTTGTAAGCAGACGAATATATGTCTCCAGCTTGGGAGGCTTCAACTTATTCTTCTAGTGCCAGCACTGTTTGGGTTCATGATGCTACTGGGTGCCAGTACGTTCAATTGAACCAGTCGATCGAAGGCGTCTGGATGACACCAACCAGCGGCCAATTGGAACTAGACGGAGTTAGGTTGGACGGAGATAAGCAGCCATGAGCTACGCTCAAACTCCATGGTTACAGGCCCAACTGGGGAGCCTGGAAAATAATCCGGACTGTTCCAACGATCCTAGCCAGGGTTTGGTCTCTCGTGCTTTTCAAGATGTTGCAATGTTTCGTGATCTTTCACTGCGCAACTCAAGCAGCACTTCCGCACATGCTCTTCGATTACCCTACCGGCGGACATCCGGTATCCCAGAGCAGTTCCGCCTCTGCTATTCTCTTCGCCGTTTAAACCGACGACTGTCGGGACGTACACTGGACTTTCTTTCGGTTGCGAGATTCGGCAAGACGAACATATGGGGATTTCGCACGAATGATTCAGCAGCGCGCGCGGCGCACACCGTACGAGGAACGAAACAAAACTGGCATTTGGCCATGTTTACCAGTGGTGTATAACCTATAGAATCCGCGGGGACGAGAGTTCGTAAACGCGAACTGTGGCTATATAATGTGCTTGCGGAGGATGGATTGCGTGTTATATAGGATTGCAACCGGGCTGCTTCGCGGGGCCACTAGTCGCGTTCCCTGTAAATGTTGCTGCTCGTCTGTCCTGGCATTCCGTGTGCGTTGTGATCGTCCAAGCTCTCTCTCCCTGGGCATGACTCTCTCGTGTGTCCGTGTACGCTATGCTTCTTCGTGATTATCGTGTGATCTGTCGTCGTGCGACTCTGGTGCAACGTGCGTGCGCCAAACTCCTCCATACATTTCGATCATGACGAACCGTGGCAGTTACCAACTTGCCATAATTCGAACATCACGCGCTTCAACGTTTGCTTTTTCTGCTCTACTGCACGCAATTTAACTTTAGGTTGGATCATTGCTTCGCGGTCCATTTTCGTGGTTTTAGTAGCAACGAATGAGACGATGCTGAGGCAATCTTGGGGGGGGGGGGGTAAAGGAATACTGATTACGATGGTTCCATCAGTCGCACATCGTTTGCGCGAAAGAAATTTAATTCGGGCTATTAATCGCGAGTTTTTTGTGGAAAATTGTGAATTACGCTGGACGTCTGTGATTGAAATTGATGGATATTTAAGAATTAAGGACGGTGGATAAATATATTATTTTTTCTAAATGAAACGCATGCCAATTGTGTAGATTTTACTTATGTTGTTCGCGTAAAAGATCTACTGGAGGATCTTGTGGAGTGCCAGGAGGGACTAGACGTCTTCGCGTCGAAGGTATCGAAATTCGACGATACTCGTTATCATACAATTGTTCGGCAGCCTTAGGCTACGAGAGTAACAAACATTTTATAGGTTTTTTTCTAACTTCCGCAATCCAATTTTGCGACGAAATAATATGGGTGATGAGAAGAAGAAATGAAAAAAAGAAAAGAATTTTCGTTGGGTTACAACGATGCAAACTTCAAGCCCATGGGAAACGATTGGGGAGAAAGAAACGCATTTTTTTAAGGAGGTACGATCATTACTACGAATCCAACTTTCGGATTTGAAATTTTTATATGATTTTGACGAATAGTTTATGCACCTATTGCCAAAATTTGAGCTATTTTGATCGTTTAGTTTTTTCGCAATAAAACTGCAAAGTCGAGTACTTTGAGTCGCCGAAGCGCGTCGTCTTATGGAGACGGTCAACCGGAAGTGCGGTGATCGTGGTTTTTCTGCTCACGTATCCAACTAAACCCGTTGGAAAACTGAAATTCGGTAGATTAGATATAATAGCTATTGTCAAAAATAAGAAAATCAATCTTCACCGTGTAGTTAAAGCACTACGTTACAAGAAAGTTTCAATTACCGGTTGAAAATGGTCAGAACGACGAAATAGCACCCACAGACTTAGCAACGTCGCGAGTAACAGCTGATGCGTTTGGCGAACATAACCCAGCTTTGTTTTGAAATTAATTTGAATAGAAGCCACCACAAAATATGCAAACAACAATTTATGGGGTTTTATCATTTATCACGTATCAATAATATGTATAAGTATATTCTGCCTATCGTGTTAATTCCGCTGTGGTAATTTAAGCCTATTTTAATAGGTTTCCAGCTGATTTTTTTTGTGTTTTTAGTCCGTTTTTATGGTGGATATGTTAATATTATTATTACGAAGATTACTACCGAGTCGTCGACAATCTAATTTTTCAGTTCTTATTTGTTCACGTGCAATAAATTCATCATTTACCACAACATTTGGCACACTATAATCGATAATACGAATAATTCACATAAGTAAACATCAACCAGATCACCTGTGGGTAAAATTAATGTAGACTCTTATTTGACCTCGTGGATGTGATCGTACCTCCTTAACACAAAGTTACATATATTGAGAGCCGTTAAGAAAAAAGTGCAGAAAAACAACGAAAAAAAGGCCGCCGGCAGATGAAACTGTTTTCAAAGCCGGTGGACATGATATCTCGAAAATCACTTGACAGATTGTTTCGAAATTTACAGGAGATACGATGAAAAACATTTAAGCGTCGTTGACGATCTCACGTTTCGAAAATCGATCTTCATTTTTTAATAGTTACGTAAAAACGACGAGTTCTTTCATAGATCTTGTATACTCAAGCTTCAATCGGTCGCCACGTTGTTAAAAAAATATATTTTTAAAGCCGACGATCGTCAACGACTCGTATTTATCGTTAACTCGAATAACCCGTTTGGTTTTTAGCTTCCATATGGACCGTTTAAGCTGAACCGTGTCCACCGCCAAAGGCCGCTAAAAAAATGTCATCATCTGCAGCCGGCCATATTTTTGTTGCTTTTTCGCGTGGTCTGAAAATTTGCATTATTGGAAGGCAACGATATTTTTTATTCCCTTGATTTTTTTTAGATTTGCAGATCATATTTTGTAGATTTAAGTTGTAGATCGCTATAGAGCCGAAAAATGAGCGCGGCATTTCTATAGCTTAAATCTATTACAGAAAATTAGGGAAATTCAGTAAGAAAATTTTTCGTTCCATTCCAGCGATGCAAACTTCATCATTTGTTCTATATCATTTGGTGATTTTTATGTCTCTCGATATATGTCCTATATATTATACCTTCGTGTAAAAAAATGCGTTTCTTTCTCACCGACCGTGAAGAAAGAATCGGAATTTGGCCATTTTTTCGTGCCTCTAGGTAGATGCAGGGGTTAGGTTAGGTTAGTTAAGGGGTTAGGTCACAGTAACGGGTATAAAATCATGTGCGAATTTAACAATTTTTTTCGTATGAAAAAGTGATTCACTCATAAAATTAATTACACATCTATTTAGTATGAATATCAAGCTGTTAGAATTTTTTTTTTTTTTTCGATGTACAAAACGGCCGACTACTAATATTTTCTTTTGCTATCTTTTTTTTAGGCGCTCCGCGGCGTGACATTTAGCATCCACAATTTTTTACCTACAACAAAAAACAAAAATTCTCATCCATCTACATTAGAATACCTTCAGAAGTACGTAGGGAATTTAAAACATATTGTTTTATTCAAAAGTTGTAGGTATATGAACTTAAGAAATGAATTTTCAGTGAAAAATTTCGTAGAAAACTGCTCATAAAAAGAAAAGTTTTCGATCAGTCAGAAATTCCGTACGTACTTCTCTGCGAAATGCAATTAGGAACACAACCTTTAAATTTGAAGTAAATCGAGTGAAAATTGTTGAAGTTATTTTGTCACTTCAATTGGAAAAAAGCTGTTTCGAGAAAAAACGCGTTTAAAGTTTTACTCGACTCTATGGCCGTGCCAGAGGTGGGCTTACGTTATACGCTCAAATTAGGTGAAAAAAAAACCATTTTCTTGCTATAAATCGAATAGTAACTTATTCTTATGACGATAAAGCACCGTTTTAGCGAGAAAAAAATCGATTTTTTGACAATTCTACTGTGGCCTTGCCCCTTGACTAGCCGTTCGATGGTCGCAGTTGCGTTCGAAAATTTCGAAACGTCACCGAGAAATACTTCGGTACCGTAACACGTCCAAGCGTTTCGTTATACTCACAAAAGACCATGCCGACGTCCAACCGATCGACATTGCCGATTCCGGTGTTCTGAAAATACCCAAAGGACAGTAATTGGCGATGGGAAAAAGAAGGTCACCCGCGCGTATGACCCTCGAAAAGACGGTCTTCGAAAGAGAGATGATTTTTTTGCCTCATTTAGATTACACGGTATTCGTTTTTTTTTGTCGATTTCAGACAACGTCCAGGACTTTTCGTCTCCGAGAAATTGTTGAGAAATTGTAATAGTATAGGCGTGTATGTGCGTGTGTGTGCAGGCTTGTGTATTTGCGCGTCTAGAGTAGAGAGACGATCGTGGTCCGGGGCGCGTTGTCGACCGGATAATTCGTAACACCCGGTATAGATGAGTCCGCGGGTACGGTATACCAATTTACATGTCAGCTTGTCAGGCTGTAATTTGACTGATAGAGGCTCTACTCGCTCGAAACGCGATCGAGACACACAAAAGCATCGGGAGGGCTCGGACTTATTTCTCTTCTTTCCGTCTCTTTTTTTCCCTTCTTTTCCACTTTCATGCCGTACAACTCTCCCTTTCGCCCTTCCTCGATTCTCGGATAATTGCAACCGAAAAAGAGGAAAAAAAATAACTAAATAAAAAAAGAGAGGGACGAAAAGTCTCGATTTCGAAATATCGGCATTTTAATGCGCCCGGAGAGAGCCCGAGGGCTCGCCGCGTCCCCGAGACCATATCTAACCCAAAACCGATCGCAGTTTGCTTTGCGAATTTTCGGGCCCTAAAAATCAATCGATGAAGAGAACAAAGGGGGTTCGATCGTACTTACTCGCACGTGCAATTCAGCCGAAACGACGACGATTAAAGTGAGAATCGAAATACCGCGAAACACGAACGTCATTTTGGCATTTCGCGAGTCAAAGTTACAGATGCTGGATGTAAAAATGGTATCCATGAAACGAAACAATTGATTTCGACGTTTTGGTTCAGCTGCCTTCGTATGGAAGAAGGCGACATCTACGAAAAAAAATACAGTTAAAGAGGCATTGACGCGTTACCCCCACTTGTAGCGCAAAAAAAAGGCCTTTGTCATGAATTTTTTTAAAGAAAACTACAAAACTTTTTTAATCGATCAATATACCATCTTAAAGAACACATCTTGAAGAACTTTCAGTAATTTTTTTATTGAAAAATTGTTTAGTGGCAAATGGCCGTCAATGAAATATATTTTAAAGTACACGGTTTGCGGTGACCAACATTGCGGCGAAGTGGATCATCTGAAAAAAAAATGCGGATGGATTTAGTCAAATATAAGTATAAACTAGTCTTTAATCGAAGGATTTTAAAAAATATTCATTTTTCACAAAATGGCGGACAGTCAAAGTTAATGGTTCGATTTTAACGAAAAAAAACGGCCGTTTTTTGGCTATAAAACGGCCATTTTTGTCGAAAAAAAAATCGAACGATTAAAGACTACATTTTTATGTATTAAATAAGCCTGCAAAATTTCAAGAAGATCGGTTCATTAGTGTTCGAGTAATCTTGGTCACCGACTTCAGAAATGCCATTTTGAGAAAAACGCGTTTAAAGTTTCAATTTCAGTTCTTCAATTCACGGATTCTTCTCTTTCAACGCTCATAACTCAGTAAATTTTGTTCGGATCGACTTGAAATTTTCAGGACATATTCTCAGATACTTATACATCAAAAAAATGCAGTAAAAAATCGATTTTTTCAAAATCGCAAGTGGGGGTAACCCCTTTAAAAAAATACTTTTAAGGATGTTGAGTCCCTATGAAACATGTTAATGTTAATTTTTCAATAAATAGCTTCTTAATCGTCATGAAATTTTTACACGACCTCCTGAATACTTCATGTAAAAACATACAAAATTTTCAGAATTCTATAATCATTACTTCAACCTCCCTAGGGGTTGAAATAAAAAATGATAAGAAAATTCTGAAAATTTGGTATGTTTTTGTATGAAGTATTTAAGAGGTCGTGTTAAAATTTCACGACGATTAGGAAGCTCGTTATTAAAAAAATTGACATTTTGTTAAGAACAATTTTTAAAAGAAATTCAAAAAAAATTATGAATAAACTTCGTTTTGTTTCCGTTGCTTTCAGTATATTGTAGATATTACAAAATTGAGAGGTCAAAAAAAAACTTATTGCAAAGTTACATCAGATTGCATAAGACAACATTTAATTTGTGAATGTTAATTGTTCAATAACGAGCTTCCTAATTGTCGTGAAATTTTTACACGACCTCTGAAATACTTCATACAAAAACATATCAAATTTTCAGAATTTTATTATCATTTGCGATTTGAGACTCAACATCCTTTAACTGAAAATGTAACGCTTGTTGTGAAGTCAAACGAATTTTACTTTAGGACAAGATCGTATGTTTGAAGATTCAAGGTATTCCGTTCACGAATCCGAATATTGAACAATTGCATAAACTGAACAACAGGAGGTGACCGAATGTTTAAAGGAAAAATTAATGTTAAAACTTACAAAAATGTGACTAGCAGAAGAAACATTGTAGCCTCGGCTTTTCAGGGATAATGTCAAAATGTCTAAATCTGCTAAATACGCGCAAATTTTTTTATTCCAGTTTATCGTTGGGTATAATAATTGATAGTGACTTATTTTTATTAAGCGAAACTATGGGTTACCAATGATTCAGAAGGGCTCCCTCCATATGCCCCCATAAAATACGGCCCTCTTTAAAAAGAGTTTTTTAAGAAGAGAAATTTTGAAAAACGATTACAGATTTCGTGAAACGTGCTACTTCTTCTTATTTAGGTATATAAATAAAGGATCTGAATAAATTTGCAAGAAATCTTTGCTTCTCTCATTGGAATCGTGGAAGATAGGTATCAAGGAAGATGGGCCACCTACATGATGGCTGATTGCGTTTGGAGATTGATTGGCGGCTGCCTCGACTCGACTCACTCAAGATAATCACGAAAACGAAGCCCACTCAATGTAAAAATATTCAATAAAACTTAAAATCCTCAATAAAATTAGTTTTTATTTAAAAATGGTATATTACTTTCTTCTCACGTAGAACATCAATATTAAGTGTTGAAATAGGATCAGTATTGAAATAAGATAAACAAAAAATATACAAGAACAAATATATGGAAGATTTTTTAATATGTTTATGCATGTGTGAATAACACATGATTAACGTTGTCTTCTTCAGGTTGCCATTTTCGGCCCTTTAACAATTGCAAAAACGCACCCGCTCATACGTTTCTTATTATACTAGAGTATAATACTTTTAAAGTATAATAACATACTTTCCTCATTATACTAAAAGTAATTCAAAAAGTCAATAACGAATGATCAAGGTTATTTTTTTACGAAAATCCAACTTGTTTATCTCCGGCTTGACATTTTTGTAACGTCAAAAATTGCCAAAGAGTAACCGCTAATACGGAATATATTATCGTTATACTAAAAGCCCATTTTTTTATTTTGTATTCCAGATCAGATTAATGTAGATTTGTTTAATTAAGAACAACTTCATTGCTCATCAAGATATTTTCAATTTAAAAAAACTCCAACTTGGCAAGACTGTGTAATAATTGTGTGTAAAATCCAGACCCCGTCATCCCAACACTTTCACCAAAAATAAATATGGAAAATCGGCCTGTTTTTCAGGCCCCAAGCTTATGCAGATCCGTTGCGTGAATTATGAACTGAAGATACAATGAACGATAAACTAACAATTGTCAATGAATAATATTTATTTTAACTCATTAAATATTTTCGTGTGTTCGTTTCTATGACTCTGTCCATAACGTTCCGATAAACGCAATAGATTATTAATAACAATATATGTAACAATTTTAAATATTGCGAACTAAATTGTACGGAAATATAAATACCATAGTTACAGGACCATGCAACGGCGAGTCTTAAGGCGAAGTAGAAAGTCTACCACGTGACGTATGAGTGCGAAAGGGATAGCTGAATATTTCGAACAGAAATTTCTCAAAAAATAATGCCATTTAGGGCAAAATAAGATCGCCAAGCTGTGCCTCAGGGAATTCTCGAAAGTGTGATGCTTTGTTTTCCTGAAAAACTTAACCATCTGTGGGAAAACTGGGTTGGCGGATTTGTGAGGTTATGTTGACCTTGTAAATGTCCTTAAGGGGGAAAATGCCTTTAGGCGAGGAAAAAATTGCTAATTTTTGTGATTGTTTTTTGAGCAAAGATTTCTTCACCATACTTCAGACTTAGGGTATGTTTTGTTGCCACTGTTAAATAGCATTTAACATTTTCTTTATTAATCTTCAAAAATGGCTGAGGTATGAGACGGTCTTCTAAATTTTTAGCATTTTCAAAACAGGCGTGACGCGAATATAGCTAAAAAACGAATCAACCGATTCTAATGAAATTCGGTATAAATGTTTCTAACCTTATTTTTAAACAATGACACTGAATGTTTTTGAAAATAAAAAAAATAATTATTTTTTTATTGCAAAATGTAGACATTTTTTTGGACAATTCAATCGTTTTGTTTCAAAGCATACCAATTAATCGATTTTCAACATTTTTCACTTTTTCTCGGTTCATATTCTGCATATGAGTGTTAATGAAAGAAATAACTTCGTTGGTTTTTTTTCAGCTTAATCCGGCCGACTCTACGTGTCATGCTGTCTGACAATATTAATTGTTTTAAATACCATGTAACAGCTAAAAGTAGTAATGAAAATACCCTAAGTGTCAAAAGTGGTGGCAAAATCTTTCCTTTAAAAAAAACATGAAAATCAGTACTTTTTCCCCGCCTAAAGGTATCATCCCCCCCCCCCCCCCTCCTTCAAATCTAATGATCGATATCGTTTAAAGCGCGATTACCGTAAAATTTACTCAATAATGTAAAAATTGGAAAAATGACTGACGACTGCTTCTTCGCATACGTGCATTCGAACGATTTTCGATTATCTCCCGCTCGCGCGATAATCTTATCTGATCTTGCGGTAAGGTATGCGAATTGGAGCATCTGATAACACAGTGCGATGGTGGTGTAATGGTCAGCATAGTTGCCTTCCAAGCAGTTGATCCGGGTTCGATTCCCGGCCATCGCACATTTTTTTTCTTAGAAATATAACAAAAAATAAAAATGAAAAAAAAGAATGTGCGATGGCCGGGAATCGAACCCGGATCAACTGCTTGGAAGGCAACTATGCTGACCATTACACCACCATCGCACGTGCTGTCAGTTGCTCTTATTCGAGTACACTACGGCAAGCTCAAATCGGAGCGTCGTCTCAAACAACGTAGAATTGAGAAATTTGAAAATATACGTATATGAGGAAAAACAATGATAAATCTGCAGAATTAGGGCTGCAGCTCAAAACCGCTCCAATTTTTTTTTCTAATGTTTGCTATCACTAGAAAATGATATCCCATATAATATTGTGGCGGGGGAGGCCGAAATTTTGAAATTTACTAAAACGAGAGACAAAATAACGTACCTGCGGAAATTTCACATTTATGTGGAGATTGGTGGGTGGGGTTGTCACAAAAAAATAATATCCTATGTAATATTATGGGGGGGGAGGTCGAAATTTGCCATAAAATCCATAAGTTATGGGATTTTGAATCTTACTAACACGGGGGACCAAATAACCTATTTGCAGACATTTCACATTTACGTTGAGGGTGGGGTATTTGAAAATAAACCTTCGTCAGTCACACACACACGAACACACACGGACGCACTATATACTATGAATTGATTGGACTAAACGAAAAAATGTAAACATCCGATAGTTAGCATTGTAAGAAGGAATGAAAAGAGACATCGCATAATAACATTATGAGAAGGTAAATATATTTGTAAAGCCAGTATTCACGAAATAATGGATTGCGACGGATGTATTATTTCGCTTACCAATGCTATTATACCACTTCAATCTCGAAAAGACAGTATAATTTTTTACAAAATCATGGCGTGTTAAAACGCGAAGTGATGTGCACGAGTTGCGAGAATTTTTTCCCGCAATACGTGCACAAAAAAAAGTCCCACGGTATTTCGTCCCTCGTTTAGCAAATTTCAAAATCCCATAGGTTTAGCAATTTTCCCATAATTTATGGGAAATTTTGGCCTCCCCAACCATAATATTACATGGGATATCATTTTTTGATGATAACAAACGCTAGAAAAAAAATTCCACGCATTTTTTAGCTGCAGCCCTGATTCTGCAGATTTACCAAAACAATTATTCCTCTTCATTTTCCGGATTTTGCTTTCTGGAGTACATTTTCTAACAAATGCGCTATACATGTATGGATGTATGTACGTATGTTTATATACATACATCCATACATATATATATATTATAATTAATTATATATATATATATATATATAATTGTATATATTATATTAATATATAATATTATTAATATATATTAATATATTAATAAATAACCTGAAATTTTTTTTTATTAATGAAACGTATTATTTATTTGGAAAGTGCGAATATTTTTATTCGAATATAAGGTACAGACATGGAGGTTATGTGTGGAACATAATTGCGGACTAATTTCTTTAATGATGCGTCCAATTGTTTCCTTGAACTCCGGAATGATCTATGCATCCTTGGCATACTCTTTTTCTTTGAGAAAACCCCAAAGAAAGGGAGTAATATGAAAAAAATCAACGAAGATTTTTCTTTCATTAACACTCATACGCGGAATATGAACCGAGGAAAGGTGAGAAATGTTGAAAATCGATTAAATGGTACACTTTGAAACATAAAGATTAAATTTTTCGAAAAAAGCCTTCATTTTGCAATGAAATAATTTTTTTTTATTTTCGAAACCATTTAGGGTCATGTTTCAGGCAATAAGGATAGAAAGATTTATACCATAGTTCATCAGAATCGGTCGATTGGTTTTTAGCTATCCGTTAGATGCGTTTTCCTGAAAACGACTTTTTCATTAACGTCGGACAAGATAACTCGAACACTACCAAATTGAGCGTCTTGAAATCTTGCACACTTCTAGATAACGTTATTACCGTCGATGTAAACCTAAAGTTTCTAGAAAA
The DNA here is from genome assembly GCA_951751655.1 of Ophion costatus. NCBI lineage: Eukaryota > Metazoa > Arthropoda > Insecta > Hymenoptera > Ichneumonidae > Ophion > Ophion costatus. The sequence continues at coordinate 22,229,408 of OX632364.1, read as the reverse complement.
TTATTTGAAAAAGCTGCTTTTTCGCGCACAAATACCATAGTTAAAAATTCATTAAAAAGGCAGCATTTTGTCCAACACGTACCATTTTTCAAATTATCACTATTCGATGCAATTTCTATGGTGACACGCCGAAAATCAGGTTTATTTAACAAAAATTAATTTTGAAGGAATAAGTAAGATGTTTAAAAAGTCGCTTGGACATTTATTTGTATGTACATTAACAAAGTTGTATACTAAATTTCATCAAAAAATGTTAATAATTAAAGAACTTATAAATAATCTCGTGAGGGTCCTTTTAACATGAAGGGTTCAATGGCGTACTTGATTTTGGCCACCCAGTTGACCTGAAACGAAAAAAAAAGTTTTTTCTTAAAACAGATAATATTGGCTAAGCCTTGACCGAGCTTTTTTTGTTATCGTGCATCAATCATCAAAACAGAACCTTACATTTTTTCGATTATTCGAGAAAAAAGTGCCTATTGTTGATAAGTAATGAGAAAAGAATCCAAGAAAAAAAACGTCGGTCAAGACTAAACTACTATTACACTGAATAAGTCTACCAAATTTCAAGCCAATAATTGGTTACATGTCGCGAAATCGTGTACAAAAACGTTTTGAAAAACAATTTCGAGAAAAACTCGTTCCAAACTTTATTAGCAGTTCTATCGTTGTAATCATAAGTTTACCTTCAACCTGCGGTTTCTCCACCACATGTTGGACCTGTCTCTTCAATTTGAGTTGGCCCAAGCGAGAAACGAGCGTTCTTCATTTTCACAGTAGCCTAACCCCTTAATTCCCAACTAACCGACACCTGCATCCATGTGTGGCTATGTTTCAGAAATTTGAATATGACATTATATATATATATATATATATATATATATATATATATACATATATGATGCCGACGAATCGAGTCCGCCGAAGCTCGGACAAAAGTGAGGTTATAGCATGACGGCAAAAAGTTTATAATGAGTATGAATGAAAGTTTTACAGACAAGTGTCGCCTGTGCTTATCTGAATACGATAAGAGCGACCTTACATCAGTGTACACGATCACGGAGTCCGTCGGAATATCGCTAGCCGCGAGAATAATGATCTGTCTGTCGCTCCCGGTAACCATAACCTCAAAAATATTCCCCCGATGACAGCAAAACAAAAGCGAAACCATTCTGCCTCCCCGATGGTTGAGAACAATTTTGCCCCACTAACGCAATGTTTTCTACTTTCAGGTGCAGCCGAAGGATGCCTTTCCCGACTGTGTATGCAGAAATTGTGAGAATCGAGTAACGCAGTTCTACGCGTTTAGGGAAAATTGTTTGAGCGCTTATTGTTCCCTGCTCTATCGGCCACCGCCGGACGACGGAGAGGATAAATACTCCGCTGTAGATGCTGATTTTGAGGACAATGCCTTCGCGAGGTACCCAGGCGTGCAAAAAGTTGAGTCGCGAGAAACGGAATACGATTCGGAGCTAAATGCGTCCGAGAATTGCGTTCTACGGACAGACCACGACTCGACGGAATATTACGCAGAGGGAAGGCGAAACGCGGACGCAGATTTGGTATCCAACTGTGGAGGAACATCGGCGTGCGGCCAGGAGACCGACAAGTCGGAGAACGAAATTATTCCAGGCGATTCCGAGAGCAGGGGGGGTTCGCCCAGTTTGCCGCAAATATCCACCGAAGGAACGAACGAGCGGTGCGTCGGCGACAGAAAATTACGGTGCGAAGGGAACGACGAGTCGGCGGATCTTGTCAAATACAAGTGCTTGCGCTGCGACAATTTATTCATCGACCTCGATACAGCCTCTATCCACTGCGCCCAGTGCTCTCAGGCTGACGAGAATGAATTTGTCGAGAGAGAAGCCAGGGCCGTTGGCTATTTCCAGGGAAATTCCCAGGAGCAGCGAGAAAGTACCGAACATCCCCAAGATACTGAGAGAGTCGGAACGGATAGGTCGTTTAAAGATTCCTGGGACGAGAGTTGCAGCGAAAAGCCCGAAAGTGAACAAACGACCGTGGCAAGTATCGGGGAAGAAAGAAACTTCGAGGTATTCTGTACGAAGACGTCACCGAGCGCGGATAAAGGAGAGACGAGTGAGCCGAAATCGGGTCACGCTTGCCAGAACTGCGAGAGCGTATTCTCGAGTCCGACTTTGCTCAGGCGACATTCAGTCGTACACACGGGCGTACGTCCCTACGAGTGCCCGATATGCGAGAAACGCTTTTCCCAGCTCGGCCAGTTGAATTTCCACAAAAACTTTCACGAAAATCCGCGTTACCGTTGCGACGTGTGCAAAAAAGCGTTCTTACGGCCGAGCGACATCGCGAAGCACATGAGGATTCACACGGGTGAGAAACCCTACGGTTGCGCAGTTTGCTCGAAATCCTTCGCTCAATTGGTCGCTCTGCAACAACACGAGAGAACGCACACGGGCGACAAGCCCTACGTTTGCGAAACATGCGGCAAGAGATTTTCCCAAAAAGCCAACAAAACGAAGCACGTGAAGATACACAAGGAGGGCGCGAAGCCGCACACGTGCGACTTGTGCGGAAGAAGCTTTTCCGATCTCGACGAGATGAGGCTTCACAGGGCCGGCCACGGCGGTGGAAGACCCCGAAAGTGCAACTACTGCGACGAGAGATTTCGGAAAATGTCGGAATTGTCGCAACACACGAGACGCTATCACACCTTCGACAGACCTCACAAGTGCGCTTTCTGCCAAAAAGCATTTTATTCCCTGTACAATTTGAAGCAACACGTTATGGTGCACACGGGACAGAAACCGTACGCCTGCTCCGAGTGCGAGCTCAAATTCACCCAGAAAGGCAATTTAACGAAACATTACGAGAGAAAACACGCAGCGCGTGCAACTAACGACGAGCCGGATAATCGTCTCGTCGTGGAGGCTGAAAACGACGTCATGGATCGGGCTAAAGAACGAGAGATTTGGGTGTTGGCCAATGATTTGTTGAAGAATGATAACGACTCGTTGATTGTAGAACGCGAAGGGACCGTGGAGGTTGAAACTTTCGATGATTCAACTTAAGGGGTTTTGGTACAATTGACAAAATATTACCGTTTGATTTAAATTTAGACAGTAAATTCTTGTCATATACTGAATGTACCCTCCAAATTTTTAATCCATCGTCTACACTGGTTCTATCAAATTTATAAGTGAAAAAAAAAACCCTTTTCCACGTAGGAAGATGCCTAGGCTTATCGCTGAATGGCAGCTTTTCGCATGAAAAAAGTGTGAAAAAATGTTTAAAACGTTATGCAAAACTTATGTTACTGGATCATAGGCCCCCTATGTAAAAAAGTGTTTATTCAAATGACATTTTTTTTAGAAACCGTATAGACACGCGATTTAACATTCGGAAAGTCGAATTTACTGTATAAATTTGAAGCAAATGGTACCATTCTGTCATTTTTCCGGAAACTCCTTAAGGGTTCTGCGACGGCCCGAAAATCAGGGTTATTTGAACAAATTAATGTTCGGGGAACAAGATGATTGAAAGATCGTTTGGGTATCTATTTATATGTACATTAAGAAATTGGTGTGCCAAATTTTATTAAAAAATAATAATTAAAGAAGTTGTAAACAATCTCGTGAAGGACCTTTGAACGTAAGGGGCTCAACGGTGTACAGTAAAACGCCGATTAACCGAGGTCGGGTCATCGGTGGAGCGGATTAACCGTGCGCCTCTCAAGCGCCTCGCACGTGCAACCAGATCGCTCGCGTCGAGGGCGAAACCAAAAACAAACGGAATAAACTAGCTTTTTTTTAGAAACAAGAGTAAAATATGACACAATATAACATAGGTGATTATCATTGGAGGTCACGTGTACACTACAATAAACTTGAGATTGGAATAATAATTATACAAAGTTGTGTAATATTTATTTCCAATTAACCGTGGTTTCAGTTATTCGTGGATCGTTCGGTCCCAGACACCCCGTTTAATCAGGGCCTTACTGTACTTGATTTTGGCCATCCGGTTGGCCCGAAACGAACAAAAAAAGCGTTTTTTTCCTTAAAGTATTTGACTTGACCGAGCTTTTTCTCGTTATCGTCTTTCAATCATCAAAACAAAAATTGAATTCTTTTTTCCTCTAAAGTTAAGACTAAACTCCCATACACTGAATAAATATACCAAATTTCGAGTCAATCCGTCCATTAGATGTCGAGAAATGGCGTACACCGTTTTGAATCCATCGTTTCGAGGAAAACGATGTCCCCTCGTTATAATCATAAGTTTACCTTCAATTTGAGATGCGTCGAGCGACGATTTATTTTTTATTTGCGCACTAGACTAACCTCTTCAAAATATACGAGATAATGCTGAAACAACAGTTGTTTTATAATCAATTGTTTATTTACAAACCCTTTTTTTTGTACATGCGCTTATCCAACAATCCATCGACCCTCTCGCGCGTGAATAATACGTACAGAAGAGCAGAATTAACAAAAAAAAAATGTAACAACGAAAACGCACGTCGGTGTCGATGCGACTCGTACATTCGTACTCCTTGACGACTTCAAAAACAAATGGCAACAGAGAAAACCGTGCCAAAAAACCCAAGCGAGTCATTGCCATCTTTGGAATCTTAGAAACGAATAAATAAGCGGTTACTTCCGGTTGCTTTGAAAACAAAATGAACATTTAGTAATCTTCCGTTTTCCATTTCTCTCTATTTTTCGTTCCCTTCACGTGCAATAACAAATTGTTCAAGGCAGACAATAGCTGGCGAGGAAAAAGCTGCGAAACAAAAACAAAAATGTATGGTTTTGAATGACCAGAGTTGAGAATTCCTCGATAAATATTCAGATCTGAATCTAAAACCTTTTTCCAAACGACAAAATAAACTTTTTTGTCCTTCCACATACATTGCTCGTATGTTGCCACAAAAATGATTCAATCCCTCTGTATATTGCGACAAGTTTTCATCCGCCATTTGCAGCCTCTGTTACGTTTCGACAAAAAAAAAAAAATTTTCACACGGCGCCTCGCTTGGGATTTTAAATTCGACTGCTTTCATTTTGAGAAATTACAAAAATAAAAAAAGAACGTATTTTCCAACTGAGCGTTGCGGTAAAGTCTAGCTCTGAGATAGTATGTTGAAACGATATCCACGTGTCTTAGGTAAAAAAGGACTCTAGCCAGTCGTCGTTGAGACTTTCCGTGGCATTTTGATAACCGTCTATTAAAATATCATCGAGTACGCTACTAAGATTAAGACTCTCGACTATAGGATCATCGCTGATCATTCTCGCGTTAGCCGAGTCTGCATTGCCCGAATTTAAAGTTCCGATCATTTGATGCGACACATCGGGAACGTCGATATCCGCGGAATTGCCCGAAGGCTCGATCCGCGCGTCTAAGATCAACGAATTTTCAGCCTTGACACTAGTTTTTTCTAATTTTACCGACCTATCGAGCGAGTCTTTCGAGGCGGGTACAAACTTTTTCAGCGCGCTGAAACTAAATTTTTCGTATTGCTTGCCGATCAACACCGCTCGCCGTTTAGCCGCCAGTCGAATTCGCTTCTGTGGCCATTCGACGCACGTTTCCGTAACGGTGTCGTTCGCGTCTTTCCGCTGGGCGAACGAACCTTCCGCGCTACGTTCGCCAACGGGCGTACTCGTTACGGGAATCGTTTGACCAGATTTTCCCTCCAAATCCGTGAGATCGTAGGACAAAATAACTGGAAGCGATCCATCGACCGTTATAGTCGTCATGCGTTGTCTAGAACTAGGCGTTCGCTGCTGCGTTGAAATAACGGATTCGTCTTTCGACGCTGATTCGGGATCCCTGGGTAAGTCCGTTGCTTCACACTTTTCCGGTGAATCCAATTTGTTGTCTTTCCTCGGTAAACCCGCTTGCTCCGTTGTATCCGATATACTCGCTTTTACGATATCGATCGATTTGTGGAAATCATTCACCTCATCTTTTACCGCTCTTTGACGATCCATCAGCTGCAAGTCGATGTTCGCCACGGAGATACTCCTTATTTGAGGTATCGCTTTCTTCCCTTCGTCCTCTTGCACAGCCGAGACGATAATCTCTTCCTTCTTCGCATCGAAACTTTCGTCCGCTAGATCTCGCGTGTCTTGGGATGGTTTTAATACTGATTCCGCGAGTTTCGGAGAATTTCTAACGTCCTGGAGTCTCGATACTGCCGAAACACCCGCTTCCCTCGACTCGTTGGGAGACTCGGCGATTGGATGTTCGCCGCTCGACGATACGGCAACGTCTATGTCGAATATACTCTGCGGAACGGGAGCTTTCCGACTCGGTGCGCTGGAATCCGTAGCCTCAGGAACGACCGGTGAATCGGATAATCCTGTCCCACTTCCGGTCTCGTTACTCGCGTGTCCGTCGTACCGGCTCAACTTTGGTGCGTACGAGTCATCCGAAGAGGCCAAAATCTCGCCGGCGTGACTTATTCGATCGGAGACACTTCTTTCACCGGAATAGTCGGTTTTGGCCGACTCCTTGGTAGCAGTGTCCGAACTCGGCGTGACCGGTGGAGTGTAGAGGGAGAGCTCGGTCGAGACTGGAATCGGACCGACGCGTTTTTCTACTTTTCTGTAGATTTCCCAGTCGTTGGACCACTCGACGCCCACTTCCCGTAACAGAAAATTGGGCGTTTCGTAGCCGAATGGCCAGGGGCACTGAAAAGTGATCGGTATTTAAGATTAAGCTGTTTGGAAAGTTGCGGTAAACGTGGAGGCGACGGAAGATTGACTTCAACCTGGACCGCTTCCTTATCGGAACGCCTGGATAGTCGCACGCTTAAGGGCTTAGACTACTATGAGAATAACGAAGAGTCGGTCACCGCTCGAGGCAACTCAAATTGAAGAAGAAGGTCCAACATGTGGTGCAGGAATCGCGCGTTCAAGGTAAACTTATGATTACGATAGAACTGCTGGACAAACTTTAACCCTACATTGACTTGGTCATTTTAACCCGGACGAATTTTAAATAAAATTCTCACTTTCTCAATATTAGAAGTTTTTAATAATTTTGTACAATTTACATTTATACTTTACGAATTTTAATTATACAGACATAATAAGAAATATTTAAAGTGCATCCCGAATTCTTTTTCAATGAAGACCAACCGAAGGGTCGTTAATTAAAGGCAGGTGGATGATGTGCGGGTCAAATTGACCCAGTGTGTCAAGATGGGGCCAAATATAAGCGCATCAAGGAAGGGCGATGCATTTCGTTCCATACTATGCTTTTCAAAACTGTGCACATGATTTCTCCACATATAATGAACAGATTGACTCGAAATTTGGTACACTTGGTCAGTGTAATTGTAGTCTTAACCGACGTCTTGCTTCTTAACATTTTGTTTCATTAGTTATTAAAAATAATGTCATTTTTCCTTGAAAATTCGAAAAAAGAAACGCAAACATTTTTTTTGATGATTGAAACACGATAACAAAAGAAAAAGTCTGTCAAGTCTAAGCCTAAGTTTAAAACTCAAAACTTAGTCCTCAAGTCTAAGTTTTAAGAGATACTCGTTTTTTTTGTTTCAGATCAACCAGGTGGTAGAACTAAAGTACACCGTTGAGTCCGTTGCGTTCAAAGGTGCTTCTAGAGATTGTTCATAACTTCTTTAATTGTGAATATTTTTTAATGAAATTTCGTCCACAACTTTGTTAATGTACATCCAAATAAATGTCCAAACGATTTTTCAATCATCTTATCCCTCCGAAATAATGTTTTTTTAAATTAATCTGTTTTTCAGATCGTCACAGTAGCCTAAGCGCTTAATTCATGAACTGTGTGAGCAACTTATATGCCCTATCCGTTTTCTGTAAACATTTTCAGGATTCACCTCAGAATTTGCAACAAGTCACATTGGACGAAAGTAAATTCTTCCCAAGACGTCTTTTTCTATTATATTCTATATTTCTTACGAAAAAAAAAGTCAACACAGGTTCAAAAAAGTTACAATTTCTATCGTACAGTTTGAAACGTAATGAACACAATCAAAAAGTATTAGCAAAAACTGTTCAGCTGTGTGTTAAGGTATTCCTTTTCAGGGATTGTGTTTTGTAGGGGCATAAGCAGGGCCTTTCCGAATCATCGGTACATTACAGTGGCGCTGAATAAAAAATAAATTGCAATCAATCATCTTACTCATCGATAAAACGGAAGAAAATTTTTTGCACATATTTAGACATTTTTACATTTTTCTCCAAAAAGTGGCAGCTGGGAAAATCCTTCCGCTAGTCACATTTTCCCAAGTTTTATCATTAATATTTTCTTCAAACATTCGCCGACCCCCTGTTTTTATTCTCGTTACGGAACGTTGAGAATTTTTTACATACTCGGGACAGTTTATGTCGGGCATCTAGAGTTATTTAGTGTATAAATTATTAGATATAAATGTGGGCAGCGTGTCGTCTTTATAAAATGCTCTATAAATGAGACGATTTATAGCCATAATTTTTCTCTAAGAGCTCGGTAACTTGGCGCGAAATTTTATCAGTTTACCGGAATGTATTTTTATTTGATTATAGACGAAAAACAGTTGTTTGCTAGATATTCGAGTTCGCGACAGGAATACCTCAAACGGCAGCAATGCACTTGCTCAAAGAATGTTATTTTCAGGCAATGTCGCTATAACGATAACAAAAAAAAAATCATTCTTCACGAGCTGTACAATAGCCGAAAATTCCGACAAATGGTGAAAATTATTGAGCCAAAGAGTGCAAAACTTATCGTATTTCTTACCTCTTCATTTTCGCACATCCACAGAGCTTCATCCATATTAATTTGTACTGCTTTAATCCTTTTGTTAGATCCCATTTTCAAGCACAACGGGCAAAGCTCATCCATTCTATAAAAACGAAAACGTCTTCCAAACGTTTTCGAATGATAACCATGAAAACACGACTGTGAGGTTAGACGACGCAGTGTTTACGTTCTATTGTCGAAAGAAACGAAACTCACGTTTTTGGCGTCCCAATGCCCAATGCTAGCGTCCAAAAAAGGCCTCGAAACTTTTCCACAAAATTCTTGCAGCTACATCGTTGTGTTAATTGTTGTTTAACGAGCACGTGTTCAAATTATTTTACCGGCGACACATAGTCGGAGGGTCCTCGGCCTGTGGCGGTATGTGTATACAAGAAGGTTTTTTGAATCGTCGCGAGCGGCCAGCGGCGCTAAGCCGAACTAACTCGACACGAACGCGCTCGGTAACGTAGAGTGTTCATAACCTCACATCCGGCCCATCCTTCCATTTTTCCTTGCCACGCATATGTGATCGACGAAGTTTTACGTCAAATGTAAAAAAGGGTCAAATCTCCATAAATGTCCAGCTCCAAAATTCAAACGTCATTTGTAGTTTTCAAAAAGTAACTTTTCAAGCAATCGTTCGGCGACAAAGTTTGACCGGTTCGATGCGTGACTTGCTAGGGAACGTATAATACGCGTTAGCATAGTGTTTATATCCGAACGTACGCGGTTTCTGTACGACTGTTATAACATCGAACAGTGCGAGTGTCCTTGAATGAATTTCAATATCGCAACGCGTAACGTTATAACCGTTGTCTGTAATTCATAGGCGAAGAAAACGTTTCAAACGAATTTTTTGCACATCAAATATAAGGCTGAGAAAAAATATATATATATTTTGTCGAATATATACTTTTTCGGAATTCCGTGAAATTTTTGCCAGGGTTCTAGGCAATGAATTCCTCCAAGAATAGTTCTAGTTCTGATATGTATTTCGGGACGAACAATATACACAACAGCCCGATGTCGGTACTGTCCAAAACGATTAAACATTCTAATATAATTTTTATCGGCACTTTTCTGGATCGACGTTACGTCGAGCGTCTTACGGCGTACAGGTACAAATGCTCCGCTACTTCTGTATATGATCCAAATACGTGGGAAAATATCACTGGCTTGTTGAAATATCCGTGCCCCTATTGCTCCATAAAATAAACATAAAAGCACTCGGCTATCTTCCTAAATTATGAGAACTCTCCGCAATGAAAGCCTTCACTTTATTTTTTAGGCGAAATTAAGATAGAAGTTCAGAATCTGTACTTGACGCAAAAATGACATCTACAGTTTTTGAATCATTATTGTGGAGTTTAAGCAATGCCAAATATAAAATTAACAACCGTTGTCTCAATAAAATGAATCGCAGGCTTTTTTGGGTGGTGAGAATTTTTACCGAATTTGGAACTGTTATTACTGCTCCTAATTGATGTCCATAATTTATGAACAAACATAGACATTATTATACGAGCAATTCTTCAATGTAGGTAGGGCGAATTTATTTTCTGTAAATGAAACTGAGAGTTTACTCACTCTTACCCATAAATTGACCTCGATTCGATGCACCAAGCTTGTATTATTCCACCGATCAATCATCGAATACAGTAAATTGAATTTCTGTGTTATTAGTTCGCCTTAATCATCCTTATACCCACATTTTTCCAGTTTGGGCAATTGTTAATCAAGAAATGTCCTTCCAGTTGTATGAAAATGCAGGATGAGGTGTTAGATTGCGTCTACTGCCTGGGAATTAAAATTGTAACCTAAAATCAATCGAAACAACTCACTTTTGGTGGTTTGCCGTTCAAAAATATTTTCCGGATGTTAATTTGATGAGCTCTACTCATATTCATTGACTGCTATGGTATATTGGACCTTCAATATATATCAAAGACAGTGAGATTTAAGATTTTTCCAAAACTGAAATGATATTTTGCCTTACGAAAGGGTTTTCTACATATGAGCCTTTAATCTTGCATAGATGCGCTGTGCGAAAAATACATCAACAGAGATTAGATACCGAAAACAATTTGAGGGGCTACATCTACCTGAAGGCCTGAAAAAATGGCTAAATACCGAAAAAAGTTCTGGGAAACGGTCGATGAAAACAAACGCATTTTTTTAAACACAAAGGTACATATATTGAGTGCCTTAAAAAAAGTTTACATACAGAAAAACAACAAAAACATGGCCGCCACCGAATGAATTTTTTTCGCGATGTTTGGCCGTGGACAGCCTCGCGCTTAAACGGTCCATCCGAAATTTAAAACCCGAACGGATTATTCAAGTTGACAATAAATACGAGTCGTTGACGATCGTCGTTTAAAATTTTTTTTTTTTTAACAACGTGGTGACGAATTGAAACCCGAGAGTACAAAGTCTATGAAAAAAAATTGTCATCTTTGCGTAACTATTAAAAAATGAAGAACGTTTTTCAAAAAATGAGATCGTCAACAACTTTTAAATGTTTCTCATCGTATTTTCTGTAAATTTGGAAATAATCCATCAAGTGTTTCTCAAGATATCATGTCCACAGACTTTTAAAACAATATCATCTGTCGACAGCCATGTTCTTGTTGCTTTTTCTGTATTTTTTGGTGATTTATATTTGAAGGCTCTTAATATGTGTACCTTGGTGTTAAAAAAGTGCCTTTCTTTTTCGCCAACAGTGTCCGAGAAAAAGATCAGAATTTGACCATTTTTTCGGGCGCCTACGTAGATGTTGCCCCTTAACGATTATCCTTGTAAACGATACGAGATCGTGGTGGTGAAGTTTGCATCATTAGAATGCAAAGAAAACTCTTTATAGTTCAATTTTCTTATTCTTATTATTATGGAAATTCCGTTTTCATATATTTATATTGTAGATGACTGACTTGTTATCTTAATAAATTATTCAGGAATTTTTGTGGTCATAATTGGGCGAAAGCAGTTTAAAAAATCCATAATTATTCATTTTCATTGCCTTCGAACGATGCAAATTTCGACAAAAATCGACATTAAAACAAAACTGATCGACGGTGATAAAAATTGCACATTGCTTTGTCACTCATTTCTTTTGGTTCCGGAGCTGACGATGTGAAAAAGTTTTGTCTGTTTTTTTACACAAAGCTCAGACTTGCTCCCCCTAGGAGTAATTCTGAGTTTTTATCGTTAGTACCATGAGTACCTTCGTTTTCAATTCTGACTTCCTTGTAAAGAGACCTTTGTGTAGAAAAAAAACAAACTTACTTATATGGCCAGAAGCTGAATAAATTTATGAGGAAGCAATGTGCAACTTTCCGACTTGCACAATTTCCTTTTTAAATAATGAAGCTTAGCAATATTTTTTATATGAAACGATTACCTCATCGTCGGTCTGTTTTAATATTCAATTATTCAATGCTTCGAACGCATTCTGAGCCATAAATTAAATCACCATATTTGTCCTTTGATACCCTATCGACGTGCAAGAAATTTATCAAGTATCGCAAATTTCTATGGCAAATTTAAATCCCCTCACAGTATGAAGAGTTGCCCGGATTTTCGCGAAAATAAAGTACGAAATGTATCCAATAATATAGGGGTCGGCAAGTATTTTGTAGTGGGGTCAGGATACTTTTGAAATTGTTTATTGGGGTCCAGAGAAAAAGAAACTGCAAATATCAATTACAGCAAGCAGGACATTATTATTTCTTAAAAAGATTGTGGCTTATTAAAACACAGTATTGGTTTTTATTTTTTTCGATTAAATTTTTTTTATTTTTTTCGCTTAAAAATAATATATTTTACATAGGTTCTAATGTGAGAAGCTACACCTCCGATCTTGAGCCAGTTTTTTATAGTTTGGTTCTCACGAGGAACAACATATGCGAAGATTGTCTTCAAGATAGTCGTCCGTTAACATTGAAAGAGTTATTTTTAAAAAATTCATTTTTCAGAAAGATTCCTCACGTATCTCAGTCGAGTCAAACATAGTTGCCAGGTTAAGAGCCATTTTTTGCAATTTGCATTCTTTTCTGAAACAAATTTACCCCTAAATTTTTCAGGGCTGCGGATTTGTATATTTGCAAGGAAACATCTTGCAAATATACTTGCAAGTCGATTAATTCCATCGTAGTCCTATAGAAATAGTTGCATAGTCTTATAGAAATAAAGTCTATTTCCGAAATGTTATATTGTTAGCTCGGTTTAAGTTTAACATGACACCTTTAGAATGGCACACAGAATGAGTTAAGGGCTTAGGCCACGGTAACGAGTATAAAATCATGTGCGAATTTAACAATTTTTTTTCGCATGAAAAAGTGAATCACTCATAAAATTAATTACACATCTGTTTAGTATAAATAACAAGCTGTTAGAATTTTCTTTTTCGATGTACAATATGGCCGACTACTCGAAACTCCTCGAAACAGCTTTTTTCCAATTGGCGTGACAAATAACTTCAACAATTTTCACTCGATTTACTTCAAATTTAAAAATTGTGTTCCTAATTGCATTTCGCAGAAAAATACGTACGGAATTTCCGATTAATTGAAAACTTTTCATTATATGAACAGTTATAACGAATTTTTTCACTGAAAATTCATTTCTTAAGTTCAAATACCTACGACTTTTGAATAAAACACTATTTTTCAAATTCCGTACGTACTTCTCTAGGTATTCTGATGTAGATTGACGAGAATTTTTGTTTTTTGTTCTAGATAAAAAATTTTGGATGCTAAATGTCACGCCGCGAAAAAAGATAACAAAAGAAAATGTTGGTAGTCGGCAATTTCGTGCATCGAAAAAAAAAATATATTTTTTCTAACAGCTTGATATTCATACTAAATAGATGTATAATTAATTTTATGAGTGAATCACTTTTTCATACGAAAAAAAATAGTTAAATTCGCACATGATTTTATACCCGTTTCTGTGGCCTAAGACCTTAATTAATGTTTTTAAATATTTTTGGCCCAGTTGTATTTGGAGGGTATAAAACCGGTAAATTTCTTCCGGTAATACGTGGGCAGGTTTTCAAAAAGTTTTTTTTTCATTGAAGAGTATGATTTTGAGTATCTTTTATAATTATTATATTGAAAAATATTGAAAAATATGGTACATACAATGATTTGTGCAGACCGTTGTTCGAAAAACGTCCTTCGTCGCGACCACTGCTGCTCGGAGACAAATCATCCGAAATAAAAACAATCAAACGCATTTAGTTTTTGCATTAAATTATATAGTGCTTCGACGGAGGATTTAATAAACGATTGATTATCGAAAAAATGGACGCAAACCAAAGTGCAAGAATCGATTTTTTTTACGCACTATATTTGTTGACAAAAAAAGCTGCATAAAAAATTCCGTTTTTTGATATGATGAAGAAGCTTGCAAAATTTGAAGCTGGTCGGTGCAGTGATTTCTGACAAGGAACATCCCTCAGGTGACACCCTTCGATTTTGTTCAAATTTGGATACGTTATAAAGCACCGAAAAGTAAGCGATACGTATTTTTTTTTATCGGCGTAAAAACGGTTTCAAGGGGTAAAGCGCACCCTCAAAAATGGAGATGTTTTTCGTTTTTCGTCGATAACGTTTCAACGGTACTAGATATGAAAAAAAAAATTTCAAATTGCAACAATGTTTATTTTTTCGTCTACTATACATTGGATATGAGAACGATAACGTTATCGAAGAAAAACGAAAAACACCCCTATTTTCGAGGGGTGGTTTCACCCCTTAAAACCGTTTTTCCGCCGATAAAAAAAAATACGTATCGCTTACTTTTCGGTGCTTTATAACATATCCAAATTTCAACAAAATCTAAGGGTGTCACCTGAGGGATGTTCCTTGCGAGATATCGTGATAATCGATTTTGAAAAAGTACATAACTCTCCCAACTTTGAACGGGTCGAATTGGAATTGTCAAAGAATATTTTCGTAATGTTATATTTTGAGAACCCGTTGCAAAACAAAAATCGATATTTTCAAAAATTTCAACTAAGTGTAAACCCCCAAAACGCAAAAAAGATTTGGGTATATACAATTTTGGGAAATGTATAAGGAAGTAAAATAACAAAGTTGATTCGAAATCGACTTGACACGGTATAAAAAGTACACTTTGACTTCAGTGCCTTCAAATATAGTTGCCATGTTGCTGATAAAATAGCAGGAACGTATATTTGATTATGATTTTGATAAATCAGCAGATGCTATCAAATATCTCTGTAGCTGTAACTGTAGCGTACATTTTGTACATACTGCCTGCTACTTTAATCGATTAACCGTTAAATTCTATTGTGTCATTAAGAGACGTAGTTAAGGTGGATAACGATGAACGGGAACTCTACCACTGTTTGGAGGAGATTCAAAAGGTCGCTCAGCAACTGTACGGGGGCAGTAAATGGATTGGCATCACCTGTAAGTTCACGTTGAATCTCGTAGTTAACGAACGCGTCGTTTTTAAACATACTAGATTTCTGTCCCTCAAACTCGATCGTTGGTCGGCAACATTAACCAATTTTCCATTCCTTCGGCGAGAACTTTTGTAGAGTGAGCTGAGAAAAAGAAATGAGCTGCGTAATCGAATGTGCCCTACTGAATCAAAAGTATACGAAAAATAAAAAATAATAAATATTCTAAACGTATAAAAAACGAGCATAATACTAAGTTTCAAGTAATTCCGAACAGATATTTCGTTCACCGGACAAACTTTGCTACCCCCTTTTCCCCTTAAGGATTGAATTTCCAAAAACGCTGAAAGTTCATTTTGTCTAGGAGCAGTAATCCAAATTTTCAAGTAAAATTTACCCGATTTTTTTTTTCCGTACGCACTTTGCCACCCCCTTTCGTTTAGGGGTTGAATTTCGGAAAACGCTAAAATACGCGTTTTATTAATTGTGTTGAAGAGCTTTAGTACTAACTTTCAAGTAAATCTTCGCACCGGATTTTTTAAATTTTATGTACAAACTTTGCTTCTCCTTCTCCCCTTAGGGGTTGAATTTATAAAAACGCTGAAATACGTGTTTCATTAATTGTGTCAAGCACGAATACCAAATTTCAAGTAAATCTGACCAGATTTTTTTTTTATTTCCATACAAACTTTGCCACCCCTTTCTTCCCTTAAGGGTTGAATTTCGGAAAATTCTGTCTTATTGGGCGCGTACGTCACAAAAGCAACCTACTGTCTAAGTTTCATGTAATTAGCTTCAGCGGTTTCGGCCCGGCGTTGATGAGTTACGACATGTTCTTTTACATGTATAGATGGCGTCTAATAGTATAAAACAGATCAGTTTTTGAAAATTGTTTTCTTCGTAACAAAAGCTTTGCGAGGAAAAAAGATTATAAGGAAAAACGGGCAAATTTCCAATTTGCAGCTTGTTTTGCTCCAAAGTTGTGGTTCGATAATGCAACGTCAAACATTGCTAACCATAGCAATGGTCTCAGTGTTAGAAATGCTGAGGCGAAAAAGATAAATGGAATTTTTCAAAATAGACTAGAAATCACAACCATGTGAGACTAAAAATTGGCAACTAATCACATGCTACGTGTTCAAGGTGGTTCGGAAGAAACACTTCAAAAATCGACTGACGTTTAACCTCCAATTTTTTTTGTGATAAGGAGATAGTATGTCATTAACCACGAGGAAATAAAAAAAAATTAAGCCACTCCACCGTACCATTTCCGAGATATGAATCTTGAAAGTTGGCCTAAAATACACGCACCCAAACGTAACCTCCGAAAAATTTACCAGAAGTGATAACTTTACGCAAAATTTAGTCGTTTGACCCAAAAAATAAAACTTCTTATTCGAACCTTCGATTAATACGGAATTCACCTGCAAAAATTGTAGATGAGCCACCGTGTAATTTATTCACAATAATTTATTAAATTTTGGTATGCGGCATCTGTCTCTCTCTAAACGGTGATCGGAGCGTCAGCTGTGATTGCTAGGGGAAATTCCTAGACGGAAATTCACGCAGAATGCGATATGAATGTCGCCGAATGCCTACGGTGCACATCATGATAAACGAATAAAAATATGTTGATTGTAGATCCTCATTGTAGATTTTTAAATTGATCAAATTGATCAATTTATTGATAATTGATCTGATAATCAGATCAATATTTATTGATCGTATCAAATATACGTTCAAATATAAATATAAATCAAATATAAAATTGATCGTATCAAATATACGTATACAAATATGTTTTTGCTCAATGCGAGATTTTTCCGCCAAACGACCACTTACGCGTAATTGTGCCATGTTTTGACATTTGTCGAGTCGTTGAGACGCGATGTTTGAATTCTTCTAAAGTGAGGTTACGGAGCGTTGCCAACTGCTTAAAACATGAACTCACTAGTAAAGTCGATAATGATCAACCGAGTGCTCAATAACCAATTTCGATTGAAATTATTTATAAAAATCATCGTAAATTTTCATTCTAATGGGTACCAAAATAAACATACTTTTTTACGAGATTAAATTCTATGTATTTTCAGAATTCGAAAAAAAAAATGAAAATCGTTAAAATTGCCAGTTTGACTGCCGGTTTTTCGTCCGAACTACCTTAAGGAAAAAAACAAGTGAGTACGAAAAGTGTCATTGCAAATGTAATTATAGTTAGTCGCGTTAAATTAATTCCAGGTGATATGCACGACAGTGTGGTTCAACACTACAATTTATGGGTAAAATTGGATGGAATTCCTCTTGGGAAGCATTGGTTTCAACTGAAATCGGTGACGGTTGAAGCAAAGTCGATACAACTGAACGTTAAGCATTTGAGAACAGCGGAACCGTCGATCGAACGACGACCATTCAACGTGGACGATTGCGTAGACATTGATTATCGAAAGGTAAATTGATAGAAACATTATTTAAAAATTCGAGCAGTCTTGATAAGAAATAATTACACTTCCGAATAAGATTAAAATAATTTTTATATCCAATGAGAAAATCTCGGTAATTATACGAAAAGTAGGCCTTCACCTGGGATGACCGTGACCTTGCAATATGTTGTTCTTTAGGTGATACCTAACTTTGCTCCTATATACTAACGCACGGAAACGACTCCTTCGTTGCTTTTTCAGTGCTGGCGTTGTTTAGGGCTGGAGGGGGGCCGACCAAAAAAGTGGTTTCGTTCACAATCATCTTTTTTTAAATACGTTTGTTTGGATATGGGTACCTGTGGGTGTAGTAGCAGTAGTGTATATTCTACTCAACAACAAAAACTTTGGTTTTTCACATGCCATTTCTACAAATGACCCGGTTTTTTTTAAGTACTCTTGGTTATTCGTTTTATCCAGAAAAGTCTACTTTTTAACCTTAAATGTTAAGGAAACTTTTTGAAATAAGATCTTGTGCATAATTTTGTCATGCATAGTTGTTATTATGCATAGTTATCCTCGATTCGTATCATATGTAGAAATGGCATGCAAAAAACCAAAAGCAGATGATTAAAAAAAACACCATAAAGCCCCAAATCTCGAAAACCGTGGGACTTGTACTTAAGGCCTTAGGCCACAGTAACGGGTATAAAATCATGTGCGAATTTAACAATTTTTTTTCGTATGAAAACGTGATTCACTCATAAAACTATTTAGTACGAATATCAAGTTGTTAGAAATTTTTTTTTTTCCGATGTACATACCGGCCGACTACTAATATTTTCTTTTATCTTTTTTTTAAGCGCTCCGCGGCGTGACATTTAGCATCCACAATTTTTCACAAATGAATATTCAGTGAAAAATTTCGTCATAACTGCTCATAAAATGAAAAGTTTTCGATTAATCAGAAATTCCTTACGTACTTCTCTGCAAAATGCAATTAGGAACATAACTTTCAAATTTGAAGTAAATCGAGTGAAAATTGTTGAAGTTATTTGTCACGCCAATTGGAAAAAAGCTGTTTCGAGAAGTTTCGAGTAGTCGGCCATTTTGTACACCGAAAAAAAAAAATTCTCACAGCTTGGTTTTCATACTAAATAGATGTGTAATTAATTTAATGAATCACTTTTTCATACGAAAAAAATTGTTAAGTTTGCACATGATTTTATATCCGTTACTGTGGCCTAAGGCCTTATCTGAAATTCCAGCATATAGTAGGACTTGATCTGACCTATCGACAGTTGCAATGTCATTCATAACAGGACCCCTTTACGTATGTATGCATGTACATATACATATATATAGATACACACTTGTTTGAGATGATCCCTACAATATATTTCAAGGTCAAGGTCATCCGAAATGAGGTCTTTCTGTATAACGACCAAAATCTCAATTACAAGGGTCCGAGAAAAGTTCCTTGATACTGAGAGTCTTGTTCTGGAAACTTTTTTCACTCGTTCACAAAGAAAGTCTCCAGATGGCCGTTCGGTCTTCATCCGACGGGAAAGTGAAGCATTACACTGTGTACTCCACATCTCGAAATGCCCTATTCGCCGGTCAAATTTCATGTCAATCACACCTTGGAATATCTACCACCTTCAGGATTCTAAAACCTCTCCATTCATTAACCATCGATATTATCGTTTTCATATTATTTGCAGTTCCTGACGTACGAGAGTGTCTGTGGGGTATTGAAATTCCTGGCGCTATTCGCAATGAGTATTTTAGCCCTGACGGGTAACGCTCTCTGGTACATCAGCGATTACGCTCTCAAAATGTTCCACGAATTTTCGGGATTGGTGGAAGCTTGCACGCCCATTGCGATCGAAATTATTCATTGCATCACGAGATGCGTAGGTGGGTTGTTCTGGCTCATTTACGTGTTCTGGCGAGGCGACGCACCACCGCCGCACCGAATGCAAGCTTTTCTAGCAGCGAACCAACAGCAGGACAAGTATGGCCACAGAGTAGTGGCAATTCGACGATAATTTTATTTTACCAAAATCGAGAATTTTCGTGTCTCGCGTTTTGAATCGATAAGTGATATATTGACATAGCGAATCATGGACCGTGATGGGGCGCACTGCCGATTTCGCGTACTTTTTGACGGATAAATTTATATTGGGGTTTTTACAAACGTTACGACGTGTAACGTAAGCACGTAGAGTGCTGCTGAGACGGTATTAAAGTGTGTGTGTATATATATATGTATATATATATTTATGCATACTAGGGCGTGACGAAAATTGTCAACTTACTCCTTCAAACAATAGTGTTGGTTGAAAAAAGTGGATGCCAAATTTCACCCCTCTAATTCAGGATGTGCTAGCGCGAGATCTTTTTTACGAATTGTAAACGATTGATTTATGCGAAGGACTCATTCTACGTTCAACCTTGGGTAACTTTAGAGCAATATTTTCGAAATTCTATTTCAAAAAACTATTTCAAAAGCTCGAGGTCATTTTTACACGAATTACAGCTTTTGAAAACCTACTTTGGTATTTTCGCCAGGTATAAGAGCCGTTCATATATTGCGTGATCGACTTTTTGCTGACGACCCCCCCCCCCCCCCCTAGATCATTCTATCGTTCCTATCGTCATAATCCAATTATCGTTACGTTCATCAAACGACCAGCCCCCCCCCCCCCCTTTTATGGACAGCCCTATATGCATTTTTTTACAATATTGCAATAGGATAAAGTGACCTTATTTTGGCACTCTCCCAATTATTGATACTTTTCTCCTACCTACACAGTGGTCCTTACAGGGCCAATAATTTGACCCTTAAAGTTCCAATAATTGGGCTCTTAGGGTGCCAATAGTTGGGCACCTTACTCTATCTCTAGGAACAACGACTTTCATTTTTTTAATCCAAGCTGCAGACGGTTTGAGAGCTGTCAACCAAATTCAACAAATGTGAATTACCTTTTAACCCTAGATCCTACTTATGGGTACCGCACACCCCGCATAATTAGTAATCAGCGCTAAAATCATTTTTATTGCTTTGTTCAATCGCCTTTTTCACGGTGAGAACTTTATAGTAGGTTTTTCTCGCATATCTTATTCCATTTTTATCTTTCAGCGTTCGAATGAAGAAAAGAAACTTTCTACGACATTCATTATTAGCAGTGTTGATTTGAAATGCTGGGGTGTGCGTAACCCTTGTGTAGGTTCTTTGTTTCGTACAGATAGTGTACGGCCCTAGGGTTAAGTTGTTCCAGTGAAGATTGGGCAACAATAGCGACCGCTTAGACTTCCTTGAGAGAACTCAAATTTGACATGCCTTTTGTTCTACGTAATACTATTCTTCGAAGGGATAGAGAAATTCGTTTTTTAGACACCCTTGTGCATACACACATACACTTATTACACACGACGAATAATGCTCCGAACAGCGCCTAAGATCTGTAACAATTAGGGTATGTAGGACTTTTTTCTTTTCGTCGAATGAAACGCGTTCGTTTTGTACATACGATCAATTATATTGATATTACAATCTGTTGGGAATGATTAAAATCTCTTTTCTTGAATACACGTGTATTGGAACCACTAGTGAAAATCCTATGGCTTCAATAATAGCAGTAGCGCTGTGGTGGGTTGCGTTTTCATTTTATATATGCACAGCACGGTATTTAGAGACGGCTGCGAAGTCAGTCCACCTTGGTGATGCCGATAACGCCGCAAGCCAATCGGGCACCCGCGTTGCCTGTTGTTTTCGAGAGCTCGTGACCTCCCTTGCCCATATCGTCGGGGTCGGCGTGAACCTTCGAAAGAACACGTAGATAAATCGAGCGAAAAAACGCGAAAAATTAAGATTTTAGTCGCCAGGCTTTTTGGCCCGTTGCGCAAACAAATAAATGGATTAAAAAGCTTCGAGTCCAACGAAGACGAAGTTGGACTGTAAGGCGCGCAAAGATATTCAAAACAGGGTGAATAAATAAATAACGGAGTATTCCTACCACGAGAGTTCTGCCGACGATGCTGTGGGCTCCCTGCAACTGAATCTGCTTGTCGGTTATCTCGACCTTGGCAACGCCGTTATCACCAGCCTGCACGTTGCCGAGATCACCTACGTGACGGACCGCAGCGTCGGGACCGCCGTGCTCTTTTCCCAATGGGTTGAAGTGAGGCCCGGCACTCGTGCAACCTGTCGTTTCAAATAAAAACATTTTTCTGCACTGATACGCATTTCCGCTTTTCTGTTCTTATTGGGCATCGACAGTATTACGCACGACACCAGCTGAAAGACTCTTTCTAAGAGTCTTTCTAAGATAAGAAATGTTTTATTTATTTATTTAAGTCGCTATTTATAGACGAAAATGGTAGCTAAAAATATGTCATAAAAAATGTTAAGTCTGCGCTGTTGATGAATCTCGGAGATGGGTCATCCGAAACAAAAAATCAAACGGTTTTAGATTCAGTATGTTAATGGCTATAGCGTATATCATACGATTTTTTGTATATGCAAAAATAACAAAATGCCGGACATTTTTCGTTTTTGGCAAAAAATTAGTAAATATCAAAATTTTAAAAATCCTTGATATGCACTATAGCTATAGTTGTAAAGCATATGTGGTTAAAACTTCATAAGGAACGGTTTAGTAGTTTCGAAGATATTATCAACAACCGTCGAAAAACTTTGTTTCGAGAAAAACGCGTTTAATGTTTGTTTGGGTTACATAAATACATAACTTTTTTGTTTAATGCATTCCTAAAGTGTGTTTATTGAGTGCAACAACTTTTATATCAATATCTATGATATAAACCTATCAAAAAAATTCACAATAGCCTTTTTTAGCGTCTAAAGTGAGAAGACCCCTTAAAGTTTCATCGTCTTCGTCTGTCACAGGCTCACAGTTTCTACTGTCTTGAAACGAATGGGACCTCAATTAATAATCAGCAACTTCAAACAACGTTTTTAAAGGATATCTCTTTAATGTTTAAAATGAGGGCGAGCCAAAGAGACCTCCCAATCGCGTAAGGAGTTCAGTGGACAGGTCGTGCAAAATGAAATTGAGGTTCCATTTACCATTTTTTTCAAATTTAACTACGTAGGCTACTGCGAAAAGTGCATAAAATTGATGGTTGCTTGGGGCGAGTCGAATTGGAAAGGAAGGGCCAACATATTGAGCCGGTATCGCAGATTGAAGGTAAACTTATAATTATAACGATAGTCTTCACCGACGTTTTTCTCCTCAACATTTTTTTTCATTAGTTATTAACAATTATGTCGTTTCTCCTCGAAGAAGCGAGAAAAAGAATTCAATTTTTTTTATGATCGAAAAACGATAACAAAAAAGCTACCTGGAAGAATAATGAATTACTATACTACACAGGAATTGTATTTCGACATAATCAGATCTCGAGAATGAGTTACAAAAATGCTACCTGCAGGATAAAAATTTAATGCAATAGTAGTTCGTTTGCTCTAAGCCTGTGCGCGCAATTTGGATTCAAACCGTTGAACAATAACACTTTTAATTTGCAATAGTGTTGGATGTGTTCTTATTAGGCATTGTTTCGCACTCGAACATTATTAGAATAAATCATGATTAGCAAAAGATACAAGTTGTTTTAGATTTCTTGAGATTTATGTGTAAACAAAACTTCTTGGATAATGTCACAATCATTTTCTACGTAACCCATGCATCCCTTACTACATGGCAATGGTGTGAACAGGTGAACAGCGTCAGAAATTGAAACCTACGCTATTGCGATCTACTCTAAAGTTTGGCCATTATTATTAACGAAGTCAGTCAATTTAAAAAAACGCACTTTCATGAGGAACTTGCGGCTTGGTCTGCATGTTAGGCCGCTTGTGACTGACTTTACATCTAATTGAAAACTTCGAATTGTCGCTTACTTCTATCCTGGATTCTACGCTGCAAACACCCTTAAAAAATGTATGCTCGAAACCATTCGATATTGAAATAAACTTACGAATTTTTCGCCGAGTCATGCCAGCACAGCAATATTTCAAACAGTTTGCAAATGCGTACTTTCTACGTTCTTGTATAAGTCTAGAGCAAGAAATAATGACAATGTATCCTCTCAACAACTATTGCCGTAGCCAGCATTTTTTCCTGACAAAAAAGTGGCTTTGTCCACAATTGCCTGTCTTTTTTCAAATAAAATTTACATAATAGTTAACATCAATATCAAACTCTTGCAATGCCTTATAAAAATAATCAACGAATTTTTTATCATTCTTTGATGCAGTTGCCAGTCTTTACTTTAAGTACGTGCTCAATTAAACAAGTCTTGGATTTCTATGTTTTTTCTGCAAATCGAACCGAAACTTTTTTGGTTGGAATTCTCTTCAACAATGAGCAGAATACTTCTTAGTAAATGTTGATCTTCGAGTATTCGTCTGGCTGTGTATAGGCCGACAAATCTAACATATTTCTTTTGTCCACAGCTACCTTAATCGTAAAACATAAATATCTATTTGATTTACGAAATAATAAAATAGCCACTTTTTTTACAGGTTACAAAATTACGAAAAAAAATAGCTCAAGTTTGAAAAACGTATTTTTTTATGCTTGCTTGGGTGAAACAAATAAAAGTAATCGACTATTCGAATTTAATCATATTGGATCGTTTTTTGTCTTGGAGGGGGGGGGGGTATGTCCCCTCCTAGCTACACCAATGACAACAGGAAATTAATAATTCCGGTGACTTGGTAAAAACGTCACCTTGAAATTATCACAGCATAAGTTTAAAATAAACAAAGCTTCCTTTACTGAACAAAATTATAAATCTTGGCTTTGGAAAAAGAAAAAAAACTTCAGTTGAAAAATTACTTAGCACACCAACCGAAGAAAGGCCAAGATCGTGGCTAATTTTTTGAGAATTGATTAAAGATAATGACTAGCCGCATAAAAAAGTTTAGTACTCAGGTTGCTAATATATGAACAGTAACCGGCTGAACGTTAAACAGAGTTATGCAAGAAAGGCGCATTTACGTCGAAGTTGCGCCATATCATTTTCCCGTCCGATACAGAAACGACACAAAGGTCAGAGACGAGAAAAAAAGATAAGCAGGTGACGGCGAAAGAAAAAAAAAGAAATACCCAACGTACCATTGGTATTGTCGCCGAATTCGTGGATGTGGAATCCGTGCAGGCCTTTCTTCAAGCCGGTTACCTCGCCGGTGACCTTGACGGGATTCGAATCTCCCTGCACATTCGCGACGGTCACGCGATCGATACGCGTTAAATTTTCTCAATTATATCGTTACCGGATATACGCGAAGCAATAAAAACGTTTAAAAAAAATAGCAAATCCGAAAAAGGTGGATTTGTCGATTGATAGAAAAAATAAAAACCTTGCTTACCGTTTGTTCGAAGTAAACAGTACCCTTGACTTCGCCCTGAAGAACGCAAACGGCCTTTACAGTCATTGTCGTACGATTTTTCTGTGCAAACGGTCAAGCGCGACGAAGCTGCGATCGACAATGTACGGCGAGACCGGTGATACGTGATAATAGATTCACTTGAGACTTTTTTTTATTTTTCTTCCCTTTTGCTGAATCACGAATGACGGAGATGCACCGAGAGTGTGCCGTGCGGAAAAACGACTGACAATTACGATTCTTTTCTCTCTCTTTCTGTCTAATCTATTGAAGTGAACTTCATGCCGGGCGTGGAGCGCGCCGTGAGTCGAGGGCGCTGCGGTCGTAACGGAGGATCGCGAAGCTCCTTTAAACTTTCGCGAGATTAATTTAGGATGCATTAAGAGGGAATGATACCTTATCGCGGTCGGTATGGTAGAACGATTATAGATTCCCACGAATCTCTGAAACGGCTCTTCAGATCCCGTCGAAACTTTGCCAAACGACGTCAAATAGATAGATGAATGGCTCTCTTCTTCTCAAATTTTCTGATTTTGAGAAAAAGAATGTAGATTGGCTTATGATAACCCAATCTACATTTTTTTTCTCAAATTCGGAAAATTTGAGGAGAAGACAGCCGTTCGTCTATCTATTTGACGTCGTTTAGCAAAGTTTCGACGGGATCTGAAGAGCCGTTTCAGAGATTCGTGGGAATCTATAATCGTTCTACCATACCGGCCGCGATAAGGTATCATTCCCTCTTAAGGAGGTTGGAGCATTACCCACAATCCAAATTTAGTTTTTAAAATATATATATATGTCATTGTCTAAAATAAACTATCTACGGATTTTTTTAAATTTTTCCACCACAAAGTACCAGAGATAAAAATTATTTAATGTAATTTTGCGCGCGGTTAGATGGGCAAGACGTTCACACTACGGGTGATGTATTTTTTTGGCGAATTAGCATCAAGATAAACCATTTCTAACAATGGATTAACACAAATTGAACATTTGTAAACATTTAGAGAAAAAAACGCACCTTGCCAATCGTAAACCATATATATTCAAGGTGATCAAGGTGATGAAAAATGAGGAATCTTGGGTGGCGAATAAAAAGCATTGCTGCCAACCCCAATACCCGTGAATTTGCCGCATTCCAGCAACACTTGATATTAATTCATGGTAATAATAAACAATCGTGTGACATGAATTTAATAGGCACAATTATAAATGATTGAAAACTCTATCCTAAATTGCATAATACATTTGTCATCGATAATGCTATACTTTTTCAAGCTGGTAGCAAACAACAGTTTTTACTTATCTATGTAATAAAAATATAAAAATGCAAAACTCGGTGCGTTGATCTAGTGGTTAGTATGCCGGCCAGCGATTTGGGAGGTCGCAGGTTCGAATCCCAGTCGCGTACTTTTGTCGTAAACTGTTTTTCTTCGACATTTTTCAACGAATGACGACTAGTTCCGTGACTGAGACGCGAAATTGGGTTCAGCTTTTCGATCGGTGTAATCACGAAATTAACAGCCAAATGTTATAATTAAGCTACCGATCACTACTAAAGATTATATTTCGTTTGAGAATTATTAAAACGAGATCGGTGACGAAAAAATACTGAAATCGAAATATCACTGATTCGTGTTCCGTTGGATCCATCAATGACCAATTACGGCCTTCGATCGCATGCGTCCAGACGTACATGGTTTTTCGATCGATGTAATTAAGGAATTAACTACCAAACGTTATAATTAAGCTACCAATCACTAGCAAATGATTATCCTCTGTATGAGACTTATTATAACGAAATCTGTCAAGAAAACATAATGAAATTGATATATTACTGTTCCGTATTCCGTTGGATCCATCAACGAGCAACTTCAACCATATTTCGCCTTCGTCTTAATGTAGAAGGTTTTTCGATCGGTGTATTTAAGGAACTAACTACCAAACGTTGGGATTAGCATATTTGGGACTACCAAAACATCATCGATTTAAATGATCGATTTCATCGATCAAACTGCATCGATTTAGCTCGGAATTTTATGGAATACATTTAAAAAAGTCCGGCCAGCTTTAAGGAAAAAAATATCATTTTATTATAAGAAAATTGTCGACCACCAAACCTTTTTGATGGGCTACTAATCGCCGTCAAACGGCCACCAAACAATTACAAAAATAAAAATCCTGAGAAGTTAAACTCGTCCGGTTAAGTTTATGAAGATGACATACAACCACAATCAACAACAAAAAAACATCGAAAAATCAAACCTATTCTGCCAACTTACCACTAATGTTCAATGGTCATTTTTCGAGTAATCAACGGTCTCACAAATGTTTTAATTGATCTCACAATTAACCACAAACAACCCACAATCAATTTTTTTTCAACCTCCTTTCAACCTTTTTCAAGTCAGCCGCCAACTTACCACTTATTTTCAATTCTCATTTTTCAAGTAAATAACGGTCTTACAAACGTGTGAATTGATCTCATAATCAACCGCAAACGACCCACTAACGATTACAGATTTTTTTAAACATCGAAAAGCCAAAGTCCGATCGCCAAGTTCACGGAGCTCGACTTCGAGAGTCCCACGAACGACTTTAAGAGTACCCCTAACGACATCTAGGGGCTAATCCGAGAGTCCTGCTTCCTGAACTTGGCCATCCGACTCTGGCTTTTCGATGTTTCAAGCATTAACTGGGGGGTATTTCAAAATCGGTGGACGTTTAAAACGTACATAGTAACACAATAGTGAATTTTATAATCACATGTATTTATTCGTCCGCTTGACTTTTTCAACGTTTTCTCGTTTTTGTCGAATTAACAACTCTTTATAAAACGTAGAACGATGTTCACCGTGCAAATAATCTAGAGCCGGCGACGCTTTAGCGATTGTCAATCGCCCATAGGTAGCAAAATGTTATTATCCATGTGGCATCCGAAAGATATGCGAAACGGATACGGATAACTTTTTGGTAGTCCAAAAAGCCGCCGTATTGTATTACAAAACGTATCACTTATGTCCGCTTGGCAAATAACTTATTCGTGTCTGATAGTTAACTATACGGCAACTTTTAATGGTTAACAATGTGTTAACAAAAGGTTAACTCTTATTGGTTGTTGTGTGATATCTATTTATTGTCGATATATATACATATATATATATCCTATCCTATCCATTTCTTTATAAAAATTAACCTATTAATAGTCTAGAATATTTAATATAACTCAATATTCTAGACTGTTGATAAGTTAATTTTTATAATAAAGAAATTGATAAGATATTGTTACGTCGGTTTCGAAGTGTGCTAGGTCATTATAAATAAAACATCAATTAATTCATTATAAGTGAAATATCATTTAATATTATAAACACGGTACAGTCGTTATTGGACTTCTCTCCCGTTACGGTCACGTCTTCGGGTGGTTGCCATGCTCCAAATGATCCCTTCGATACCACAAAAGCAGACGTACGCTTTTAGAATGAAAATACAGTCCATTAAATGCATATATATGTACTCACAGAGGCAAAAAGAATAGTAGGATAAAAGGCACTCATGTATTTCACACCTTTCAACACCTTTATTTTTTCAACTACTTGTTGTTAGACACAATTTTTTGCCGGTGAAATGAAATATGACACGCTAAATTCACACTCTGATAAAAGTTATCCGTTGGATGTCATCTTTAGGACAACATTTGGATGACTTTTTACTATTTCTCGCCAATACCGAATATCTTAAAAGACAGCATATTACCGATATCTGAAAGATGTCGCCAAAAAGACATCGTATGTAATTCGTCTTTATGATATCCTTTGGACAATGTTGAACTAATTTGAATAGATAACAATAAATAGATCACTTTTTGATAACTTAAAAAAATCATCAATTGGATAATTATTTGGGATACCTTTAGGACATCCGTTTTCATCGCCAAAAGATATCATGAAATATATAACTTTACGGCAGCATTATACAGGATGTCATTTGAAAGATGTTGAATAGTTATCTTATGGTCATGTCTTAAAGGTAACCTGATAACGGCAACTTTCGATGTCAATTGGACATTTATGCTGCCTAGGACCATATATGTAATACTCCTATATTGCCAGCGCTCACCGAAACGTGACGAGAACATTACGGTGCAGACAATATCGCTCTCTCGCTCGTGGCTCGTCACTTTTGCTTGCAGTGCGCAAGCGCGAATAAAAGCGGGAGTGCGCAACAGTTGTATAGGAGTCTGCGCACGCGCGCCAACGAGTCGCGCGTGCGCAGCACGACCAAAAGTAACTCGCTCTGTCTCACTTCATCGCCGTCCTCACCACTTATAGGGAAGCATAGGCCGCTGGCAATATAGGAGTATTACATATATGCCTAGGACGGTATCGAAACTCCTGAAGCGCATTTTCGACCATTTCAGTTTGCAGTCATGCGTACTCGCATCGAAGGCGCATTGCGCGTGCCTGCGAAATTCCCATAAGCAGCCGACTTCGTATGTTTTTCCGGCTCATAACCTCTCAGTAAAAACGATTTTTTTTCTTGCGTGTTGTTTCGTCAGAATTAAACAACGGTGAACAACTTATGTTCCATTGTGACCTTTTTCCATAGAAAGTCAATATTTCATTTGCATGTAAAAACGTAATTGAAACGGAGGCGAGTCATACGTGAGAAACGATGGCGTTCAGAAAATTAGGCTCTCTCGCTATTCGTCTCACACAGCGCGAGCCACTTTTGCAAAGGTACGTAATTATTTGGAAATTATATGGAACATAAATGGCATGAAACGAAGATAAAAAATAAGGTTTGATAGAACAGAAGCTCTAAAAAAAAATTGAATTTCTTTGCACGGTGGAATGTTTGTTGATAGTCAACATTGAATTTCCAGAATATCGGACCAGACCTGTCAAACTTTGGTATGGAGAATTATCAATTCTATTAGGAATATAAAAAAGGATTTCCTTTGCATTCCAATGATGCAAACTTCAACACCAGGGTTCTATATAGAAACTAACAGACTATCAGTGCTTTTTGTACCCGAAAGGCAGTACTTCACCATCAATAGCCCAGCCAGAACTGTTTTCACCTCTGCGGAATAGAAAATCATAAGCCGTATAGACGTCTTACAGCTTTCAATAAAAAATATTTCAGCCGTATCTAGTGGCTCTACTATTTAAAAATGACTACATCTAGTAATTTTCAAAATGACTACATCTAGTAATTTTCTGAAAAGCTTTCAATTTCACTCTCCTTTTGCACACCTGTAGGTGTGAAATTTTTTATAATTCTCTGAGTGGCTGCTGATGTCTCGGGAGAAAACTTTTCCAGAATTACATTTTTCCAGGTCCAGAAGTTTGTGCTGTGGTATAAAAATGAGACTATTTATTATCAGAAGTGATCTTTTTGAAGTTTGCCTCCTTGGAGCGCAACAATTGTATTTTCTATTTCTTTATTTCTGTTATTTTCTGAAAAAATTTTGTAGATCGAGATCGTAAATATCTCTAATAAGGATGCCTAATATAGTAGAAGTGTTTTTGATAATTAGAATTGACTAAGACAACAATTTCAGCAACAAAAAAATTTCCGTTGCGGTCCAATAGCTTGTGGCAGGCAGACAACAAGATGATCAGTTCAATTAATGATATTGAGATTGCCGAAATAATGACCGCAAACAACAAATTATATAAAATTGTATAAAATAAATAATCAAAATAATAGAAACTTATATGAAAGTCAACATGCATATAAGTTTCTATTTTTTTGCTTATTTATTTTATGTTGAATATATTTAAGACCATAGGAGAGAATATTTATAAAATGTATGATAAATGGTTTCAATATAAGACTACGATTTTGAATAAATACTGTGGTTTCACTTACAAGGAAACGATTTCTGGTGTCCCCCTGCGATTTCGTTCATTTTTGGATATGTTATTTTTCATCGAAATCTAAGACGCGTATTTTCTTATCGGCGGAACAATAGTTTTGAGGGGTAAAATTCACCCTCAAAGTTGGATATCCTCAGAGTGACTTTTGCAGTTTCATGTATCCCTAATTAAGAATATTCGAATGAAACCAATTCGCGGGTAATGCTTATGGCAAATAAAAAATGCGCTTAATATCTTAATTAAAAATATGCTAGTACAAAAGTCACTCTGAAGATGTCCAACATTCAGGACAAATTAAACCCCGTAACTGTTTTTCCGCCAAAAAAAAAAATACGTGTCTTGGATTTCGACGAAAAATAACATATCCAAAAATGAGCGAAATTGGTAGGGGACACTGGAAATGGTTTCGTTGTTAGCTATGCACTATTACTTCTATAGCTTCCATCTCCAATTTCAAGCTTCTAACGTTTTAAACCCCGGTTTTACATAAATATCGGAAAATATCGGTATTCCGATATTACAACTCGTTGACATCGAAATAATACCGATAATAGAAAAAGGTCCGATAGTCCAAGCTCTAGTTCCAACGATGCAACTTGTTCAACATCATCCAAAAATGATTCGATTACAGGAAAGCAATGCAGAACCGTTTTGGATATTTTATCATTGGAAATTTGTAGCTTTCAGTCAACAATGTTGTCCGTGTTATCGCGTGTCGTCCAATGTGGTTGAAGAAATGATTCTTTTGCAGGCTCACGGCGCACAGGTCGAGAGCACTCCTCACCTTGAGCAATGGCAAATCAACGCTAGCCGACAAAAATGAAGAAGCGGATGACCCTGATCAACCCATTGTCTATTCGACCTCAAAAGCGGCCACGTGGGATCCGGCAGCCAGTCGTATGGGAGAGACTCACATACCGTGGTTTCAACCGATCTGGGTCTTGGGAAGCGTCGCCGCTATTCTAATCTACTTTTGCATATTGCGAGAGGAAAATGACATCGACCAAATGTTGTCTCAGGATCTAACCGACCACTTTCAAGGCGAGGCGCGAGCCAAGATGGCAGCGTCGCAACGCATACCTCTAGAATACGCGCGACAACGCAATTATGATATAAGCAGAAAAGATATTTCGTAGTTTGCCTAGACATAGTTCGAGAATCTGTAGAAAACCAAGGTCTATCTGTGAATCGAAGCATTTCTCTTTTTTTGTTGATAATGTATGATACACTTTGTATGGGCTAGAGTGGATAAAGCAATTGTCCCCAAAATATACTTTTGACGATCGTGGTCCATTCTATGGAGGGATGATAAGTGATGGTGTCCGGTATACAACGCTTCCAAGTGTCGGACCAAGGGGCTGCCACAGTTGCCATTATCAATACGACCGGATTTCCAGCTCTGCAAGAATGCAGCTCCAGCTTGACCGCGCCTGCGACCGAAGAGAAATATCTCTTGAATGAAAAGCATACCGCTGAAGGCGTGATCATTAAGACGGGCCCTAGAGCTACAGTAATATTTCACAATACTTTTTGCCCTTTAACTCAACCAATCAATTATTATCACGCAATAACTTTGACGGCTCATAAGTGTCAATGTTTTCACGCGAGCAAAACCTCCCTAGAGTATGGCGCAGTACTAATCCTACACGGTGCAATGAAAAAGTATGGTGCAATAATATTTAACCTCGCTCAAACTTTTGTTCAAACATTGCGCCATCTTCAATACTAAGCCTTAACGGTCAAGAACATTGCACAATTCGTAATATTGTGCAATGTAATTGATCATTGAGGGCCCGCCTTACGGTTGTTCTTTTTTGTCGAATTCTCGAGCGTTCAAGTACCCACTGCTGGTATTGCGTGATCGAAACATCCAGTTGAGGAAGGTCCAGATAGGCACGACTTGCATGTGGAATCGTAATCTCGTCAGTAAACCACCGAGCCCGATCAGCATCACTCTGAGCTATAAAGCGTGTAAACGTTGTAACGAAAGATCGTAACGAATTGTTAGTTTTGCTTCAATGCTTTGGAATAAATGGAGCGTACTGTAGTAAATACTGCATAATACACCCAGGTTGTCGGCATTAGAAACAACAAAATAGTAAATAGGAGTGTTCCAACGAACAATTGGTCGGGCTGGTACTGACAAGAATCCACCCGCTCTCTCAGGGGATTCTTCTTTTTGCCCAGAAACAGACGAAAAAGCGCCGTTAGTCCTCTCATTTGTATATTGAACAATCTGCAAATGAAAGGCATTATGAGACACTTGGTAGGGCAATGAAAAGTGACTTCACTCCACGGATTAATACTTCTGTCACAGGCGACAGGTAACGTTATTTTTTTTCCCATGCTACTAAAATATTCTCAAGGACCAAGATTCTCCATTAGAAAATGGCCGTACCTGGCGGCGTACACGTATATGCAGTAAGAATGAAAGCTGACCAGAGCCAAAATATCAGCAGCTATGGAAATCTGGAATGTTACGCCGAGCCTTCCAAACAACAAGAGAACGTTGAAGGCGAAGTCCATAACGGGCTTGATGAACACGAGAAAAGTCCACCACAAGTGAATGTGGTAGAGAAAAAATTTGCCCAGCATCTTGTTGAAGGAGTGATTGAGCTTGAGACCCGCCGGAGCCCCCATCAACCATTCCACAAGGCTTTTAAGAAAATCCACCACTTTCTGTTGGAAAAGAGATCAAAGTGGTTTTAACGGATCGCCTTGCGCAAAATCCATAACTCAATCCATAACTATATCGAAAGATACGATATCGCGACCGGTGTTTCCAGTATACCGTCGTCATAGGCTTTAGATGCTGAATTCGCAGTTTGATTGTATTCAAGAGTCCTAACAAACTACCTCTACCTAGGTGGGTCGAAAAATTGCCTTTTCCGAAAACATTTCTATTCGGTAATATCACCTTTTAGCTAGATTCACTGAAAAAAATTTGTATCCGTTTGGCAAGCAAGTCTTCGCGTTTTATCACCAAAAATAAACTAAAAGGACAGTTTATGTATCAACAAGAGGATTTTTATAAATGAACCGAAATCTTTTTTTATAAACCGGAACATATGTAATAAATAACCCGAATTTTTATATACAAGCGAGAATAAAGTTGACCATTCGTTTCAAGACTTCTTTATTTTATTTTTGGTGATAAGCGCACAGATTTTTTTGCCAACCTAATGATATTATTGCGAAAAAAGTCATCTCCCAGTGGTCATGTTGTTGTTTTTCTGTATATTTTGGTAATTTTTTCAAAGGCTCACAATATATGTACCTTCGCGCTAAAATAAAAGTGTTTCTTATCCAGAAAAAAAAATCGGAATTTGGTAATTTTCTTCGACCTTCCAGGTAGATGTAGCCCCTTAAAAACTGGTGTGCTTGTCTAGTGGTTAGCGTGCTCGGTTCTAAACTAGAACATCAGGAGGTCGCGGGATCGCGTCCCAGCCTCGTAGTCTCGGAGAAAAATAAATGCAAACATGCCGTAGCTCCGGCTGTACGTGGAAGTCTTGCACACGGTCGGGCATGAGTATATGTCCTGTATATATGAACCTGTAGCCCGTGATTTATTTCTCGACGAAGCACGAGTAGCTCAGAAAATGGGAAGCGAACCTCGGACCAGCTGTATTGGCATAGATTTTTGGCAGTTTCCCTATGCCCATGGCAGACACGCCATGGTGAATGCGATACAGAGGAGGAAGTCGGCCGTGATCGCAATGTGAAAAGAGGAATTAGGCGGCACGTAAAAGGGGAAGGTTCCCATACAATGGCACTATAAAAGTTGTTATGTTCAAGAGTCATAGCAACGAATTCATTATCATCAAAGTGTTTGTTAGGCTGTCCTCGACATTCGGATCTATACCTCGGCATTGTCCAGCAGAATTTGTGAGGGTGGTACATCGCCGATGGCGTGCAACAAGAATTTCAGGAGAAGAACGCCCAGATAAATATCGAGTACAGTAGCCACTAGGTGATTGCCCGTCTTCAGGCTAAACTTTTTCTCCTGTACCAAAGTAACGAGCGTCCACTTGGTGTTCTCCAGCCAACCGTGGAGGTGCATACCCAGAGTGGAATACTTGAGGAGCGGCAATAGTTTGTTAGTTATTTTGCAGAGGAAGAGTACGGGATACAGTTGCAAAAGCAAAAGTGCCATGAAAATAGTTTCTTTGCATCGGGCAATTGTTGATTCTTCCTTGGCATGCTCTTCGATCATTTTTCTCTCGAGAATGCGCTTCAATTCCTGAAAATGATTGCCCGACGATACTCTATGCTCGAACAGTTCGGCTTTCAGGAGAGCCAAACGGTCGTAAACTATTACGACCATCCGAGGCGCAGGGCTGGAAATTCGTTTGTGGTCGATTATGACGTCTTCAAGACGGTAGTCGCAATCGGTCGCTTGAGAATCAGGCCGGGCAACATCGCGATGAACTTGTATCCAATCGCCAATCTTTTTCTCCCGAATTCCATCGTGCTCGGTCGCGCCGGAGTAATAACCGATCAAATCGCCGTTCGATTTGTTGCCGGTGGCAGGATCTATTTTGCTTATACCAATGATATAGAATTTTTTCACTCGATTCTCACTATCGTATGTGACTTTACCGTACATGTAGCCGGGCCCCTCCTTGTTGAATTGGCTCGGTACAAAGACCAGCAGGCTTTTGATTTTTTCGTCCATGTCCGGAATCTCTCGGGACCCCTAAGATTCTTTGGTTTTACGCTCACATATCTGGTGTCAACTTGCTCCGTCAAGAATCAACGACTTTCTTCGTCAAGTTTCATTCGTATGAATTCTGTCATTCCGATCGTTTATTTGCCTAACTGTAGCAAGCGAAGAATCAAATTTTGAGGTTAAAGACGCGCTCGATTACGGCGAAGGACGATCTTACATGCAGGCCTTGGTACGATGGTGAGGGCGATGTTTGCTACGCGCCACAAAAATGATCTCGACTTTTGGCCGCAAAGGATGCGCTGCGGGCAGAGGAGGTTAGCGTGATACCGCGCACCGCGCGTGCGCATTAATCGTTCATACCTTATGTGCTTATGCGTATTGGTATGACGTATTACACGATAAACAGAACTCGAGATGGAAAGATCAGAAAAAGTAAGCTTGTTCATATGTTAACTCTATCAATGAATTTATTATTATAACCTCCCGTACACAAATAAACATTTTCCTTAACGGATTTGTACGCCGTTTTGCATTTTGGGACCGCGCATAGCTTTGTCATGATCACAATTGTAAGTAAAAGTATCGTAAGTAAGTATTGTAGAAACGTATTGTAATACGTTAATAAGCAACGTATTGTAATACGTTTGGATTGATTCGGTAAATATAATTTGTATAAACGTGCGAGCTGCGAGCGAACAAGTGGGAATACAGTCTATCAATATAGTCTGTCTTTCTATCCCTGTAGCGTCGCTGGCACCTGTGTCTCGCGTCATCGCCTTAGCACGGTGCTCCGATGGTCTTTTACGAAAAATCTCACGAGAAGGCCATCTACAAGTTTTGCCGGGATAGTAACGCTTCTTGGCGCGTCCTTCTCTACACGTGTAGCTACTTGTTAAGAGTATTATTTAACTAAGTAATAAAAGTTACTAGCGTTCATTACTGTTCACATAATTTGTGGAGTTGTGTTATCTCATTCACCCTGATAACCCAAATCTAAATACCCCCTTATCGCAGGCCCAGCGTAGTGGCTACAGTAGGCCCTAAACACGAGGATTATGGGTAATCTTCCCTCACTGCCGAAATGTAGAGTCGCTTCAAGACCGTGCTTCCAAGTCCATGCCGTTTAATTCACCCCATAAATTCGTTATCATGTCACGATAACGAACACCATTGGGGGTAACCGGATTTCCAGCAGCATTCTCGAAAAAGTAAAGCGAAATCATGTTTTCTTTCAACCGACTGGTACGAGAACGGCCACTGCGTTTCGCGGTCCGAATGAAATCGCTAACCTCAAATCTTGTGATTATATTCACCACAGTATCGCGAGATGATACGTTATGATGACCAAAAGACGTGCGGATTTATTAAACCGTTTCTGCAAAATTTTCACCATTTTCCTAGTGATTCTTCACAATTTCGATGTGTTGTTGGATCATGTAATTCTCCATGACTGAACCTCAATCATTTTTTATGCCAGTTGTCAAAGATTAGTACTCTATGTTGGACACAAAAAATGGTGCGCAGTTAGAAATGTGAGGTTATTTTTGGACACCCATACGAAACGATGGTAAATGATTATTTCGAGTCGTCGAGTCGTTCACTATTCGTTGGCATTTTGAACATCGAGCGTTTGACTTACAGGCTTCTGTAGCCTGCTTTGCACTTTGTCACAACGCATGGTGTTATTTCAGTCAAATTTTAACTGAAACGTGTTTAGATTTCATTTTGAGGGATTTGAAATTGAAACGAAAGGACAATGGTAAAATCATTTCATATAAAAAAATAGTGTTAAATTTCATTAAACAAAGTGCAATTTCATTACCATCCATTTATTTCGTGCCAAAGCTACCGTTTGAGAAATTTGATCTATTGTCTTCCATTTTCTTCTACGGCTTCCTCTAAGAGGAAGCAAAAACTGGCAAATAGATGCAAGTCACTGTACTGCGTGGTGACTATTACAATTCAGACCTCATAGTGGTAGCTCGTGGAAAAAAACAAAAAACTTGCTCGTGAAATCAGCTTCTGCGCTTTGTATCGAAAAATGTGATCTGATCTTGTGATGGGCGTCACTTTGGAAAAATTCTTCTTAGTGATTATATGAGAAGAAGTCTGGCTATGTGGAATAAGGAATCTAGCATGGAAATTAAAAACAGATTTTTAAGAGAAATTTGGTCTTCCTTATTTCTTTTCAACATCCGGGAATCCGATAGCTCGCGGGATAGAAAAAGACACGCAAGATGGGTAGGAGTAAAAAAGCCGATATGCATCCACTAGATATTATGGAAGATTATTTATATAATCTCATTTCTTCCAAAGGAACCGAAGGAACACATCATCATTGAGAACCTCGTTGATACAATTTAATTGCATCCGTATGTATATCACGTGGCAAAGATCCACGTTGTTGTTTACAAAATAAAACACTCTCAAACGTGTATCTACGACCTACCTACGAGTTTTTAATAAATCTGTACCCCATCACCCGATTTGATCTTTTTTAAGAGTCCCTAGTGGCGTAAACAAAAGTATTTATAGACCTGATAAATTCAACAAATAAGAATACCTACATACACAGCCGGAAAATTCGTTAAAATTAATTCGCCCTCAACGGTCGCTTATCGTATTTTTATTTCAAGACTGTGCGTCTCGATTAACGATCTATTGCTATCTTGTTCTTTTGCTCATATGGCAAAACACTTGTGTACACATGTGGGCACAACTCATTCGCTGCTTCTTTGTAGTTGATAGACGATATCAAACTCCTCTTCTCATCGCCCCTTTTCAGTTTCGCAATCCAATTTCGAAAAATCTTGCCTCGGCAGGTGTTAACGTCTAAAAAGAAGCCTATTTCAAAATTTCGCACTTTCAGGCCCAGTGGTTTGGACCGGTCATCGGTTATCTCTAATTGTAAGTCCATAAGTCAGTTAGGATTCTGTACCTAGAGATGTATGGGAAAAGGACATTCCGAACCCATTATATCTATGTATCGAGTAGGGGCACAATAAGCCACCATTATTGGGGCCTGTGAAGTAGAATGCATTAAATACATTTTCCCAAGTATATGTATATATATATATACATATATATACACCACTCTAGGATTTTAGAAAGATAGTTTTCTTTTGCTCAAAAAATATTGCGGGGTCATAAAAACATAGTTTTTCGAGAAAAGTGCTTTCGAGAAAAACGCGTTTTTCTCAAAAGCACTTTTTTCAAACTGGGAGGACGGATTACTCGAACACCTTTGCGTGGATCGATTTGCAATTCTGATAGTAGCTTCAATGTTACATTCTGTGAAACTACACAATTTACTGCTTATTTTTTGGGCAAAAAATTGATTTTTTCGTTCAAACTGCTATTTTTTCAAAATTTGCTTAAAAAAATCCCTACGTAGTCCCGTAGCTACTAATATATAGATTATATATTTGTTTGGTTTTCATTCCAGGTCTTATACTTTACGAGAAAACCGCCCTCCCGTGAAGCTATTTGTAAAAAAAAACACGTTTTTGAAGGTGGGCTGTGTTGCCGAAATTTTGAGTTTGAGTTTGACCTTGAGACCTTTTCTCGCTTTTGAGTTTTTCTTCAAACCGTCATGAGGAAATGATGATCCTCATATTAAAATGAAAATATCCGTATATTTCAAATAAATAATACGTTTTATTGATAAATTGAAATGTCGGGTCATTTCGAGACACCCTGTATACAGCATTGCAGAATCACATGCCACCGACAAGAAGAATCAGAAATATACTCATACGAACATTATTACAATCCACACAAACACACACGAGCTCTGCAATCTGTAGTGGGCGCAATGGGGGAGTTCCCGGCTCTCACTAATGTGCCTCGAAGGAAATTAAACACGAGCACACAGCATAATGCACACCACATGCACACACGTGCCTTTGTATAAACAGATCGCTGACTATAAATGATACCGCCCGGTCTGTACCACATCAGTTATCAGCTAGAGCTCCGGCGTCGACCTAGCCTCGCCGAGAAAGTTCATCGCGCGATAAAAAGTCCGGAGAGGTAGCTTCTGACATAAAGAATACGCCAGAGGCCAGACGAAAAAAAAAACATCTCTCGCGGACCATCATCGACATCATCGCGATAGCATTAATATGCGGCGCCTCATGCCATGGCATCTATTGCTCGTCTTCGCGTTCTCAATATCTATTTCCGAAGCCGGTGAAAATCAGGAACAACCAGCCGAAACGTTTGAATTTGATACGCAAAATGGAAAAATTCGCGGATCGTACATGACCACACGTCTTGGGAAAAAAATCTATTCTTTCCGCGGTCTGAGATACGCCGAAGCCCCCGTTGGACAGCAACGCTTCAAGGTTTGGGTCATGAAGATGAAATTTCCATCGTTGGGTCGCGCAAAAAGTCCTTTTTCTTCAATCATTTAGTGTTTATCCGACCATTATTCGGCTATAAACCTTATAGCCAAATATATCATAGGGTCAATCATTTTTTTAGGATACTAGCGTCACTCATAAGTTTTTCGGATTCTTTTCCAAGTTAAATTGCGTAAATTGGCAAAACAGTATTTTGTGTGATCATAAAAATTGAAAGAAAATAAAATTGTTGGGTTGCAAATGTGCAAATTTTAAGATAGCTTTGAATCCTCTTTATTCTCTTCCATGCATATATATTTATTTCTTGATACGAGTCATCGTGCCTTTGATACAAGTGAATCAAGCACGTTATTCACTTCCGGTTGTTACTTTCACGACTCGTTTCCCACTCCGTGGAATTAGGACTCACGTCTCTCTAGTTATTTCAATCGACTTGTTCAATTTACCGGGTCTTTCCTACCTTGCACGGTGTTTGTCCGTCTACTGAATACTTTACTACATTGCTCAAGGAGAAGACGTAAAAAAAATATTCTTTAAAATCTACATTTCCGAGTCTGTTAGTCGAGCGTAGCGTCGATGAGTAATGCTCTAACTGGATTGCGTATCTTATCGCATGAGAAGTGCATTATTCGAGACAATGCATGCAGCTCTAGACGCGTTTGAAAAATTCTCGCAGCACGGCTTTGTTTTCTCATTTTCCCAACGGGCAACAATACATATGACGTCAGCGCAGTCGCGATGGTCAGTCATGATTTTGCTTCTTGTCTTGAATTCAGCAAGCAGTGCCGGTCGTTGCTTGGACGGATGTCTTTGACGCAAGCGTGGAAGGACCCTCGTGTCCGCAGCCAGGAGGAAGATTGCCATCTGAGGACTGTCTGCGTCTCAATGTTTACACTACCAAGGTAAATAATGCGATTGAGAATTAATCCGAGCGTTCGATCGGAGCTGTGCAGATTCTTAGTGAACTTGATGATGATAATCCTTGATGACACGTGGCTCATCGAGGGCCCCTATGTCACGCGCAGTAACTGTATTTATTTTTGCGGGGCTCTGGCTGATGTGAAATAAGCTGCTGATGTACAGGAAGAATTAGGTTTGTACAAATTGTTCTCAGCTGCCGTCTGGAACTCCGAGCGATGTGGAAAATCCTAAGAGACCGGTTATAGTGTACTTTCATCCTGGTGGTTATTACGGATCCTCGGGGCAGAGTTACATCGAAGGACCGCAATACCTTTTGGATCAGGATGTCGTGCTCGTCACTGTTAATTATCGTCTCGCGTCTTTGGGTAAATTGGTTGAAAATGAAATCTCCAACTAGTCTGGGAGGATCAAAAAAGTCGGGGAAACAATTTGTTCGTGGACGGTTTCAGGATTTTTTAGCACAGGTGATTCCCTCGCACCGGGTAAC
Source organism: Ophion costatus (assembly GCA_951751655.1). NCBI lineage: Eukaryota > Metazoa > Arthropoda > Insecta > Hymenoptera > Ichneumonidae > Ophion > Ophion costatus. The sequence continues at coordinate 22,188,058 of OX632364.1, read as the reverse complement.
TTAGGCCTCAAGGATCAGGTCGAGTCACTACGTTGGGTACAGAAGAACATAGCTGCTTTCGGTGGTGATCCAAACTGCGTAACGATTTCCGGCTACAGTGCGGGCGGGTGGAGCGTCTCGTTACATCTCTTGTCACCGATGAGCAAAGGCCTCTTTCATCGAGCTATAGCGATGAGCGGATCGGCCACATATCAGACACCTCTGCCACCCCATCAGAAACATCTCGCCCAGAAACAGGCTGAAATACTCGGCTGTCCTACCGACACAACGGGCAGCATGCTGGTTTGCCTCAAAGCAAAAACTGCCGAGGAAATCAGCAATTCTGTTGACGAATTTTTTGTACGTGTTCCGTAACTTCTCACTATTAAGCATGACAAATCGCGCATTGTTTGTTCTTGCACGCAAAAAATCGCTTCGAAAGTTGAGAGGATGGACAGATAGCGAAATTCTGAAGGGAAAAGTCCTCATCTATATTTTTCTCCGATGTACCGTTGCTGAGATGTTGATGAATTAGTGGTAGCCAATGCGAAGCACCAGTCGAGTGGAATGTGCGTGTGGGAGGGGCCAGCCGCCGCGGGGAGGGAGTATGCGCCGCTCCTTAGGAGCCGTCGGATAGGCTCGAGCGTAGCGGAGGCCCCGCCTCGCGCATCGAATTGGCTAAAGCCAATTAATTAATATCTCAGCTACTGTGCGTCGGAGAGCAAAACACCTAAGGGCTTTTTCCTTCGGAATTTAGCGCTCTACCTATTCCACGATGATCTAGTGCGCCTGGATGTGCAGTAATTCTCTTTTCAATCAGGAATGGCAGGGCGATCCGATTTTTATATGGGTACCAGTTGTCGAGCCGGAAGTCGAAGGTGTGGAGAGATTCCTGACGGCTCAACCAGTTGATCTCATAAGGGAAGGAAAGTTCTATCACGTGCCGATCATTACAGGAGTGACGAAAGACGAGTTTGGCGGTGCTGTCGTGTGTACGTACTTATACGTAGCACTCATTCGTTCCTTATTATATTCAACTGCTCCATTGAGTGCCACGATGAACCCACAAAATTACATGTCTTCACGTATTTTCTCTCATTGCTCAGTTATGATCGACGAGGCTCGGGCGGGTAACGCTACGCAGTTCAACTATCTTAACGACAATTGGTACAAGATAGCGCCGATCATTTTCCTCTACGAACGGGACACCCCGCGATCCAAAGAGATTAGCACCGCTCTCAAGCAGTTTTACCTTAAGGACGAACCCATCAGCCTAACCAATAATATCGGTGTCGCTCAGGTATGTTATCGAACATCCCTCGCCTGGTTGCTTCTAGTCCGTCCGCTGATCATATCTCATCTTCTTCCCTACCATCTTCCAACTTTTACAATCGCATCCTTTTCGACCTTAACCCCAAACGGTTATTGAATTATCTGGACTCAGGATGACGATCATACAAATCTATATGTTTAGCTATACGCCGATGGTGTTATCGGATTTTCGACTCATCGTTTGGCACACCTAATGGCTGAAGCCAGCAACGAGCCCGTCTATTACTACGAATTTAGGTACCAAGGTCGCTACAGTCACGTCAGGTGGCCTAACACAAACGAAACTTGGGGTGAGAACGAAGCCTTTTCTCTCCCTCTACCCCTCTCTTTGATGACTACCAAAGGCTGAACAATTGCCCTTCGCAGTAAAAGAAGAGTTATGATAATCAGATATCGCACATTTGTTGTTTCTCCCGCTTCGTACAGTGACGAATAAAAATTCGCCTTGACATTACACAGGTGTCGTCCATCACGACGATCTCCTGTACCTCTTCTGCATCAGTTTCTACCCCTACTTCGACCAGACCGCACCGGAAATCCCAACGGTCGAAAGGATGACCAAGATTTGGGCCAACTTTGCGAAGACCGGCAAACCGATACCCAGCAACGACTCGAGCTTCGAGAATGTTGTTTGGACCCCGTTCACCGTGGAGAACAAAAAGTACCTGGAGATCGGTAACCAGCTGGTCATGAAGACAAATCTTAACGCCGACAGGATGAACGAATGGGAGCGCCTGTTCCCTCTGCCGCCGAAGACGATCGTGCAGCCGGGTGTAACCGTGCGACCGGAACCGACGGTGTGAGCAGAAACGACCGTGCGACCGGAAGCTCGGCATTGAACTAATCCATACAAACTCAACTCACAATTTGACCCCTCTATTGTCATTACTTTTCTTTTTAATACCATGTGTACTGCAATAAAAGCCTGTTTCACGTAGGCTCCTACGAATATATCATCGTCTCATGAAACATAATTCTAATGTATTTTTTTACGAAAACCAACCTCTACCCTCATTTGAGTCATTCGCGCCGTCATCCTCGTCAAGGTAGAACGTGCGCGCTTTTGATTTCTATAGATTTTGTTCAAATTTTAACCAGACATTGTTCATGTCATTATGCATGTTTGAGTGAAAATTCAGAACAGCCGACTATTTAGATTGGGAGATAATAGGTTTTGAAATTGCAACTTTTAACACTGCATTGACCGGAAGCCAGGTCACATAATTCGTCGTACCATTCTATTGTGTTTATAAATATTGAAGAAAAATTATTTTTTTACATTACATTTACATTACATAGCAAACTAGTTAATTAAAGAGTGAAAAAAGTTTGGTCTCCCTTTACTATTCGATTTTGCTAAAAACGTTCAGTAAAGACCGAATAATATCGCGTAAAAAATATTTGTCCTCAATAAGGAGACATATGGCAACACCGCATCGTTCCACGTATCCAAAGACGTAAGTTTGCGCGGCATATTTAAAATAATACTACAACACAAAGTTTTATTTGGAAGTAAATTTTAATCGAACAAAGTTTTTAATTAGTTATCAGTTAACTAACACTTTTATTTGTTAATGAAGATAACATAACCAATGTAAAATATAAATATTTATAACGCAGATATCTTTTTTTAACGATACGTCTCCCATCACACAGCATGCTTGTCGAGTGTTCTTTTTCAACGACTCCAACACCTTCAACACTTTTTTTCTTATTGGCTTCGGCCACAGCTTTTATTTCACTGTCAACGACTTTTTCTTCCGCCACTTTCCTTTAAAACGAATTCTGTTTGACGTTTTTAGTTTTTTCCGATAATATAACCAACTAGCTTAGTCCACATTGAGCTGACAGAAAAGTCTGAGCATCACGGAAATTTGCTACGCGATTGAAACGCGACAGCTCATTACAGTGTTACCACGATCGCTCATCCGCCGAAATCTATGGTCGGGTTACTAACTTGGTATAGCATCTCTCACACTGTAGAGGTCAGTCAGAACGGAAAGTTTTATTACGAAACTATAGATTTATTATGTATATGCTCTACTGCGTGTAGCGCATGATATTTTTGTTTCCGACGACCGCGCTAAGTCTACCTTAAGACCGCAAACGCGTGTGTTGTGCAAAAACTGGAATGAAAGGAAATAAAACTCGGCCAGATTTTAGAAACGGATTTCCTATTTCCAAAAGTAAAGCTGACCTTGAAACTAGGTGGACAGCTGCGCTTACGAGAGAAAAAAAACCAAGGTCATCGAAACATAGGTTTCCGCAGAACGCGTCGGATTTTGCCAACGTGTTTTTTTGTCTAACAGCAATGCTTATAGGAATTCTCGAGTGTCAACATGCTGATGAGTTTGTATGTGTGGGTTTGAAAAATTCCCCGCATACGAAGTTCACAAATTTGGTGCCAAAACTACACACCCACCATATATTTTTTTTCCGGCGGTGGAAAAACACACTTGTTCAAGGCCGCCATATTGTTTACGAGCCTGTTCAGATTCATCTTGCCAGACAAAAGATGTCAGAGTATATATTTTTTCTATTGCTAAAAGTTCTAGACAACTTACGTTCACGTTTTTCCTATTACAAATTCGTCGACTTTTCCCTCGTGTACGCGCAACCACGTATACGAATCAATAGCGCAATGTTGGATTTTCCGTGCAGACGATGATGATGTAAGTGACAAAGAAAAGTTTATAAGGAACCTATTAACGCACTACAATGAAGATCCTGTCCTGCCCAGTGATGATCTTAACAGATTTGATTGCGCGTAATATACAATTACGGCCGAAAAGAGGCTATTGGTATAGGGGGTAGCCCAAGGTCTTCGACTATCATTATTTTTTACTCGAGGCAAAATCACGGTCTTACGTACAGGTCTTGCAGCTCAGTGGTGGCGGATGGTTCGGTTGCCGAAGCCATCCGCTAGAGTCGCTATAATCGCGGAATGTTCTGTGCGACAAGGAAAACAGTAGCCTCCCTCTCTCTCTCATTGTAGCCTAACCTGAGAATGTATATGTTCTACACGTTATTAGAAAACGAATGATATTCCTATGCAAATAGAAATATATAAGCTCATAAACTCACGAGTATAAATCAGAAAAATGTATCCGGTAATTAATCGACGAATACTCCATCAACCCTATCATTGAAATCCAAGCTAGTTTAATGAATGTTTCAGTACAGTTTAGCAAACAAAAATAGTTTAGTGAAAATAATATTAAAAAATTAATGTTGTTCTTGTATATATGAGACACATTTCTAGCCGAATGGGTTAATGCCTGGCTGAAAAGTTCGTTATCTTCGGTTCAACTCCTGTGCACTAGTTTTTTTCTTTAATGCATATATAGCTGTTGAAAAGGATTGCAGATTTCAACAAATTGTGAATGGCTCGAATAATTGGGGTTACTTTCTGCAAGTATTTCTTTGTACACGTATACATATACTGCAATGTTCGCTAACAATCAATGTGGATAGTACACGGAGAGAATTAAATGTTAAAAATTACCGTGCAGTAACGGTAACCGGATGACAACCCTGAAACTTCGCTCATTATTGTTGGGTAGAACACAGATTTTCACGAAAATAAAATAAAATTTCTTCTTCAGATAGAAAATTTTACCAGATTTTCTAGTAAATTTCGATGTGTAACAAAATACGCAAAACTTAAATTTGAAAAATATATAATATCAGCGAAATTTTACTGTGCATTTTAGTATTTTATGCCTTTCAGAAATGTCTATAAAAAAGTATCGTCTTTATAAAAGTTATTTTAAGATTTATTATAAAATTTAATGAATGTTACAGGAAAATGTATTGTGCTCTCGGTAAAAATTATCGTGCGCGCTTGGTTAAAATTATCGTGCGGTACGGTACGGGAACTTTGAGGCACTGCATTGTAAAAATTCCCCTTCATTCCTTTCACTTCAGAATGGTATGGTGGTGGGGGTAAGTAGGGGAGCGCGATTTCTTTATGGCACGATGGGACTTCCCAAAAAAATTTCGTCTAAACTGCGTACATCGCCGGTTCAGTTTAGCCTGAAGCCTCAGTCGCATGCAGTGTCTCGTTGCGAGAAAGTGACACGTAGCGATCGTGTTAAATGATGACGAAGTAATATGTGCGCAAGTTAGTCACATCACTCGAGCCTACGATGGTACAAAATGTATTATAAATAAATGTTAGTATTAAACGAAAAATAAATTCTAATGATTAAATTTGTCTCCTTATCCGTTTGTTGACTATGCCAATTTATATGGAAGAAAAAAATGTTCCCAACAAAAAACAAACAGCATTAATTTGTACCAATTTTTCAATAGTAAATAATATTCATTATTATTATTATGGTTATTGTTATTTCGGTTATTATTATGATTATTATAGCACCAGCTTTTGAAGAAAAAATACATTTTACTAAGGATTTCTTCAATCGAAGAATTAAAATTTTACCAGCCTTATAGGGAATTGTATTTGAGGATTCGGCTTCGATCCGGCCAGTGAAGGTTATTCCAAAGTCAACAGTGGAATTAGAAGATGTTTACGTTTCGGCCCTCTGGTTCGGGTCCTCTTCAGAAATTTTATTTTTCTGTATATAATATGATACACATTTTGTCATAATAATGTTTTTACATTATTATGACAAAACAAACATTATTATGACAAAATGTGTATCATATTATATACAGAAAAATAAAATTTCTGAAGAGGATCCGAACCAGAGGGCCGAAACGTAAACATCTTCTAATTCCACTGTTGACTTTGGAATAACCTTCACTGGCCGGATCGAAGCCGAATCCTCAAAGACTATCTTGTCATCTTCACGGCCGCACACATCTCTGACTCACTTATAGGGAATTTTTCTTCCGAGGTTGACGCAGGTAAATTTTACTGTGCAGCACCGTAAAAGTAACGTACGGCGCGGTTGGTAATTTTTAACCGACAGCAGGTAAATTTTCGAACATACATGCTAAATTTTACTGTCTCCAATTTTTACCCTTCTTGTATAGTAAAATTTGAACTACGTATTTGAAATTTTCTGTAACGTGAGTTAAAAAAAACTTGACGCATACGAATTATTATGTTTTTCTCACTTGTCACCACATTGAAATATATCACGGTAATTTTTACCGTGAAATTCACCACAAAAATTACTTTTTAATTCTCTCCGTGTACCTTATATTTTGCACGCAAAAATAATTTCGAGTGAATAAATCCTATAAAGACAATTATCTATACCTAAAAATTCAAGATGATGGCAGAATGAGGGATATTTATTATTTGCAGTTGTGCAGGTACAAAATAAACGCAGATAAAACGTATAATGTAGTGAAGCAACCAAAATTGTATTGGTTTATCAATTTAGACCATTTTTTTGGTTTTGTATTTTCCTGCTGTGCCTTTTGCTTTCGGAGCATGTATTGCTCCTTAAATGCTTCTCACAAACGTAATACGAAGACGTTCATTTCTCGACAGGTATCACGGCTTTTCAATTTCAAACGGGACGTTCGACTTTCAGGCTTCTGTAGCCTGTTTTACACTTTGGCACAACGCAGGATTTCATAATCACATTTAAAGTAATTGTACCGAATCGATTTTTGATCACGTTTTTTATTGCACTCGACGGACCACACTGTGTGGTAACCATACACTCGGAATCACAGAATACGCAGGTTATGTTCCCACTATCCCAATATCCCCCGCTACTAGCGACACCAAAGACAGTTCAGTACGCGAGTCAACTCCACCATTGAAATTTGATCGAGTTTCAAAACCTTTATGAAAGACCCGGTTCTAAACTGCATTTTCAAAACTGGCGTGACGTTTAGCTAAAAAAGTAATCTACCGATTCTGATGAAATGTTGTATAAACCTTTCCAACCATACTGTCCATGCTGCAACATGCCCGTAAATGTTTACGAAAATTATACAGAAAGTATGTTTCATTGGAAAATGTAGCCATCTTTTTTCCGAAAATTCAATCTTTTTTTTTCAAAGCGTACCATTTCATCGATTTTCAACACTTCTCACTTTTTCTTGGCTCATATTCTGCGTATGAGTGTTAAGAGGGAATGATACCTTATCGCGGTCGGTATGGTAGAACGATTATAGATTCCCACGAATCTCTGAAACGGCTATTCAGATCCCGTCGAAACTTTGCCAAACGACGTCAAATAGATAGATGAATGGCTCTCTTCTTCTCAAATTTTTTGATTTTGAGAAAAATAATGTAGATTGGCTTATGATAACCCAATCTACATTTTTTTTCTCAAATTCGGAAAATTTGAGGAGAAGACAGTCGTTCGTCTATCTATTTGACGTCGTTTGGCAAAGTTTCGACGGGATCTGAATAGCCGTTTCAGAGATACGTGGGAATCTATACTCGTTCTACCATACCGACCGTGATAAGGTATCATTCCCTCTTAATGAAAGATAAATCTTCGTTGGCTTTTTTCACATTAATCCCTTTAAAAAAAATCATGAAAATCAGCAATTTTTTCCTCACCAAAAGGCATCGCCCCTACAAAGTTTCGAACGACGTTCTGAGCGTTCCGACGGGAGTCAACATATCAATCTCCAAATCTGTCAATTTTGATCCGATCGCCTTGCAATTTTCAGGAAACATTTATGAGATGATATACTGCCAAATTATATTGGTTTTGAGAAAAGTGATTTTTCTACTTTTACAACTAAGCATAACCCATTAACTGTTTTCGCAATCAACCACAAGTGACTCACAAACGATTAAGTAGTCCTATCGACAGGCTTCGATTCATAGGATTTTCATAATTTTTTTGTTGAGCCTCACTAAATATAGTAATAATCGTCTCTGTAAAATTTCCGGGTCGGTTATCGACCTTATGACAGAGAACAAATATAACAATTGCCTACTTTTGTGGAGAAATCCCGAGACGACATACAAAAACCTTATTTGCGGTCGCTACAAAAGTGTATACAATATTGAGAATCCGTCGGATTCTTCAAAATAATCAGATTTACATACTTAACACTTGTAGTAAGTAATCCAATGCTCTCAGAAAAATACGCTTATTGGCCTAATTTTCATGTAATTCCAAGTTTAATTTGCACTTCCGGTATTGGATTTATCACCACTTGCTACGATAAAGAGACGTGGCAGAAAGGCAACAACTGACTGTAGTCGTAGCCTCATCTCACTCAATCGAATTTCCACACATATTTCATTTTTAACCGACACAATATTCCCACGCTTTTTTTTACCAGTCGTGGCCCAAATACAATGCTTTACATTTCCCGCACCTGACATTGTTTTAACAGATCGACGTTGAAAAGCATGGAGGTTAAACTCGCCTGAATGAGTAAAAAGAGACGGAGATAGAACCAATGTTGTCAAATATCAAACCTGGAAATACTACGCGAATCGTTGAAATAGCTATTTTTTCTTTTTTCTACTTAAATGTGAATATTCATTAAACAATTTACAAATGGAAGATTTTAATTATTACATTAATTTTTTTTGCATATGTTAAAAATATAAATTGTACAGGTCTCAAGTATGATCAGTGGTCTGACTAGTGTGAAGCGATAGGACTACCTTAACACAACAAACAAAAAACATCCAAAAAGTCAAATTCGAGTCGCCAAGTTAACAAAGCTACCGGTACGTGGTTATCTGCGATCCTGAGGGACACACATTGCTTATCATCGGAGATTACAACTTAGTTGCCAAGAACGCCGGTAGAGACTCTCCGCCCCATATTCACGGAGTCGCGCCACCGCGCAATTCCAGCGGCCATCGATGCTCAATCAAATAATCCGAACGGAACTATCCCCCCTCTCGCTCTCTCCTCCCATCCTGGCATCTTTTTTTTCTCCCAGTCTTGTCCTCGTCGAGGCAATGGAGATTCTCTAAATTCTCCTACGATATCGTTTGATATTTCCGTTTTATGTATTAACATGGTCATGATTTCGAAAGCAGCAGTTGGTCTTGCGGTCGGGATGGCCGGTATATTCGTCGGTTATTGTTTTTACTTTGACAAAAAGCGTCGAAGTGATCCCGATTTCAAGAAGAAGCTGAGAGAACGTGAGTTACTTCAATAGTTCATTCTCATGCATTCCGTTCCATCGCCTACACGCATATGATCACCGAGCACGTTATTTTCGCTCTACGATTTTCCTCATATAACGCGAGTCGACGATCGCACATAGCCTACCTACGCCCCGGCTAACCTTTTGCAAAAGTCGTGCAACGAAAGAATTTTCACGTAAATGGAGAAAAAAATCAGCAATTTCGCCGCTCGGCAAACATAACCTATGCAACCTTTGCCGAGATTTGCGCACTCGGCACTACATTGAACATTTCGTTAACCGTGAGGAATAATTGTAGGCAGGAAAGTCCGAAAAGCCGCACAAAAAGCCAACTCGATACCATTGAACATGGACGACCAAGAACTGGTCCAAAGATTCTTCCTGCAAGAGGTGAGAATACGCGATACACCGTAGAAAGTGACATTTTCTTCCGTCAGCCAAGCTTCTATACTTGTACGTTTGCATTTGCTACGTAGGTGCAATTGGGAGAAGAAATGCTGGCATCCGGAAACCTTGACGGAGGAATCGAGCATTTGGGTAACGCAGTGGCGGTTTGCGGCCAGCCAAACGAACTGCTCAGAGTCTTACAGAAGACGCTGCCCCCACAAGTTTTCAACCTTCTCCTGCAGAGAGTGCCTACCGCAGGCCAGGTACGGCTTTTTTCTTCGTAACTCTCTTAGGTAAGGTCGAACGTTTCACAGATGAATGTCTAAAGATAATGTCTGTTACACATATAGAAAACGGTAAATCGGCAAAATTTAAGGAATTTCTTTCTTCCCGAAATAATCAGGGAATTTAGGAAATACTCTGAAATTTTGAAAATTCTTTGGAATTTTGGAAATTCCCGGGAATTTTAAAAATTCAATGAAATTTTGAAATTTCTCTGAAATTTTGGAAATACTCTAAAATTTGGAAAATTCTCTGGAATTTCAAAAATTCACTGAAGTTTTGAAATGTCTGAAATTTTGAAAATTCTCTGATATTTGGAAAATTCTTTGGAATTTAAAAAATTCACTGAAATTTTGAAATGTCTGAAGTTTTGAAATTTCTCTGGAATTTTGAAATTTTGAAAATTTTCTGGAATTTTTCCAAAATGTACTCTTTACAAGAGTTACGAAAAATGAAATTGACTGAACGAAAAAACTGAAAAGTTTAAAAAGAAATATTTTTATACATTTTTACTATTTACTTTATTCTTTATTGGATACAAAAAAGTTTGTCGGTGCCAAACATTGAAAATTTTGATAACTGATTTAGTCTAAAGTTCTATACATTTGCGTTCGATTTGTCGATACACAATCACACAATTATCATTGTAGATAACGACTACTGTAGATAACGTGTCGAATAATTTTCAATGCTTTATCATATGTATGAATTTCAACAAAATTGAAGGCGGACACTTTAGTGATATTCCTTGCAAGTGTTAGCATATGCCCGGAGGACGGTCTGCTAGAATTTTTTTTACCACAGAAAAGCAGGCCACTCTAAAACTTCTTGCTAATTAATTGGCCACGTCATTTTTGCAACTTTCGAATAATAAGATATTTTACGTCCATAGTTTGAAAGTAGGCAGTCATTACTTTTTTTAAGCTATACCTCATTTAAAGACTCGAACGTGTACTTGCTCTTGAATGGGATTGTCCTGCACGTACTACCTTAAGGGGTTAGGCAAAATGTGACACACCGAAAATCACGGTTTAAAAATTAATGAAAAAAAAATCATCTGGACATTTTTTTGCACGGACGTTAACAAAGTTGGATGCCGAATTTCATTTAGAAAATATTAATAACAGAAAATGTTATAAACGATCTCGTGAAAGACCTTTGAACGTGATTTCGGCCACCCGGTTGATCTGAAACGTAAAAGAAACGAGTTTTTTTCCTTAAAATACATAATATCGGCTACGTCTTGACCAAGCTTTTTTCATTATCGTGTTTCAATCATAAAAAAAAAAGTTTACAATTTCGTTCCCGACTTTTCAAGGAAAAATTCCACTATTGGTAACAACTACTAAAAAAGAAATGTTAAGATAAAAAGGTCGGTCACAACTAAACTACTATTACACTGAATAATTGTGCCAAATTTTAAGTCGATCCGTTCATTAGATGTCGTGAAATCGTGTACGCCGTTTTGATAATCGTAGTTTCGAGAAAAACGCGTTTAAAGTTTCACTAGCATTTCTATCATTGTAATCATAACTTTACCTTTAATCTGCGATTCCTGCACCACATTTTGGGCGTTCCACTTCAGTTTCAGTTGCCCCAAATGTGTCGAACGTGTGTCAGCCATCTGCACAGTAGGCTTACCTCTTAACACGGATATTATCAAAAAACTATCTTTCAACATGCATTTTAACATGAATCCTTGAAACGCTCAATCTTTCATACCTCGTTTTTACAGATAATCCTAATGATAGATAGCTCCAGATTAGTAATGATTGTTTCATCAAATCGTACTGATAGCCTCGAAAGTCGTTTTTCTTGCCATAATCCTACTCTATAATATATATACTATAGAATAGGATTATAGGATATTATGTAATATATATCTACATTCTCTATAATAATAAAATAAAATAATCCAACGCATTATAAAACTCGCTTCCATAGACACTATAATAATAGTGATCGATAATGAGTAATTGTGTGTTTCAGAAACTTGCTGCTCAAACCGCGATGACCGAAGAAGACGTTGAATGAGGTCGCAAACGACGATATCGTTGGTTATTTATAAATCAAAGCAATGTTGGTCATGAATTATACTGGAACGAAAAAAAAACGGAAGCAAAAAAAACGACAAACAAAAAGAATCGATGCACACTCTATTCATTTGAGTAACGATCACCTCTGATTCAGGCTAGGCCTGAGATAACCGCGCGCAAATATTTGTCGAGTAAACGCTCAATTCGTAGCTGACGAAAAAAAAACAAAGCCAAACAGAATATCAAAGAGTCCGAATACGCGACGAATGAGATGTAAATACAATTGCATGACGAATTGAAGAGTTTTGGTGCAGTGAAACGGGGAAATAAAAAACGTTGAACGGCGTAGCCTCTGCAATCGAATACTGGTGGAAAACGTAAATCATTTTTTTAATTATTAATGACCCTTCATTTTGGATTCTATACAGAATCGTATGTATGTACATTTTATAAATAACATCCATATTCCTTTCTCTGCTATTATACATTCGATATCGTACATATACACACATATATAATATAAAATCTGTATGCTCGGAAACAATTGATATAACCAATAAAACTCTACGCGTTATCCTTCGAGTCACCAGTTTCGATTCACCGGGGATTTTTTTCTTCTTTTTAAAACACTTTTTCCAATAACGAGCACAAATTCCGTATCCGTTCAACGAAAATAATTTTAAAAATCCAGTAAACGTAATTACTGATATTTGCACATCGTTGAGGGCCCCCTGACATTGAGCACCAGCGGAGATACGAAAGAACGAAAATTTTGGGAAAGAAAATTTAAAAAAATTCTAGCTGCTTTTCTCTTCACATTGGAACAACGGGATAAAGGTTTTGTCTCTCTTTACAAATATGTACAATACGCGACAACGACGAATATTTTTATGTGCATCGAACATCGTAACAGCTAGGCTTCATTGGATTCGGCTCCATTGAAAATGGACCGGCCGTGCGCGAGTCAACCAGAGACTCGACAGATTTTGTGTGTGTTTCTCTTGTGTGTCCTTTGTGTATTCGTCTTTGAAACACGAGTCATATCGCTGACGAAATAACTAACAAAATTCGTGCGCAATCGTCTCGTCATTCGAGCTCAAGCCGTCGGAAGCGCTTTTGGTCAATCATTATCATCCTCTTATCATTACGACGTACTGAGGATCTCCTCTCTCGCTTTCGACATTATTTCCAACGCGTCCTTGCCGATCAGACTCTTGGCGATGTCTTTGCCGAGTTCCTCGGCGCCGAGGAGACTCATGCTGCTCACTTTGCCCGGTGCTATGCTGCAGTACAGACGAGGCTCCCGATACGGACATTTTCTGATGGACAAAAAGACGCGTCAGTTTCCTCGGAAAGCCAATCATGCCTTTTACGAATATGGAATTTCTTTCCTCCTGGAGTAATCCGGGAAAAGTCAGAGAATTTTGGAATTTATCTGGCATCTCAGAATTTACTTCTTGCAAGAATAGTGAAAAATGAAACCGACTTGACTAAAAAACTGAACAGTATAAAAATAAATAGTTTTGTATCTTTTTAACATTTATATTATTCTTCACTATATGCAAAAAAAAGTTATGTCAGTGCCAAACATGGAAAATTTAAACAACTGAAAACTAATTTACCGTAAAGCCCGTAAATTTGGATTCGATTGGTCGATACACAACCACATCATTATTATTATAGATGAGTTATCTATAATAATCATGCGTTATCTATGACAAGTTATCTACAATAAAAATTTATTAAAATAAAGTTAAAATAATATTAAAGTATAAAATAAGTAAAGTAAAGGATAAAACAAAAATAAGTATTAACGTAAAGTTAAAATAATTTAGAAAATAAATTAAAATGTTTCAAAATAAAGTTAAAATAAGTTATCTATAATAAAAATATTTATCTTTTATTTGTTGTCACCGGCATAAAAAATAATAATTAAACAAAATTGGCAAAACCTTAAAAAGTCCGGGAACTTCTGAGTCGATAATACAACGTAACAACGATGCAAGAAAATCAAGTGTGGCAAACGGAAATAACGTCCGACGATGTCTAATGTTAAGCCGCATTAGTCTGGGTCAACGCTCGAAGATCCTATAAGCTCGGAAGGGCGTACGGAAAGACTATTGAGGGTAGAGAATAAAAAATTACTTCGGTGGCTCGCCGTCGTCGTTGGGTATGTACAGCTTCATATTCAGAGTATCCTTGATTAGTGTCTTGCCGTCGAGGGACCACACAGCGCCTGTTATCGTCAAGTTTTTCTCCACAAGCGTCGTAGCTACCGCGACCGGGGCCGAACAGCCACCGCCCAGAGTCTTCAGGAAAGAACGCTCGCAAACGCATCTCAGTGTCGTCTCGACGTCGTAAAGCGGTTCCAGCAACGATATGATTCGCCAGTCCGACTCGCGACACTCCACACCAAGGGCACCTTGCCCAACAGCGTATAACGTTTCCTCGGGTTCTAATAACTGTAAAACCACAACAATTATTAGATACACTGTAAAAGGAAGATTTTTGCGAAACATCGAAAAATCCTTCTGCAATCGATAGTTCCATAATTTTTATTAAGAAATTGCTCGTTCGCGTCACCGCTTTAAGGGGTTACACCTAGTTGGAATTTGTGAAAAAATCGATTTTTCGTTTTCGACGGATTCTTATGAAATAACCTTTCAAAAATATTATCTGAAAATGTCAAGTCGGTCCGTTGAAAATTGGGGGAGTTATGAGCGTTTACAGGTAGGTCCGTTTTACCTACCTATATACCTGACGTAAAACTTTGAACGCGTTTTTCTCGGAATTACTTATTCAGAATCGATGACCGAAATATCTCAAAAACGACTAAACCGATCTGCTTCAAATTTTACAGACATTTTTTGTACATCAAAAGGCAGTCCTTTATCGAAGGATTTTTCTTTCAATGCATACGTTTCTTTATATCGAGGAACAGAGTGTTTTTTTTCATCGAATCGTCGAAATCGACGATTTTTTTTCGATCGGCGACCATTTTCTCAAAAATCACTATTTTATTGAAACCTTCGATTAAATGCTAGATAATACGGTACAAAAACTAAATTCATTTGGTTTTTTGATTTTAGAAGATTTGTTCCCGAGCAGAAGTGGTCACCGCGGAGGACCTTTTTTGCACAGCGGTCTGTGCAATTTACTGTATCTCCGGCGTTTATGAATATTTCCCAATAAAAAATTGTCAAAGATACTTGATATGATTCTGTAGTATGAAAAAAAATGTTTGACTATGAAAAAATTAATTTCAAGTAAAATTCAATTAAAGTAAATGTAATTAGAGTAATTAAAGTAAATAATTGAAGTAATTAAAGTAAATTTAATTAAAGTAAAAAATAATTGAAAAGTAAATTCCCTATGAATAAATTTACTATGAAAAAAAAAGTTAAAAACCTGCGCCCACTTCCGAAAAAGAAATGCACGAAAACACCTCTACTTTAGGGCTATGAGCTAGGTGTAACCCGTTAAAAATCATAGTTCTCGGTAGTTTCTGAAAAATGTACGCCTTTTAGTGTACATTTCGACGAACTCATGGTAAATTATGAACAAAGTTTATTCACTTTACGAAAAAAAGCCCCGTATCAGTATTCAGCAGACCATGATAGCGTTACCCCTCAAACGTTCGTATCTCCGCAAAAACGTCGATAAATATGTGACACTGCTCGATAATAAATAATCGACATCCAAAAATGTCCTTATCGTCCCGAAAATGTCACAGACCGAACCTTGGCCGATCGAAAACACTTTTTTTTCATTTTCTACCGAAAGTACTAATAATTTCACCGTAACCTAAATAATTTTTAAATAACTCACGAAATGCAATATTCACGATTGAGTCGACATTTTCGAACCAAAAAATTCCGGTAATATCAAAGAAGGGGGAGGATGAATTTTCTTAGCCCCATAATACAAAAAGTCTATCGCGCTAAACAAGTGTAAGAAATATAATAATAATAAAGATATATAATATCTAATAATAATAAAGAAATATCATAATAATAAATAATAATAATAATAAAGAAATATAAGAATATAAAATATTCTTACAAAAGCATCATTCTGGCTGTTACGCATATGGAAAATGGAGAAAATCGGGAAAACTCACAAACTCAAACACTTTAAAACATTACAAATTTTATAAAACTGATAACTCGTTTTATATTACTTTTATACTCATAGTTCATATTTATTTCTTGGCACCGACATACAAATTTCTGTCCATAATAAAGAACAGGTTCTGTATTCGCTTTCGATGTATTTTTTTTTTCACTTTACAGTGTTTAAATTATTTTCCCAATATCGGTTTTTTGTAATTTTTCATTTTGATATTTAACATTTTCACATGTTTGACATTAAAAGAAATTATGTTATCCAGTTCACCATAATCTGTCGATGTAAGCATCGAATTGAGAAATCGATTTGATAAAAACAAAGTGTTCCTCATTCGATCCGGATCTGCCTCGAATGTTTGCAAAAGCTATGTGGAAAAGTGAGGGAATTTATGAGTCAAGTAGCTTTCTTGAATGCCCCTGGATGAAATGTTTCATTGCGCACCACGTAAAATCGTGTTGAAGAGCATTAATACTAACAAGGAACATCCCTCAGGTGACACCTTTCGATTTTGTTGAAATTTGGATATGTTATAAAGCACCGAAAAATAAGCGATACGTATTTTTTTTTATCGGCGGAAATGTTTCATAGGGACTCAACATCCTTGAAGGGTGAATTTAGAAAAATGCCTTCTCAGTGGGTGCTTACGTCACAAAAGCAACCCACTGTTCGAATTTCACGTAAGCTTCGGCTGTTTCGGCACGGCTTTGATGAATCGGTCAGGACATGTTCTTTCGTATGTACAGCTGATGTGCGACAACCACGATCATCGATATTACCTGACTTATTCGATCTTGCCATCCCAATCTCTTCATACCAGCGGCCGCTAAAATAATCGCCGCGTACGGGCCTTCCTCGTCGTCCAATTTCTTCAATCTCGTGTTCAAGTTTCCGCGTATATTCTGCACTTTAAGATGTGGCATGTTTCGCGCCAATTGGGCCGACCTCCTGAGCGAACTCGTGCCGATAACGCTTCCCTCGGGCAACGTCGCGAGCGTGTAATTGCTCATGCTCTTCGACATAACGGCCGCGTCCCTGGGATCCTCTCTCCTGAAAACAACGAAATAAAGGTCAAACGTGCGGGTGAAAAAAAAAATAACGAAAAAATCGTGCGATTCGTTGCGTACTTCAGAATAGCGCCGAGTGCCATTCCCTCGGGCAGTGTCGTGGGCAAATCTTTGAGCGAGTGGACGACAAAATCGACCCCACCGTTCTCCAAGGCCAGTTCCAATTCTTCGGTGAATAGAGACTTCTCGCCGATTTTCGGCAAACTCTTGTCCAAAATTTTGTCGCCCTTGGTACTCATGGTAACTGCGATGAAGATTCGTTCGATTACGTAATGGAATTTAGGCCGGAGCCTGAATTGGAAGGGCCGAAAAAACGTATTTCTTTTTTTCATTGCTTAAGGGGTTACCCCCACTTGCGATTTTGAAAAAATCGATTTTTTTTATTGCATTTTTTTGCAGCATAAGTATCTGAGAATATGTCCTGAAAATTTCAAGTCGATCCGAACAAAATTGACTGAGATATGAGCGTTGAAAGAGAAGAATCCGTGAATTGAAGAACTGAAATTGAAAATTTAAACGCGTTTTTCTCAAAATGGCATTTCTGAAGTCGGTGACCAAGATTACTCGAACACTAATGAACCGATCTTCTTGAAATTTTGCAGGCTTATTTAATACATAAAAATGTAGTCTTTAAACGTTCGATTTTTTTTTTCGAAAAAAAAATGGCCGTTTTATAGTCAAAAAACGGCCGATTTTTTTCGTTAAAATCGAACCATTAACTTTGACTGTCCGCCATTTTGTGAAAAATGAATATTTTTTAAAATCCTCCGATTAAAGACTAGTTTATACTTATAATTGACTAAATCCATCCGCATTTTTTTTTCAGATGATCCACTTCGCCGCAATGTTGGTCACCGCAAACCGTGTACATAAAAACATTATTTCATTGACGGCCATTTGCCACTAAACAATGTAATATTTTTCAATAAAAAAATTACCGAAAGTTCTCCAAGATGTGTTCTTTAAGATGGTATATTGATGGATTAAAAAAGTTTTGTAGTTTTCTTTAAAAAAATTCATGAAAAAGGCCTTTTTTTGCGCTACAAGTGGGGGTAACGCATTAAGGATGTTGAGTCCCTATGAAACATGTTATTGTTATTTGCTCAATAAATAGCTTCTTAATCGTCATGAAATTTTTCCACGACCTCCTGAATACTTCATGTAAAAACATACAAAATTTTCAGAATTCTATCATCGTTACTTCAACCTCCTTAAGGGTTGAAATAAAAAATGATGAGAAAAATCTGAAAATTTGGTATGTTTTTGTATGAAGTATTTAAGAGGCCGTGTTAAAATTTCACGACGATTAGGAAGCTCGTTAAGGGAGCTTTCCAGTGTGAAATTTTCAAAAAATCGATTTTTTTTTTTGCTTTATCGAATAGTATACACTCTTCCGAATATTCCCTGAAATTTTCATGCCGAAATTCAGATTATTTCGGTTACTGTACAGCATTTCTTGGAAGAAGGCAACGGAGCGCTACAGCTACAGCGAAACTTTGAACGCGTTTTTCTCGAAACAGCATTTTTCAAAACGGTGTCCAACTTGGAGGGCAGAGTTTTAAAGCTATCGAGTTGAATTTTTTACACAATATTCTTAACGTCATTGTTTATCGTGCTATGGAAGCTTTTTTTTTTTGACATCTTCCTATTTTTTTGTAAAAAAAACTGCCAAAAAAAATGCTAAAATCGATACTTTTTGTTCAAACCGGCGCCATTTTTGCAAAAAAAAAAAAAAGCCTCCATAGCACGAAAACCAATTATATACCGATCAATAATCTTTTTGTGTTTTTTGTTTCAGATCAAAATTGTGACCCCCAACGTGGACACCACATCCAAGTGCATTTTCTGCAACAATTGTTTCATCATTTTTATAGATATTAATTAATAAATAAATCGATCTTTAAAAAATTGTTTTGTATTCTTCAATACCCAATTAATATACAAAAAAAACCAGACCGATTAGATTATTTTTTCTTTAAAAAAAAAAATCGCGAAAAACAGCGATTTTTCGGGCTGTCACACTGGAAAGCTTCCTTAATAAAAGATTAACATTTTGTTAAGAACAATTTTTAAAAGAAATTAAAAAAAAATTATCAATAAACTGCGTTTTGTTTCCGTTGCTCTCAGTATGTTGTAGATATTAGAAAATTGAGAGGTCAAATAAAAACTTATTGCAAAGTTACATCAGTTTCCATGAAACAACATTTTATTTGTGAATGTTAATTGTTCAATAACGAGCTTCCTAATTGTCGTGAAATTATTATACGACCTCTGAAATACTTCATACAAAAACATACCAATTTTTCAAAATTTTATCATCATTTGCGATTTGGGACTCAACATCCTTAAGGATGTTGAGTCCCTATGAAACATGTTAATGATAATTCTTCAATATACAGGGTGTTGCCACCTTGAATATCTCTGTAATTATCGACGTCACGAAAAAATGTTTGAAACAAAAGTTGTACCGTATGAAAGGGGTCATCAAATGCGACGATTTTTTTTTATCCCGGTGGAAGCGCTGTCGCACAGTAAAGGTCACCTCCACTTTTTTAAACGGGACGGTACATTTTTTTTGTCAACCATCTTGTAGAGCATCGAAAACTGCATAAAAAACATTTACAGGTCAAAGTCGTTCAAGGTCATTTAAGATAAAAAAGTGACATGAACTTTATTTTTATGTGAAATTACCTTTATAAACAGCAGATACTCAAAGTGATTGCCATTGGAATCAATGCCAAGAATTAACTAGGTACGGATTTCATGAATCGCACTGAATTCTGCCGATGGGCTCAACGCCAGATTCAAAGAGATGACCCATTTATTAATCGGATTTCATTTACCGATGAGGCGACATTTACGAATCATGGAAATATTAACTTGCATAACATGCATTTGTGGTCAACTGAAAATCCACATGGGCTGCGGCAAGTTGCACACCAAAGACCGTGGTCGGTTAACGTATGGTGTGGGATTATTGGGGATAGAATCATAGGCCTTTATTTCATCGAAGGGAATCTTAATGGTAGGAAGTACACCACATTCCTTCAGGAAACATTAGGTCCGTTATTGGAAGAAATACCTTTAGAAACAAGAAACAGAATGTGGTATCAACACGATGGGTGCCCGGCACATTTTTCGCTGATAGCTAGAAATGAATTGCAAAAGAGATTTCCAAATCGTTGGATCGGACGCGGAGGAGCTGTATCGTGGCCGGCTCGCTCGCCAGACTTGACGCCTCTGGACTTTTTTTTGTGGGGATACTTGAAAGATCTTGTTTATTAAGAACGTCCAACTACGCCGGATGATATGCGTGAGAGAATTCTTCGAGCCTGTGATTCGATAAGTGCCGAAGTGATAAGAAATTCTACACAATCCGTGATGAGGAGATTGCAATACTGCATTGATTCCAATGGCAATCACTTTGAACATCTACTGCGAATAAAGATGATTTCACATAAAAATAAAGTTCATGTCACTTTTTTATCTTAAATGACCTTGAACGACTTTGACCCCTAAATGTTTTTTATGCAGTTTTCGATGCTCTACAAGATAGTTGAAAAAAAATGTACCGTCCCATTTAAAAAAGTGGAGGTGACGTTTATTCTGCGACATCGCCTCCACTGAGACAAAAAAAATGGTCGCATTTGATGACCCCTTTCGTACGGTACAACTTTTGCTTAAAAAATCTAGCTCCATCGTATCTCTAAAACTAATAAACCGATTCTCTTGAAATTTGAACCACATATTGTAAACATGATTCGCAACAAGATGAACCTCGATGGTTTAAAAATTTTGATTTTTACTAGTTTTTTTTTGCAAAAAACTGCGAAAAACGCGTTTTTTAATACTTTTTTCGTTTTTCATCTGCCATTTTTTTGTTTTTCGATATAACTTTATATCCGAGGGTCATTTTGTAGCTGGTGCCATAATGTATCTAATGGACTTTGATTCTTTTGTTTCGGACAAGCCGTTGCCGAGTTGCGATGGAGCTACCTAGCCCACCTATTTTTAAGGCGTTACGTTAAACTATAGTTTTTGTACTTAAGGAAGTTCATCTGGTACCGAGTTAGTCGAAAGAACAATTATTACGACTAGCGTAGTCCGTTCGATAAGTTTGGCAACGCTGCAACCAAGCGCGACCGCGTATCCTGTACAGCTACCATGTGCTAGAAATTTTTCACTCGCGCCCATGGTTCATCGTCGATCTCTTTTTCGACCATGGAAGAAAATTCAAAAAAGAAAGCGTTTTTCTGGAAAGGCAAACAAAATCAATTTTCGAAAATCAAATTTTTTCTCAATCAATCTCGAAGTCAATTTTTTATGTGTTATTATTTCGTATCCTTTTTTTATAACTACAATGATTTTATTTGCGATTAATTTATTTGATTTTATTCTTTAAGCCGATTTAGTCATTACATTTCCAGTCACTGCTGTATAATTTGCTGTAGAAGTGTAGTGCACATTGCGTCGTTCGGAAAGTATTAGTGTTGATTTCAAAATGCGCGCGGTTGCGACGTTGCCATCGTAATATGCGACTGGAGTAATTTGGAGGTTAACCTCCAAAAAATCAGCAATTTTCGAGAGAAATTAATTTATTCTGAAGTTCACAAGTATCTAATGGATTTTAGAAAGCTGTCCAAACGTTCGTGAGATATTTTTTTATACATTATAAAGGTTTCTTTCGAAACTGTTTGTCAATGCTTGCAAATTCCACGTTTATAGACGAGAAAAACACGACAATCCATAAGAGACCGTGTTAATTTAGAAAAAACTTTATTTATTAATTGCTCACAAACAAGGTATGGGAAGAGTTTGAAATTTGAACAGGCGACTTTTTAGATACCCATAAGTGAACTCGATTTTTTCATCGATATCTGTTTTTTAATTCGATCATCAGATGAACTTCCTTAAAAATAAATAAAAATGAATAAAAATTTTTTTTTTAAATTTATTTCAAGACCTTATTTATGGAGCCTAACAACTTTTATATTCATATCTTTTATAAAATCCTCCAAAAAAATCGCGAAAACAGCCTTTTTTCGTGGCTCCAAAGTGGACTGGCCCCTTAAATCGATAGATGAACTAGCCAAGAATATATTAACAAAGTCACAGATGCCAGTTGTAAATGTGGTAATTATATAGTTTAGTGACTTTTCCTAAATATAGGGCTAAAATTTATTTTTTGCAATTTTTTATTATAAAACAACATAAATAATGGTGTTGCGCGGGGGGAACTCATCTTTTTAAAGTACGAATTGTTTTTTATAGTGAATACCACATAATACGCGAATACCATACAAACACCATGAAATGCCATATAATACGTTAATACCATATGGGTGGCTGTATTGCGGAATTTTATTTTAAAAGGCGGTATCCCGATTTCCGCGAACAATTTCGCGCTTTTTTTTCAATGATTGCATCATCGAACGTGGAAAATATGTCCAATGATGTACCAATGTAACGAATAATTGCTAAAAAAAGTAAAAGCCCTGAAAATCGCAAGTTTTTACAAATTTTTCAAATGTATTTGTTGTTTTGTAAATGTTAGTTTTGTAAATCGCGAAAAAAAACAATCGGCGGCCAGTTTCAGGAAAAGTCACTAAACTATATAATTACCGCAAATATTTTCGAAGATACAAAAGCAGAGAAGCTATTGATATTTGATATATTGATATTTCCTCCAGTTTTCATTTCCACGACTTTTCCAAATTGGCGGGCGTGATAGCAACGAAACTGAACGACTTATTAAATCAAACCAAAGTTTATTTTCTTCAGTATGAAAATCTCTTCTGAGTGAATGAAAAGACGTTGAAAAATGATTTTTAAATCATTTGGATAGCACGTTAAAGTGTTTTTTAAGACATTTTTTTTCAAACCTGAGAAAAGTGATAATTTCAAGATTTTTTCTGCTTTTTCTTAATTCACCGAGAAGAAAAATATGTGATTGAAAATTTTATTGGTTTTTTTTGTTTCAGTTCATCACGAGCTGCATCTTTCCGACCGATTGGGGGCCGCAGTGGCAGGACGCACATGGAATAGGCTGCTAAATCGGCAGTAATTTATTGTTTCATGTTGAAAACATTTTTTTATACAGTAAACTTTCCCTAACTCAACTCTCTCGGGACTTTCCGTGGTGCTAGAGGGCACGGTCTTGCATACAGGCAGGTCCCTGACACTGCAGACCTTTCCCATACAACGAAACGATTCGCGTTTTGTAGCCGTTTCTTAATTCTGCTAGCGTCCGGTACGGGGCGCTGGCAGTGACGTGACTGCCTGAGATCTCCCCTTCTCCGGCGCTATACGTCATACAGCCATTGTTGTTGTTTGATTTGAGCGTTCGAGGTTATTAATTATCGAAGCCTGTCATTCCCTTGTCCTGATCACGCTCATGATATTTTGTACCAAATAATCCAATATTTCGTTACGAAAAGAATGCAGCAATATTGTACGCGAATAAACGCTGAGCAAAAAAAGAATAACCAACTCAGCAAAAAAAAATCAAAATTTTGTACCACATAAATGTACATTTGTACACAACACCGATAAGAAAACATTTGTTCAACACATTCAGTAAAATACATAAATATTTATAATTTTATATAATAAATATTTAAATAAATATTTATCTGTTTTCATATATTTTGTCTTCTTTAATCCGCCTTTCCTCTTTTAAACTGGTTTCTGAATACTAAACATAACAAAAAATAAATACATAACAAATAATAAGTACATACACAAAAATAAAAAATAAAATTAATCAATGAACAACAAGTTCATTACAATGGTATTTATTCATATTTTTTGTATTGCCCTACACCCCCTACACCCTACACGCAAAACCATCCCCTCTCCAAATCCCATTACAGCAGTCTTGTACCTGCCAGCGCCACAAGCGGCAAAACTTGGCGACAATTCCGAGCTACATTTCCCGAGCCGATTTCAGCGGCCAGTGTCAGGGGGCCGCATACAGGTCCGGAAACTCCAGTGGGAGGGGTAGGTAGCAAGGAGACTACAGAGAAGGAGTCGACACTCCCTACTCAAACAGTTCTTTCAATCGGTCGCAGAGCTGTAGTGCTCAGTTCCGCCGCAGGCGTCGCTAGTGTTCTCGGGAACCAATAATACATAGTAATACAAAACTGCATAAGGTGAAACTGACCGTGTTATGGCGGCAAAATTGTTTGCGCCTGTCAAACACAAATATATCTGTCGTGTACACCAGCACAGCAGCTATATAAAACCTTGCCGAGCGAATTCTTTTTCAGCGAATTTAATTATTCATTTGCGACGGCAACGGCAAAGAAGGAGCAGGGAGTATTTCAAAATTTACTGTTAAATTACTCGTGGCGTACTTATTATATAATTATTATATCTGATGTGCTTATTATGTAATAAGCCCATGAGAATAAAACAACACGAATTGTTTCATTAATATGTGCTTT
This sequence comes from Ophion costatus, assembly GCA_951751655.1. NCBI lineage: Eukaryota > Metazoa > Arthropoda > Insecta > Hymenoptera > Ichneumonidae > Ophion > Ophion costatus. The sequence goes on along the minus strand of OX632364.1, from coordinate 22,163,347 downwards.
ATTAATATTATTTATATTTTATTTATTATATATATGTACACAATATTATTATATATTATAATGGAAGGAATCCTCACTTGGGTGTATTATCGTCGGGTGTACGAGAGAGAACGCACAATGACTGTTCCAAGTGAGTACGAGAGAGAAGCACGATCACCCCAGTTTTGTGATTGATCGTTGAGGCGGAGCTCGGACCTTATGCAGTTTTGTATTACTATATATTATCGTTTCCCAAGAACACTAGCGACGCCTGCGGCGGAACTGAGCACTACACCTCTGCGACCGCTTGAAAGAACTTCGTACATACAGCCTAGGATAGGGAGTTTGGACTCCTTTAGTCTCCTTCAGCCCCCTGGCACTGCTGGGTCTACCGTGTCTCGTTATTGTCGCCACGTAAACTAACCCACCATGCGGCGCTAGTAGTCACCAGCATGACCCCCACTCCAGTCGCGCGGCGTCTGCATAATTTGCATTCGACGCGTCTGGAAAATTCATTGTTTAGAATAGAATTTAAAAGTATATGTGTATATAGGAAGGGATGCAATATTTACACTTGTTGCAATATTATGTATTTAAAAATATTTATTGAACGAAATAAACAGATAACATTAATATTTTTTAAATAACGGATTAGTCACGTTGTACAATGTTTTGCGATTTTTTTCTTGTCGAGATTGCTTTTTTTTGTTCTGCGTTGAGACGTGCAGAATATTGCTGCATCCGCATCAATACGTAATATTGTATTATGTGTAAAAGAACACTATCGGCGTGTTCTATACACGGAAAAGAGAGCTTTTCATAGTTATACACGTCGTCCAATATAGACTCGAAAACACGTGTTGAATTGCGATGAGCTACAAATCGCTCTTCTAATGTGATAAAATAATTACAATTTTACCACACTACGATTTTTTTTATTCGAGAACAATGACAGATCGAAAAAAAATGACGAAATAATACGGAGAGGTGCTTTGCGGAGTGGGGGTCATACGGGTGACTACTAGCGCCGCATGGTGGGTTAGTCACGTGGCGACAATACGGGGACATGTTACTGTTAAGAGAATTTATCCCAGTGTCAGCCCCCCGGTCTCGTTGGTCACATGTTATTTCTACTGGGTTACTTAAGGTTAGAATACTTTATTATTGGTTAGTAATTTCAGTAAAGCAATACTTTAGTATTGTTGAATCCTGAAATTGAGGTTACGATTGCACGCCTCGCGTCTTTCCATAAATAAAGGAAAGTGGGGGTAACCCTTCTCCGCTCGTTTTATTACCACCGGAGAGAATTGAGGGAACATGGCCTACTATAGAGCGAGTAAGGGAGAGTTTACTGTACAGTTCAAACATACATAAAAAGATACCTCAATGTTTACTGAGCTCGCTTGTTTTTTCTCTTCTAAAAAAATTCCCGAAAAAACGCTTTTTGGACCTTCTGATTCAGGCTCCCTTAAGGGATCATCACAGTGTGAAATTTTCAAAAAATCGCTTCTTCTTGCATTATCCGATAGTATAGACGTTTATAAACACGCTGTTGAATTTTTGGGGCGAAATTCGAATTATTCCGGTTACTACTGAATTCGATACCGTATTTTTTCTCAAAACGCCGCCATTTTGTCAATTTTGATTGAAAGGACCTCCATAGGAAGACAGCGGCGTTTATACTGATTAATAATCTTTTTCCAAATTTTGTCTCCGATAATATTTACGCCCACAACCGTGTACACCGTGAGGGCTCCTTTTTTTCGAATACATTTTCAACCGTTAAAAAAGATGTAAAAAAAGATCAGACTGATTAAGGACCGTCCATATATAACGTCATCGATTTTAACTGATTTTTACCCCCTCCCCGTCCTGTCGTCATAATCCAATTATCGTTACCGTCATCCAACGACCAGACCCCGCCCCCACCCCTATTTTAAAATGACGTAGTTTATGAACGGCCGCTACCGTATTTTAATCGTCGAAAAAAAAATGGCGAGAATCAGCCATTTTTCGTTACCCCGTGCTGATCCCTTAAGGTATACCTCTCACGAACCTGAATATATAACAATTAACTGATTTTCGTCTACAATCGAGTAAAAATACATCGCAAGATAAAATATCAAGCCAAGTTAGCCGAACTTCTGACGAAAAATTACGACACTAAAAATCGTCTCATTTATACGGCACCTTATGGAGATGACATGCTGGCCACATTTCTATCTAATAATTTATACACTAAATAATTCTAGATGCCTGATACGAACTGCTCGACGCGTGTTAAAAATTCCAAAGATTCCGCACCGCCGATAAACACAGGGGGTCGCCGAATGTTTAAAAGAAAATATTAATGATAAAAGTCAGAAAAATGTGACTAGCAGAATTTACGTAGCCGCGACGTTTCAGAGAAAATTTAAAAATGTCTAAAAGTACTAAATTTACGCGAAATTTTTTATTCCGTATTATTGTTGAGTAAACAATTGATTGTAACTTATTTTTATTACGGGGCTACATCTATCTAGAGGCCCGGAAAAACTGGCGAAATTTCGATATTTTTTTCTGGTAAACGGTTCGTGAAAGAAATGATGAAGTTTGCATCGTTGGAACGCAGCGAAAGCTCAGTAATACGAACTTTTTTTTTGCCATTGTAGGCTACGAAGAACACTCAAACATATTTTACGATTTTTTCCAGAAATTTTCACGATAAGGTTTTGGACGATAAATAAAATGAAGGTATAAAAAAATTAATTAAAAAATTCGTTCAGATGGACCGTTTAAGCTGGAGAGTGTCCATCGCCTTGGAAATGCCTTTAAAAAAACAATATCGACGATCGTAAAGCAATAATAAAGATATTCGAAAGGATAAGGCGAGTTCGCTTCCGGTGTTCGTTTTTTGTTACCTTCCAATATGGTGTCACTTACCGATTTCGAATTTCTTCTTCGGATAAATTTCCTTCAGCATGCCGATTACGTGTCTCGTTTGGACGAGGGCCAGCTGAAAAGGAAAAAAAGCCATGTGATCGAGAACGGGCGATCGAGACTAAAATAATAAAGACAGTGTGCGTGTGTGTGGAACGCACGCGATCGATTTTCGATCGCTCCTCGTATAATTGAAAATAAAAGTGTCGAGTAAGCATGATAGACGATAAAACACTCGAAGAGCGAGCCGATCGTAAAAAGCATATATTAGTTAGACTTTGTATTTTTCGCGAGACGTAAAGATTAAAGTCAGGGGCGGGGAGGACCGTTCGTGTCCGAAGAATTTCGAGATGCACGTGACGACGCACGGGTATTTTTTTTTTTACGCGCCGTTACATGCGACGGGACATAAAATAAACTCACCTCACTTTTTCGTGAGCCAACGCGTATAACATCCGTTTGCTCGAATCGCTCCATCGTTTCTTCCTTATTCTCATTCATTTATTCCCGATTGACGTCGTGTGTTCGACGAGCGATATACGAATATATAGGTATGTATGTGTGTGTATGTGTTAAGTATATGGACTCGGGGCTACTTGGATTTACGTCAGAGAGCTCTTTTATCGGAGATTTCGATACGATCGCCAGCCATACATCTCGTATAGATAAATTAATAACGTTAAAAGGTACCCTCGATGCACGAATTGGGTCACGCACGAGGGACGAAAAACTTTCACCGACGCGACGGTAATGAGAGTGGAATGGTTTTTCGCGAGGGGGTTATGGTATAAAAAAAAGACGCAGCGATTCTTGAATAAACTTCTTATTCCATCGGACTTCGAAGGACACCACGTTGAAGGGAAGAATAATTACAGTATTTGGAGCAGTGGACGTGAGAAACACTCGGGTTTGATGAACGTGTACTTGGGAAGTATGTATTGCTTTCACAGTCACTGTCACTGCAGCAGATTGTGAAATAACTTATTGTCAACTAATTCATTCGGGCAGTCGGGACTATATGCTTATTTTCGTGATTGTTGAGATACTAATCGCCATTGCGAACCGACGTCTACGGGTATTACGCGCACGATGGATGAAAAAGTCGAGAGGACACTGCCGTCGGGCAATGACTGGACGGACTATCCCGCACGGACGACGAGACTGGGTGGGGGCAAACGGGGTAGGGAAGACCTTGAAGTTTTTTACGCTCGACACTCGAATGGGTCGGGTACGTTCGGATGTGTACGTACGGAACGAGAGGTAGGATAACGTGATTCCCAACTTTATCATCCCCACAAAGTCACTAGGGCGTTACTTCGAACAGTAATCGAACAGTTACTGCAAAAGCTAAGTAGAGAGTTACCCTAAAAGTAACTAGTGAGATACTTTAATTCCCACATGGTATTTACCTTACAAGTAACTAGAGAGTTACTTCAATAGCCACTAGGTATTTACCTTGTGCACTTAAAAATCCACTAGGGAATCACTTTAACAGCCACTAGATATTTACCATAAAGTAACTAGCGAGTTACTTAAATATCCACTAGGTATTTACCTTCAAAGTAACTAGAAAGTCACTTGGATTGTCACTGGGTGTGTAGTTTAAAATTAATTAGAAAGTTACTGTGATAGTCACTAGATATTTACCTTAAACGTAAGTAACGAGTTACTTCAATATCCACCAGGTATTTGCCTTAAAAGTAACTAGAGAGTTACTTTGATAGTCACTGAGTGTGCAGTTTGAAACTAACTAGGGAGTTACTTCAATAATCACTAGATTTTTACCTTAAAAGTAACTAGCGAGTTATTTCAATATCCACTAGGTATTTAACTTAAAAGTAACTAGAGTTACTTTACTTGATAGTAACTAGACCGTCACTCGGTGTGTAATTTGCAACTAACTAGGGAGTTACTTTAATAGTCTTTAGATACTGACCTTAAAAGTAACTCGCAAATTACTTCAATATCCACTAGATATTCGCGTTAAGCAACTAGAAAGTCACTTTGTTAGTCACTAAGTGTGTAGATTAAAACTGACTAGGGATTTATTTTAATCGTCACTAGATATTTACCTTAAAAGTAACTAACGAGTTGCTTCAATATCCACTAGGTATTTACCTCAAGTAACTAGAGAGTTACTTTGATAGTTACTAGGTGTGTAGTTTGAAACTAACCTGGGAGTTACTTTAACAGTCACTGGATATTTACCCTAAAAGTAACTAGAGAGTTAAATATCTACTAGGTAGGTATTTACATTAAAAGTAACTAGAGTGTTACTTTAAGAGTATACACGAGGTATTTACTCTAAAAGTAACTGGGGAATCACACTACAACTACACAGGGAATTACACGAAAAATAACTGCTCAGTTACAACGAAAGGGAACTAGGGAGTTAACCTGCAAGTCATTAGGAAGTTAAAACTACAAGTATCTAGAGAGTTACGCTAAAAGGAACTAGGGAGTTACGCGACAATGACCAGGGAGTAACGTTAAAGTAACTGGGAATTTACTTTTATAATCACTAGATATTACTTTAAAAGTAACTAGGAGGCCCATCATAGTCACTAGGCACTTACCTTAGATCTAACTAAGGAGTTACTTAAATAATCACTATGCATTTACCTTAAAAGTAACTAGGGAGTGAGTTCAATACGCACTAGCTATTTACCTTAGAACTAACTAGGGAGTTACTACGAGATCTTTACCTTAAATGTAACCAGGTTGTACTTTAAAAATAAAGGAGTTACACCAAAAGTAACTAGGCAGTTACAACTAAAAGTAACTAAGGAGTTACACTAAAAGCAACTAGGGAGCTGCCCTAAAAGTACACAGGGAGTTGCCCTAAAGACGACTAGGAAATTAGTTTAAACTATAACTAAATGATAATTCCGAAAAGCAATTCATTTTTTTTTTTGGGGATTTCACCAGTTTACCACATGAAACTGATCTGCAATAAATAAGTTACGAAGCATGAAAAGTTTGTCAAAATTAATGGAAATACACAACTCCTTCAAGCGTTCATATAATTTCATATCAATTTAATTACACGGTGGTTTTTTTTCAGATTTTTGTTTACATGTGTATATATTACGCGTGGTGTGATAATATTAACATAGAATAAATTCATGTAGAAGGCTTTGCTCGCTTAATAGTTTTACAAACATTGCGTTTAGACAGATAACAATGTAATAATTGTTACAAACGATTTTATCGTATCGTTTGTATCAGTGTCAAAAGCATGATGTTTTTTCATTAAAATTGCTTGTAAGCGAGCGCGTGGTGCCGCGTTAAACAATATCCGAAACATTTCTGTTTCTTTACTGCGAATTCTGTTTGAAAAAAATCGTTACAAACGCAAGTATGGAAAAAACTGTCACGTTATTCATGAGGAAATAATTTCGTTTTTAATCACGTAAATTCTTTAGGATTGTAAACGTAACGCTGTAAATTTATGGGCAGGTGCTAGAAGATATATATGTTGAATAGAGGTACGGTTGGTCCACTTCTAAAACTATATATATATATATATATATTACATACGTGTTGCGAGTCACGTACTTATTGAAAGGGAAAAAAATTGCTTTTACCCGATAACTATGTTATTTCACCTGAATTGATAGAGTTTCAAATAATAAGTCAATGGTATTGGCTACGCTCCAATTGGGTAAAACTTTCGAACATTGTGACAGGCGAAAAAAAAGTTATCAATACTCTTCACACATGAAGGAAAAATGTTCATCCAGAACTCGTTATCTCCAGGTGAAAAAAGTTGAAGGGGTTAGGCTACTGTGAAAAATGCAAAAAATAAATAATCGTTTCATTCAAGGTGAACTTATGATTACAACGATAGAACTGCTAGTAAAATTTTTAACGCGTTCATTTCGAGAATATGATGTTCAAAACGAAGTACACGATTTCTCGATGTCTAATAAACGGATTGACTGGAAATTTGGTACACTTATTCAGTGTAATATTAGTTTAGTGTTGACCGTCGTTTTTCTTCGTAGAATTTCTTTTCGTTAGTTTTCAACGAGAATGCCATTCTTCCTAAAAAAAATCGAAAAAAAATGGTTTCTTTTCGATGATTGCTACACGGTAACAAAAAAAGCCCGGCCAAATTTCAGCTAATATAATCCGTGTGAAGAAAAAACGCATTTTTGTTTTAGATCAATTGAGCAGCCAGAATCAAGTGATTGTTTATACCCGCTTGATGCATTAATATTTAAAAATAAAATTTGGTACACAACTTTGTCAATATTCGTACAAATAAATGTCTAAACGATTTTGCAATCATCTCACTTGTTCTCTCAAAATTAAGTTATTCAAGTAGCCTCCATTTTCGGGTTATCTCAGTAGCCTAACCCCTTAAAACACATTTCCGCGCACTCATCGCTGAAACAGATGCAGCCTTGTACAACAGAACATATAGCCCGTGGATTGATAGTGATAAGAACAAGCGAGAGTATTGAACGCGCGATCGGTGCGCGGCGTCGCCGCCTCAAACATCTTTGGCACGGGCCAATACTCGGATGGGTGATCGCCGACGGGCTTGCGCGTCCACTACCGAGCGGGCGTCAGCTGTACTGAGTTTCAGTAACGCAACTGAAACTCAGCGCTAATAGCGCGTTTATCGGCACAGGATTTCCACAGTTTTCCGGTGCTCTCGTGCAAATGCCGATACAGTAGAGCATTAGAAAACGAGCCACTCTGACCACCACTCTGGGAGGGGTCTCTGAGGAACTAAAAATCGTGAAGTGGCAAGTGCGGGGTAAAGGTGAACGGGATGTGGTCGTCGACGACCGCAAGGGCATACCAAGAAACATTAAACTATATAATAATAATAATAATAACAATAATATTGATAGTCCGGACTGCGTGATAAAACTTTACAATTTGTACCATTATTCATAGCGTCAAGCTCCGTTTTACGGTATTACATTCACATTATAAAATACGCCGTGTATTGCCATCGTTCTTTTTACCGCCCTCGTTTACGCGTGTGTAAAGCACACGTTATAAAAATAAATCGAACATTTATAAAACACTGCAGGTGTCAATCGATCGTTTCGTCCCGCGAATCGTGTGTTTTCAACTCCGCGCTCGATGGATCGAAATACAGTAGCGATAAAAAATAAAATATTGACTAGCTCATAAATAATAATGTAGCGCTAACGTAACGTTGTTGCTTCAACGTTTCGACGAAAAAAATAATATTCGTAACGCGATACGCACAGGCACACGCTATATATGACATCCGCAGTGGTCTGTCGGGCTCACTATTGCAAGTTGCAGCCGCTCTCGTTGCTCGGATCTCTCGACGTTTGATGTATCTTTTCCTCCTTGACCGCTGGTAGCTCGTGATCCTTCTCGGGCTTGGCCGGTTTCGCACCGATCAACGTTCGGTACGTGTTTTGATTCCATAAAGGATTAGGAGGCGCCATTTGAAAGTCAATCGGGCTCACGAGACCAAAAGTAGCCTTCGTGTCCAGACTCGGAAGCTCACCGGCCACCGTGTGATGATATCTGTGCGAGCGGAGAAACGAAAGTTTTATCGTTGCAAAATGAACGATGGATTATTTTTTTTCGAGCTCCAGATTCGATAACAAAAAAATCGAAAAACCGAAAAAGGAGAAAATAGCATTGAAGTAAACGTAAAAAATCGTTTTTTAAGACAAGCTCTTATTTATAAATTGTTGAACTGAAAAGTAAAACGTAATATTTAGTGTATGAAGTTAAATAGTGAAGCTACGGAAGAACCTCATCGATGGTCACTGATCAAAGGTGGAGGCAGTACATATTTAAGGGAAGGTACCTAAGTAAATTTTTCAAAAAATCGATTTTTTTCTTGCGGTTTGTAGTTCAAAGAATATTGTGTATAAATTTTCATGCAGCTATCTGCGGCTGTCGCGCTGGGGCAAATATTGTTCATACATTGTCAACATTGCTGCCAATATTGCCACATGCGTTTTAAACTGTGGGGCAAAATCCTATATCCAAGTGACGCATGCCTTGGGAATTCAAGTCGGGAGAAATGCTGACAGGCAATGCGAGATCGAGGATGCGGACCGCATTGCGAAGGCTGAAATTCAAACTCGAAACGCGACCCGTGAAGGGAGAATTCAGCGCAGACAAACGAGAATTGCAGCTGACGAAGCAGCGAGTACTTTGAAGGGACCAATGTATGGCCCTGGGATTGCTGATTAACGATAAGGTAAAAAATATCTCCATTCTGCGAGTAATTTTTCTGACACACTTCGAAACAGCATTGAAGTACACTTTTTGAAAAATCGACTTTAACTTTTTTTTTTTTAATGTTTGAAGTACGAAGAACTTTTCAAAATGTGAATATTTTCTTAAATGCTTGAGGCTTTATTTTAAGTGTAGTTTCACGCCTCAAGCTTTGAGGAGAATCTTAAACTTTTCAAAAGTTCTATGTTTGATCAGCTATCTTTGATCAGCGAGCAAGAATACGGTTCTTCTGTACCTTTACTATTAAACTCCATGCACTAAATATTATTTTTTACGTTTTAGTTCAATAGTTTATAAATAAAAGCTTGTTTCCAAAAAGATTTTTTACGTTTATTTTATTTTATACTTTTTAGTATTAGAATTTGTTGATCTATCCGCCATGCCTGACCCCCATGCCATTCGGACGTTGACGTAATCAAAAACCTTGCCTTAGGTTATAAAGGTTTCGCGAGAAACTTTAAAATAGTGTAATTATAAATACTGCTCAAGTCAACAAAGGTATTGAGCCCGAACGCGATTGTCCTACCATTTGCCATTGCGAAATTTCAGTTCCCACCTCCCACCACCATTATCAGACTCTCGTTATCACGTGTAATAAAAAGTGCTCACGATAACGAAACAAATGAGCACAAACTCGACTGTCCTAACCTATGTCATTACGAAGTTCCAGTGTCCACCTCCCACCTCCATCATCTCTCGTCATCGCGTGCAATGAATTGTGCTCATAATAACAAAACAAATCAGCACAAACTCGATTGTCCTAGTATATGCTATTGAGGAGTTGCATTGCCCACCTCCCACCTCCATCATCAGACGACCTCCATGGTACCATATTATTGCATTGTCACCGAGGTTACATAGGTATGCCAAATTTCAGCTCAATCGGATGCCAGCAAGTGCTTGAAAAATGGATTACAAATTTTGAACCGGAGAGACAGACATACGAACGAAGCAAGTTAAATGAAAGCTTGTAAAAATGAAGATAATACAAAAACGAAACCTGTCTCGTTGATTCTTACATCAATCCGTTTTCACGATTGCACTTGTCGAGCGTGCGTTTGACCGTAGGCTCGAGACGTTTGAAGACACTGTGCTGATCGGGTCTAACTCGGGGCGCTGGTCCCTTCGTCGTTGAATACGTCTTGCAGAGTATTTTCGCCTTGTTCAAACAGCTTTCGCTTTCTTGCAGAGCTCTTATCGCCTCGCCGCACTTGTCGGCCGCCAAAAGATCCTCGCCGCAATAGTTGTAAGCCTGAAATATACACGAGCGCCACATTTGCAAACAGCTGTGACAATACGCGTGAAGTTATCGGTTATTCCGCAACTTTTGACTGTTATTGATGTTCCGCGGATGTTATCCGTCTCGAGGCGTTGATTCTTACCCAAGCGCGGTAGAAGGCCGCCTTGAGCTCGAGATAATTGATCCATTGGGCTGACAGATCGGGCTTGAATGGAAGAAGAGTGTTCGCAGCGTCGGAAAATAATTTGCTCGTTTCGTTCGCCAATGCGGATATCAAGCTCGCGTTGTGCTTCAACTCGACCGCCCTTGCTACGGTCACTGAAAATCCAATGGTAAAGTTACGAATCAATCGCTACCTCCGGTTGCTCCGATCGATCGTGGCTAATCAAATGATTTGTTCGATCACATCAACAACACTGAATATTCATTGCGTTAACACTTTGAGATTAATTATTCACGAAAATGAAGTTTATTGCGCCAGAAAAACAAACTATCGTGCATATTAGGATATTATTAGGATTCTGAATCATGAGTAAATTACAGTGGCGTTTAATAAAAATAAATCTTTAATATCTAAATCAATTATTATACCCAACGATAAACTGGAGTAAAAAATTTCGAGCAAATTTAGTAGATTTCGACATTTGTACATTTTCTCGACAAAGTCTTAATGAATTAAACTGCCCGAGCAAATACCTTCTTGCGCCTCCGCGGTGCACTGATTTATGTATGCGTTTAGGACCCTCGGATCCAAGTCGCTGCCCAGCATCGGAGGAAACGCCAATTGGGGCAAAAACTCGGTCTGAACGAACGTGAATATACCGGCCGCTTGTCTCAACGTGCCGTGAACGGCTTTGGCCTCGTTCATCGCCACTCTGAAAAATAACGGAGGGGAATAAAGAAAGGCTGCAATCGGGAAAACGTGGCAGCTGGACGATTCTCTTGCTTCCGAACGCTTCTTTTCCTTTGAACGCTTTTATCTCGAACGTGACTTACTCGTCTTTTCCGGCAATCATGGCTGCGTGTTTCATGAACCAGAGACCCACGTTTATGCTGATATTAGCTGCCTCGTAAACCGAATCAGCGCTCGCGCTGAAAAATAATTAATGAGTCAAGCACAAAGTAAACGGTTCTTGTAACGCGCGAAAGATGAATTTCGGAGAACTTGTCAATCATTCCCAGAGACTTCCTGCTTGATGTACCTTGAGGTATCTTGTTCGGCAAATCGACAGGAGATTCAGAAGCGAGCTGCTTCGATTACGAAGATAAATGTAAGATAATATGATAATCGCATACAGCGCACGTAAAAGTTTGTCGATTCAAACAAAACCCAACAGAGCTCAAAAAACATGAAGAGACAGCTCCAGTCGATGTGGCTAAACTTTAACTGAATTTTAACGAGACTTCTATTGCCTCGTAATTATAAGTCTCCAACTCCAACATATGTATTAAAAATAACTCGTGAGAGCTCAGCGGCACCTCAAGGACGATCTTGAAGTTAGCGTCGTTGGAAGGCAACGACAATTAATTATTTTTCATTGATAAAATGTTCTTTATGGCCGTTTCAGGCTATGATAATATTCGAACGTTTTTACATATTTTTATTACAGAATTACGACCTCAAGGTCCAAAGAAAGGCTTTCGATAAGAATAAAAAGGAGAAATAACAGAAAAATTGTTGCATTCCAACGATGCAAACTTCAACGTCATCCTCAAGGTTGTTGTTACCAGGCATCAGGCCATCGGTAAATGATTAGTGTAAATTTTGTTCATGACCCAATAGAAGCGTAGTAGATAGGTAGGTTTACGAGAAAAATTGAATCTGTTGAAATTATTTTAGGCACACCGTTATTTATTTTTTCTTGAAGACTTTGAAATTGCTATGACTCGAGAAAGAAAACTTATTTAATTTTATTCTTTCATTTTTATATTCTACACCAAATACCTCAAAAATGGATAGTCTCAACAATCTCATGAAATATTGCATATTTTGACAAATCATCAAACGGTAGTTTTAGAAACATGATATTGAAGTTTGCACTGCTGGAATGCAAGGAATGTTGATTCTTTTCATTAGCCGAAAAGAGTATGCAAGTAAGACTAGAAAAAAAACTTCTAGTAAAACTTTCAACGCTTTTTTCTATAAGCTCTGTTTTTCAAAATGCTATACACGAATTCTCGTTATCTGAGGAACTAATTGACTTGACATTTGATACACTTAATCAGTGTAGTAGTAGTTTAGTCTTGATCGACGTTTTTCTTCTCAACTTTTTTTTCGTTAGTTATTAGCAATGTCTTTTTTCCTTAAAAAATCGAGAAAAAAATTAAAACATTTTTTTTGCTGATTGAAACACAATAATAAAAAAAAGCCTGGTCAAGTGTTAGCCAATATTATGATTGAACATTTTTTACAAAGATTTTTGGTAGCCTAACCCCTTAATCTATTTAAAGAAATGATGGAACACGATAAAAATGGAAAAACAAAAATTAGAAACAAATTTTTGATGCATTTATACAAGGCAAACTTCAAAGCCATTAAAAAACTGACTTTTGGCACTGCCAACAAATTTCCAGAACTAAAGTAACGACAAATTTGCACAAACCATTCTGAATTCCTTTTGGATTACTACGTATTGTTTTCCAGCTTGTTTTATCAAAAATTGCAACGTGTAGAAGGAATACCTGGCGGTAGGTCCGAGCATCGAGTGGGTCCACTTGAAGACGAAAGCGTTTCGTAATTTGCTGGGATTGGGCCTTCCGACTCTGTTGGCCTGTTCCTCGCTGGTCTCGATTTCCCATATCAGTCCGTACAAGAGGCCCAAGTATGCGGCGAACGCCGGCTCTATAGCATCGCTCGTGTTGTTAGGATTCTTTATAAGATCGAGTAGTCGATGCCGCGATAGCTTGAGATCGCTACGGAAACAATGAATAACGTAAAAAAGCTCCGTATTTTTGCGTCTTGAAAGTTGCGATCGCGTCTCGCGAAACGTCATTGAATAAAAATTTCCCGTGGCATCCTCGGGAAGATGCTCGTAATTATGCGATTACACAAATTAGGTTATCTCGGTGTGCAACGACGCGAAAGAAAAAGAAAACAAACCTGCAGAGCCGTTTAGTAGCCTCGGTCGGTCTGTCGATTTTGAGATCGAAATTCTGAGCTGTCGTCGCTTTTAGCACGTTACGATGAAACCAGTGTGCCATTTTCGATCCACGATTCTTTCTTCACTGCGAGCCCTTCAATTTCACGAGAAGTTTTTATTTTTAGTTCCGTTATCGGTTATCAGCAAGTGAGATTTGACAGAACGACAGGTGGATGCAAAACACGCCGAAATACACACTACTTTCACGGCGTATTTTTTTCTTCTGCTCAAAGCGCTAAAAAACACGGAGACAAGCTAAAAACCGAGCTGACTCTCACGAGCCATCTCTGTGATGCTTTCGAACTGCTAGGGGATCGAGCTTCGGAGCGATGGCCGCTACGCGGCGCTAGTTTCCGAATGCTGCGTATTGATTGATCTGGGACGATTTTATGAATATCCCGCAGTTTTTACGACTGTGAACTAAATCTGCGAAGAAATTTAATAGTGCGATTGGTTAATGGTCCAATTAAGTGATAAATTGTTTCGAAGTGGCGTGAGAAAGTTTGCAGATGTTTGAGCGTGTGCTGTTCGCGCGTGACGCTACTCCATACTGTCTTACCGACCGAGTAACAGCTATCAGCGCGTGACATGTAGACGGACAAGTTACAGCTCTGGCACTGACTAGATACTCTATGAGAAGACTAGACGGATATGTTTTTTTCTGTGATTCTTCTATTCACATAAGCTAATCTAGGATAAGACAACCTAAAGTATCAGTGTTTTCTTTTTTGCAAGTAGATAACTGAATAAGGGCGAGTAAGATCGACGAGCAGGCAGCGCTGCTGCCGGCGAAAAGATTTTGAACTAAAGTTTGCGCGATCGGTGCGCGAGCGGTGCGTGAAGTGCCATAATGGCATTTTTTTCGCCGAGGGCCGTATTTTGTGGGGGCATAAACAGGGCTCTTCTGAATCATTGGTGAATTACGGTGGCGCTCAATAAAATAAGTCACAATCAATTATTATGCCGAACGATAAACTGGAATAAAAAAATCGGGCAAACTTATTACATTTCAAGATTTTTACTTTTTCTCTGACAAATCGCGGCTGCGAAAATTCTTCTGCTAGTCACGTTTTTCTAAGTTTCATAATTAATATTTTCTTTAAACATTCGGTGAACTTATTGTCGTTACGGAACCGTTAAAATTTTTTACATGCGTGAGGAGTTTATATCAGGCGTCGAGAGTTATTTGGTATATCAATTATTAGATAGAAATGTGGCCAGCGTGTCGTCTTCACAACGTGCCTAAATAAAGACGATTTTTTAAGTCGTAATTTTTCGTTAGTTCGGCGACTTGGCTCGAAATTTTACCAGTATACTGAGGTGTATTTTTACTTGACTATAGACGAAAACGAGCAAATCGTTAAATATTCGGGTTCGTGAAAGGAATGGCTTGAAGATAAAAACGGTGCTACCTATCTCGTGTCATCTTTAAGGTGTTAGGCTACTGTGAAAATTTCGAAAAACCGTTCGTAGCTTGAAGCAATTCAAATTGAAGAAAAAGCTCCAACATATGGTGCAGAAATCGTAGATTGACGGTAAACTTATGATTGCAATAATATAAATGCGAGTAAAACTTTAAACGCGTTTTTCTCGAAATGATGCTTTTCAAAACTGTGTATGCGATTTCTTGACATCGAATGAACTGATTGACTTGAAATTTGGTACAGTTATTCAGTGTATTATTATTTTTTAACTACTTTAACTCGACTTTTTTTTCATCAGTTATTGATGCCATTTTTCCTCGAAAAAAAACGAAACAAAATTCATTTTTTTTTTCATCTTCGAATTTCACGTTTAGGTTGCATCCAAACAAACAACCCGAACCAAACCCAGCGACGTTTCCGAAGTCACTGGGACAAGTGACTTTTCCGAAAAATGAGTTTTTTGGGTTTGTTTGGGTTAAACCCCAAATCCATTTTTCGGAAAAGTCAATTATCTAAAGAATTACCATAATGAATTTTGAAGGAAAAAGCGAGGTGAATGAAAAATCGTTTCGACATTTATTTCTATGTACATTAATAAAGTTGCGTTTCAACCCGAACAACCCCAAACACTCATTTTTCGGAAATGTCACTTGTCTATTATAAGAATTACTTTAACTTTTTCGAATAACCCCGATTTTTGGATCGTCAAAGAAGCCTAACCCCTTAATTTCCATCTGTCATCAAGGCGCAGAACATACGAATCCGTTGAATCAAAGAATCAACCCGCTTCCAAATGGAGAAGGTTTTTTCAAAAAAGTACAATTCGGGCCGCCAAGTTCACGCAGCTTCGCGCATATCAGCTGTCAAAGCGCCCCTCCGTCTATGCTGACACTTCCTCTCCGACGCCTCTGTCCTTCGTTACAAGGCCCACAAGTCTGTTGCAAATGCTCTCCGTATCCACGGTATCTACAAATTCCACAAACTAAACGACAGTAGGGAACTCTCCCACGTGTATTCTCGTGATCCGCGATGATCGTAGCAGACAAATATTCGATCGCTTGATCCCCTCCCTTCCCCGCCCGCGCCTCGCGGTGTACGCAGAACGAGAATGTACAATTGATACAAGTGCGATTGTTGACGTTCGAAGGTGGGAAGAAAAAGAAAGAAAACTTGGTGGACGGTCGGACAGTCGAGGTAGGTAAAGCGTTTCCTGACGAACCATTGTCTCTCGATCTTAATTGACGCGTGACTCTCGCAGTCATCGTCACGAACGCGCTTATCGACGTACGTGAATTCACTTCGTTAAATCATTCTGTGAATAATTTATGTTAAGCGCGATGCGGAGCTTTGTTCCTCGGTGACGTGTTGAAATTTAATAATTCGGAGCGCAACAAACCGCGATTTCGTTCGTAATTGTGTCCGCTGTAACAATAATCGAAATATTGGAGCGCTAAGTGCAGTTCTTAGTCTCGTCACGAGTTTCAAATTTATCCACAAGCGAATCTCAACGCGCATCGTAAATTTTTGACAGTAACGAGTGAAAAAAAAATCTTCAGGGTGTAAAACGGGCATGCAGGAATGGCGACGGGAAGCGGCGGAAACTTTATAAGCAAACCGGCTAGAGGATGGCTCCATCCGGATCACCTGGTCAGCAAGGAAGGCATCACTTACGCCGTTCGAGTGAGTGGATAGTAACGACAAACGGTATGTGCTTTTCGCGACCGTTCACCACTGACCTAGTCCATTTTTCCAGTACATCGGCTGCCTCGAGGTTTACACATCTATGAAGAGTTTGGATTTTGACACGAGATCGTGCGTCGCTAAGTGAGAACCGTTTCTGCTTATACACGTAGCGGCGCAGTAGCTGGATGGTCATTCTAACTACCACCTGCCACTCGCTTTCGAATTTTACAGATGCGATTGGTATATTGTCATGGATTAGTAGATTTTTACTGGAGAGCGACGGATAGAGCTTGGTGTTCCGAGATAAGATAAGACGAGTAGGCTCCAAGATAATTAAGGGGCTACATTCATCTAGAAGCCCGTAAAAATTGCCCATTACCGAATTTTTTTTGTGGCAAACTGTTGGTGAAAAGGAAATGCATTTTTTTAAACACAAGGTTAAATACATTAAGAGCCTCAAAGAAAGTCAGGTAATTCTTTAGATAAGTGACTTTTCCGAAAACGAGTTTGTTTGGGCTTGGGTTTGTTTGGTTTGAAGCCAAACAAACAAACCCAAACCTGAGCTAACTTATTTTTGTTCGGGTTGTTCGCTAAAACCCAAACACGTAATGTGTGGATTTGTTTGGGTTAAACCGCAACCACGTTAAAACAAATATAGACATTACGTGTTTGGATTAAACCCAAGCAAACTCATTTTTCGGAAAAGTTACTTATTTAAAGAGTTACCGATAATCACCATAAACTATAAAAAAACAGCAAAAACAAACGGTCCATATGAAACCTTAAAACCACAGGTTATTCAAGTTAACAAAAAATACGAGTCACTGACTATCGTCAATGTTTAAAATAATTTTTTTTAACAAAAAAATCATTTTCACGTAACTATTCAAGAAATGAAAAACGATTTTAAAAAAGTGAGAGGCGATACTATCGAACAAAAATATTTGTGGAAAATGCAATTTTTTTACCCACTTAGGTGGATGTAGCCCGTTAAGCAATTTATATAAAGAAAAATAGAGGGCATTTTTTCTAAATTTACTTATAATGAAATAATCGCAATTAAAGAATATCAAACTCTTTTTTAAAATATCGATTGCGTACTTATCTTGCAGCCTTTTAATTACTTGATTATCTGGCTTTATTAATTAAATTGCTTATTTCATTGATTAGGCTACTGAAACTATAAGTCAAGTTATCTTATTTTATCTTGCTTGATTAATTAAATTGCTTATTAAATGTTCTGAGATAAGATAAGATAAGAAATAGAGGCTACAATGTTGCAGCCTTCTTTCGCTTGTAATTGAGTAAACGGCCAAAAGGGTTCTCAAACCCCTAGAAGAGGGTATTCTTCTAAATTTGCACTTAAAGAAACAATGGTCATTGAAGAATATCAAACTTTTTTTTTCACATAAATTGCTTAATTATCTTGCAGCCATTTACCGCTCATTCATCTTGCTTAGCTAGTTGAATGGCTTATATAAATTTCTTATTCAAATTGTCCAATTATCTAATTGAGCAATCGAATTAATTAAGCAAGATATATTAAGATCAAATATGGTAATCGAGATAAAATAAAAGATTAATTTACTATATAAAATAAAGTATAAAATAATGTAAAAAGATTAAATGACTTAATTAACTTAGTTGCTTATCCAAATCGCTTGATTATCCAATTAAGCCAATACTATTTTGAAGGAAAAGTTTCATATTCTTCACTTACGACTTACTTACGGTTCTCTCGATTACAGGCCCTCATAAAAATGAAACTTTTAAGAAGTCCTTGCGAGCCAAAAGTCAGAGTACAATGCCCGATGAAGCTTGTTTTTTTGCTCTTGGAAAGAGCATCTCGAACAGTCCTGGTTTTCGCGGTAGAACATTCGTAAAGTGCACTTACAGTGTTCACTGGTACAATGCACGTACCAATGCTTCGAATTGATCACGATTTTATTTCAATTTTCATAGAGAGTGCATAAATCGCGTTTGCGAGGCAGCCGGACTTAAATCGGCAGACAAGAAGAGACGAGTGGACAGAAAAGTACTGAGAGCGATTGCCGACAAACCGTGCATGGATCATGCCGGAGCTAACATCAATTTGACCATAAGCAGTTGCAGTCTAGCGCTCACGATACTCGAGACTGGTCAAACAATCGCGAAACACGAGATGCCACGAATATCGTTCGCCTCGGGCGGAGACACGGTACGTGTTGTCAAACTCATCTCTGCAATTCGAATCGTCTCGTCATCAAACATACCTCTTATCAACAGGAAATTCTCGATTTCGTCGCTTACGTGGCGAAAAATATGCAAGATTGGCGAGCGTGTTACGTACTCGAATGCGGCGGTGGTCTCGCCCAGGAAGTCATATCCACCATTGGCCAAGCCTTCGAACTGAGGTTCAAAGAATTCCTCACGAAGCCATCGTTGTTGCAGTGAGTAGCTCACGTTGGTTTGCCATCGTTGCGAAGCTAATCGTTCTGGAATGTCTTACTTTGGGTAACTTAATATCGCGACTCCAAATTCAACAAACGAATACGTTGTTTCCTCAATGCTTCGTATACAATGCCGGCGAGACTTGTGGACACACTTTTCGCCAATTTCCGGCCATGGTCCGTATCAAAACGAATCTTCTAAAAATGTATACGTTTCGAAATGGATCGTCTAAAATGTATACGTTTCAAGTTTTAATCAGCTTAGCAATTTTTTGGAGGACTTTTTTCCGTCTTGGTATTTTGTCTTAAGGGGGGATTGTCTTTTTTTTCGCAAAATTTACCGCTTTTTGGGAATTTTTTTGTGAAGAAAGTATACAACGGAAAACTTGTGGAACTTGGCATATAGTTTTATTGATCTGTTTACTACATACAAAAAAATTTTTAAACAATTTCATCAAAAAATCCGCCTCCCACCCCCTTCGACGCGCGATGGTCCTTTTTTGATGATGTGCACGATTACAGCCTTCACGTTCATCCTGCAACAAAAACCCAAAAAGCATTTTACTTTAGACACATATAGCTATCGTTCGATGAAGGGAAAAAAAAAAGAAATTGACGATTTGGTGACGTTTTGAACTTGAAGTATCGATTTTTCGAAAAAAATTGATCGATTTTTTGTTATAAATAAAAAACTATTAAACGTATTGCTTTTTTGCTTCATCCAACGATAAAAGGATGTCAGCTGAGCATTCTGTCCAAATTTGAAGGCAATCGGTTGAATAGTTTTTGAGAAATCGTGCACACCATCAAAAAAGGACCATCGCGCGTCGAGGGAGGTGGGAGGCGGATTTTTTGATGAAATTGTTTAAAAATTTTTTTGTATGTAGTAAACAGATCAATAAAACTATATGCCAAGTTTCACAAGTTTTCCGTTGTATACTTTCTTCACAAAAAAATTCCCAAAAGCGGTAAATTTTGCGAAAAAAAAGACAATCCGCCCTTAAATCTTCTAGTTCTCGAGGTACAGCAAATTTTTCAAATAGCAGCATTTTGCCCAATAAAACTGTCTAACCTCGCGGGTTAAAATCAGGAAATTTTACAGAGGCAAATTGGAGATGAATTGTAGCGTTTTCAAGTCCATCTAAGAATAAATGTATTTATGTATTCTTTATTCGATCCTCGAAGGGTTACAAAGGGCTTTCGTTCACCTCTCTCATTCCTTCCTCTGCCTGGTCTGTATTTACATTTTCTTTATTCTACTCATTCTACTTAATCCTATTCGCCTTTAGTTATTTACAGTCCGTTTGCTCTTAAGGAGGTACGATTACTTCCACAGGGTCAAAAAAGAGTCTACATTTATTTTACCCGCAGCTGCTCTGATTTATGTTTACTTATGTTGATTATTCGTATTATCGATTATAGTGTGCCGAATGTTGTGGTAAATGATGGTTTAGTGCACGTGAACAAATAATAACTGAAAAATTAGATTGTCAACGACTCGGTAGTGATCGTCGTAATAATATTAACTTAATCAAATTCAAGCCTGCTAAAATAGGCTTGAATTACCTCAGCGGAATTCACACGATAGGCAGAATATAATTATACATATTATTGATACGTGATAAATGATAAAACTCCATAAATTGTTGTTTGCATATTTTGTGGCGGCTTCTATTCAAATTCATTTCAAAACAAAGCTGGGTTATGTTCGCCAAACGCATCAGCTGTTACTCGCGACGTTGCTAAGTCCGTGGGTGCTATTTCGTCGTTCTGACAATTTTCAACCGGAAATTGAAACTTTCTTGTAATGTAGTGCTTTAACTACACGGTAAAGATTGATTTTCTTATTTTTTACAATATCTATTATATCTAATCCATCGAATTTCAGTTTTCCAACGGGTTTAGTTGGATACGTGAACAGAAAAACCACGATCACCGCACTTCCGGTTGGCCGTCTCCATAAGACGACGTGCTTCGGTAACTCAAAGTGCTCGACTTTGCAGTTTTATTGCGAAAAAACTAAACGGTCAAAATAGCTCAAGTTTCGACAATAGGCGCAAAAAGTATTCGTCAAAATCATATAAAAATTTCAAATCCGACATTCGGATTCGTAGTAATGATCGTACCTCCTTAATCCAGTTCGCCACGCTTTGTCCCCTTTCCTCCATCCCTTTGCCTTTATTCGTCCATTTATGTTCCGTTTTTACATCTTCTTAGCTCCTTATCGCGCTCGCCCCTCCTCATCGCCGCCTTATTGCTACTTTTTAAAAATAATACGCCATTACTTTTCGTCTCGATTTAAAATTCTTATATTTTTCTGTTTATTGCAAGGTGAAAACATTTTTTTTAATATAGAAAGAGATAATGAGGAAATTTCTCGCAGGAAAATGAAATAAACATGCTCGCGATGCTTTTTCAAGAAAATCTTCATTTACAGTCCGGCACTCAACGGTGTACGAGAGCCCGATCGCGATTACTACAACGATCTTCCTGGCAAAGTACCACCGGACATTGGGCCACCTCCGGTCCCACCGCTTCCCATAAATGCCTCGACTTTGCCCAACCTGAAGCATCACCATTCCTCGCAGAATCACGGGTCCTCAGGCGCGAGTAGCGTTCAGTGTACGGGACTCTCGGATTCTTATTCGAACGGTCGTGGGAGACAGACCCAGCAGTGGCCAGGTGCAGTATGCCAGCGCACAGGAAACTGTAATTGGCGACGAGAAAAATATTTCGATAAGCCGATAATAGACGGCGCGGTGCAAAGCTGCGACGATCGTCCATGTCAGTTGAGTCCGACCTGGGCTGATACTCGGATGGGTGCCCGCTGAGCCGCACAGTGGTCGCGTTCACGTCGACTACCGGCGAGTGGCAGTTTCGCTGAGTTTCCGATGGTGACCCAACTGAAACTCGGTGATAATATCGCTGCCTCTATCGATCCAGGTTTCTCGCAGTTTCCCTCTGCCCGTATCCACAAAAAAGAGACTCGTAGTGGTAGGGTTTGTTTCGCCATGAGCATTATCCTTCAATTGGTGTCAATCCAATATCTTGATTGGAAATATACAAAACTGCAAAAGTCATTCTGAGAATGTCCAACTTCAAGGGCAATTTTCACCCCTTGAAAATGCCTTTCCGCAGAAAACAGAAAATACGGGTCTCTTAGATTACGATGAAAAATAATGTATCAAAAATTGAACGAAATCGGGGGGGGGGGGGGTGTTCTTGTTAGTCGCTTTCTTTAGTCGTTTTCTTACCATTTGTAGTTTTCCCACTACTTCCGCTCTGATTTCTGCCTTCATCGCTTCGCAGCTACAAATGTGTTCTTTTTTTCTTATTGCCTGCCATACTCCCCTCCCACTTCCCGCGTGGCTTCGGCAAGGTCCACTCCCCACTTTGGCGAGTTTCCATTGATAATTCCTCTTGCTTCATTTGTAAGATATTTTTCGTACCAACCAGAATATTCAACAATTAACTGTAACTGTTTAATTAACTGGGGGAAATTAAAAAATAATGAAAAAAATAGAGACGAGTTTGAAAGAAAAAAACGTTCGTTCTTTCGACCATAATTTTCATATAAAAAGTGATATATTCTATACAATTTTCAATTCATCGACGAAAAGAGCTCGTACTTGGCTGTTAAAACAATCTAAGAAGCTACAGTTAAGATTTCAAGTCGATTGGACGAAAATTGTTCGAGTTCTGCTGTGTGTCGATTTAAAAAAAAACATGGTTTTGAGAACAACGGTTTTATAGACGCCACAGCTGATGATTTTTTTCCGTGATCTAATGCCACCTATTGGTAGAAAATAGAACTATTTTTAGTTGGTAACCTTTTCCCCCAGAGGCCTCGAAAACCAATTTAAAACTGTTTTTTTTCAGCTATAAACGAATAGGCATAATATTTTTAAAGGTTCAAACGATTTTTTTAGTGCTTAAAAAACGATTTTTCGAGAATTTTACAGTGTTGTCCTTTAAGTCAATCCTTAAGGAATACCTCAAAACACACTTCGGCTACCTTCCTTCTTCCATATTTATTATTCCTGCCAGGTATTTCGTTGCTCTTTTCCAGGCCTTTTTTCACCCCTCTGCACCCCGATTCCATTCTCCAAATATAGTTTGGTGTATTCCGACTGATTCCCATAGCCATTTTTACATATTTTCCCTGCCGTCTCGCCCAGGCTTTCTTCTTCCTTCAACCCCATGCTTCTGGCCCATATAACATACCATTTACAAAAAAGAGAGCAACATTTTAATTACTTGCGTTCGATTTAAAAATATTCACGATAAAAAAAGATGTCTCAAGATTCACTTCAACTTCAAGTGTAGAAATTTCGTTCGTTTTTGCAATTTCAATATCGTCTTTATCGTTTGTTTCCGCAGAAACGGGAAATTTGATCGATCTCAGTACAGACGGCTCGTCCAGTAGCGCTGCGCCGAGTCTGCAGGCTGAACACAATTACGTCAATGACACGGTGATAGCAGCGAGTCGGGACAACCGACGAGACCCAGCAGCCTTTTTTGACGCCTTTGACATGCGTACGTATGCTAAAATTATTTGGAATTACCCAATAGATGCGTCGAAATAAAACTTGGATTTTTATCGAAAAGTACTGATTCATTTTGCAAAAATGGGTAAATATATTTTATTGAATATAATTGGCATCGTTTGCTATAACGTTTTCCAATTTTTTGGTAACTTGTGAATGCCATCGTGAAAAATCTGCTCAGGCTTTGATGCGATCCTTTTGTCGGACCATTTGTTATTTCTTCGAAATGCTTGAACCGCTGCTCAGCAAGTGTGTGGGTGGCGTCGATCAAATCGAGTGATAAATTGATAGAGCCGGGTCTGGTGAATACGGTGGGTGGGGTAACATCCCATTCAAGTGCCTTCAACGTATCTTGGACTGCTTTGGCTACATCTGGCCTGGCATGTGGCAAAATCACTCTACCTTGTCTTCTAGCCTAAATTCGGCGCGTCGTTGGATATATTACGCTCGAACTAAAAAATGTTTACGATCTTACGAATTGGCGTGTATCAAATTTGAAATACGACGTTTCAAAACACAACAGCCGTTAACGAAATCGAGTATGGTGTTTGTGAGCAGCATCATCCGTAAGAAAATCGAAGTTTCATTTCGACACACCTTATATAACGACGTTATATTAGGTGTGTCGGAAAAATAATTTATTTGTTTTTCTCAAATAAATTGTCAAAAATTACCCTTGATTTTGCCCGCGTAAAAGGTATATTCCCCCTTATATTTATATATTATATATTATTTATATATTATATATTATTATACATCCCCTTATAATCCCCCTCGTATATTTCCCCTTAAAATTAAAAATTAAAATTGGTGTGGAAATGGCGTGTAATGCGTCATATATATCAAAAGGTATCAAAAAGTTTCGAGACTAGTTATGTAACACGCCACCAGAGCTAGTGGCGAAACTATTTGATACCAGTAGCGTATATTTTCGAGTCTACCTTCTAGTGGATCGCACTGCATATGAATATTCATTCGAACCCGTTATGTGTCTTTCAGAGCCTCTGAGCACTGCGATATCCGAGATGACGAAGCTCAGCCCTCGAACACAGAAGCAACAGCTGAAGCAAGAAGTTTGGTTCCACGGTAGTGTCAGTCGTAGCGAGGCCGAGTCGATGTTAACGAAAGACGGAGATTTCTTAGTTAGGGAGTCACAAGGCTCGCCGGGGCAATACGTTCTTACTGGAATGAACAACGGTACACCGAAGCATCTCCTATTGATCGATCCGGAGGGTGTGGTGAGTCGCCGAAACGAAACGGAAAAACGACAAATGTTCGATTTCAGAATGAAAGAAAAGAGCGTATGAAGAGTAAATATTGTTGTTTTAGGTGCGAACGAAAGATCGTATATTCGACAGTGTCAGTCATTTGGTTAATCATCACTGCGACAACGCTTTGCCGATCATTTCAGCGGACAGCGCACTCGTGCTCCGATATCCGGTTCCTAGACGCACCGAGTATTGAATTTTTCGGGGCCTCGCGCAGGTAGCGATCGAAAAAACGAAAGAAGACGAAAGAACGAAAATATCGTATACAAAGCGCACACGGGGATAATTGTATGTCGCCTGGAGGGTGTGTGTCAAGTGTGTTACGATCGAATCTCGAACATAACTCATTTCTCGTTGACTTTTATTCACGATACTTCGAGGATATCGCCAAGCATAATTTTATCACGATTGATCCTCTCATCCTTCTTCTCGCCACATCCTCGATCAAAACCGCGATAATTTTATTTTTATATGAATTTGTTCAAACTCCTAGCAATCACGATTCATATGTAACTAGAGATATTTTAACGGCCATTTCTCCGAGCGTCTTGGCGATTTTTTTTGCACGTACTGCAAAAGTCGCTTCGAATCTAGATGAAAGGATATATATACATATATACAAATATATAAACATACGTATGTCCACGTACTGGTTTCATTTTTGCATTTTCGTACGTCGTCGGCGTTTCGAGAGACCTTAAGGTATTCCTTTCGTAGAGGGCCGTATGTTACGGTGGCCCTTCTGAATCATTGGTAAATTACAGTGGCGCTTGATAAAAATAAGTCACAATCAATTGTTATACCCAACGATAAACTGGAATAAAAAAATTCGCTAAATTTAGTAGATTTAGACATTTTTACATTGTCTCTGAAAAGTCGCGGCTGCAAAAATTCTTGGCTACTCACATTTTTCGAAGTTTTATCATTAATATTTCAAACATTCGGTGAGCTGTTTTTATTGTCGTTGCGGAATCTTTAGAATTTTTTACCCGCGTAGAGCAGTTTATATCAGGTGTGTAGTTATTTAGTGTATAAATTATTACACAGAAATGTAGTCACCGTGTCATCTCCGTAAAGTGCCGTATAAATGTGAAGATTTTTAGGGTCGTCAATTTTCGTGGAAAGTTCGCTATTTTTACCAGTATACTGGGGATGTATTTTTACTTCATTTCAATTGGTCTTTTTACTTCATTACACTGATCACGAATTTCATAGTGAAAACAACCGCAAATTCGGTTTTCAGGGTCAAAACTCACAAGAACTCATTAAAAACAAAGATTTTTCTATTTTATTTTGATAAATGTTGATCTTTGAGGAAAATGTTTCATACAAAAGTTGTAGCCTATAAAAAGATTGATCTTTTATGTACTATACAGTTTTTGTCTAAAACCATTCAGTTTCGTGAAAAAATGGGATAATCCTCCAAGTAAATTTTGCTAACCTTCATTAGCTTCGATATTATCTACTTACGCACTTTACCGCAGGAAGGTGTAGTTCAGTCTTTAAAGTGCATGCTTGTTGTTTCCTTTTTATGTATTATTTTGCCTTTCTTTTTGTATTTTATTTATTGTATTTTATTTTGATAAATGTTGATCTCAGAGAAAAATGTTCCCTACAAAAGTTGTAGCCTATAAAAAGATTGATCTTTTATGTATTATACAGTTTTTGTCTAAAAACATTCTGTTTCGAGAAAAATGGGATAATGCTCCAACAAGTAAATTTTGCTAACCTCAATTAGTTTCGATATTTTCTATTTACGCACTTTATCGCAGGAAGGTTGTAGTTTAGTCTTCAAAGTGCATGTTTATTTTTTGCTTTTTATATATATTTTTTTACTTTTCTTTTTGTATTTTAGTTATATTTTATTTTAGGCTTGTTTGTAATTGATTTCCTTTTTTTATTTTTTCCTTTTTTTATTTTATTTGGGCCTGTATGGGTTTGTAAGACCTCCAATCTTTCCGCGGTAAAGTCCGTATGTATATAATATCGAAACTAATGGAGTTTGGCAACATGTACTCATTGGCGTATTATCCCATTTTTCTCGAAACAATGGTTTCGGACACAACCAGCATGCGACATAAAAGATCAATCTTTTTACAGACTACAACTTTTGTGAGAAATATTTTTCTCCACGATCAACATTTATCAAAGTAAAATAGAAAAACTTTCAAAAAATCAGTTTATGTGAGTTTTGACGTTGAAAACCCAATTTGCGTATAGTTGGCTTCTAGGAACTTTATCCCAGACGAAAATTAGTTAACTGTCGAATATTCGGCTTCGTGAAAGGAATACCTTGAAAACTCCGTCGAAACAATATCCGTTCGTTGAAAATATGGGGCGTCTTATTACAAGGTCAGCTCGGCCCGAATCCTCGAACCGACGAATTTTCGAGAGGAACGTCGCAAATTTATAGAATACTACAAAAAACAAACCTACATATTTCCTGACAATTACTACAAATTCTTGAAAAGTGTTATCGTAGAAAATTGTTCATTTGAGGGGCTACATCTACCTACAAAAGTGAACAAAATGGACGTTCCATTTTTGCATTTTCCCTAAGTTTCAAGTGTTGAGAATATAAACTATACATTTTATATCGACATATTAAAAATTGACGAAGTTATGGAATTCCACATAAAGCACATTCGGGATTTGCTACCTGGCGCGGCGCGTACGGAAGACTCGCCTTCACGGTATTCAGCATTCCAGCTGTCCTTTCGATCTACATCGTGGGTGCTGTTGGCACAACAATAGAGTCCCATGAAGCTGCAATTGCTGCTGAGGGTACTTTATATGGCCCTGGGATTGACGATTAGCGGTAAGGTTAAAAATTCTTCACATACTCACGCAGATTAAGAATATGTTTGAACCACAACGCTGGTCGTCAATTGGGGACGTTTTCCGCGCACCATTGTAAACAAAAGTACGATAACAATTTTCAATTTTAATTTGCTCCTAAAAATAACAAAAAAAATTAATTCCACAAGATTATTCGCTTTTAGTAGAATAGTATAGTTCTCTAAAAATCCGCTGTCACTCGAGAATTGCGAGGTCCCAAATAAAATGTTTACAGGAAAGAGAGATCGATTTAAAAGAACTAAACAGATTAGGGTTCAAAAACAGTAAGTTTTGATTTTGCCTGGTTCTGGTCGAAAAAGCGCGAAAAGTGTGTCCAATCTTACGACGGTATTGTATGTGTATATATAGATTTCCATTCGCTAAGGGCCTAACTGATATTTAAATGATATGTGCATCTGTAGAATCGATAAATCAAAAACTATTTGATTTTTCGTTCAGTCGTCGATCGTCTCCTCTTCTCCCATGTCGAGATTGGCCAGCTGCGAAAGTGTCATCGGAACGTCCAATTTGTCTTGAGAATTCGTTCGGTCATCCCCGTACTGGGAAAACAATAATTTTGTCCAAAATAAAACACTGAGTTGAAAAAAATATAGAAAGATTGCATAAAAATCACATTAAATTCGTTCGATGTTCTCTGATTTGAACTTAGGTACTGAGAATCTTTTAGTTTGGTCGTTAATCGATTAATGCTAAGGTATTCTGCTTTGATAAATAATACGATTTATTTTTTATTGGAAAAAAATCGAACTTCGAAATAGAATTTAACGTTTGGTTCACGCGAAAATTTCCAAAACGGTTTCGGATTTTATCGCTTTTCAAAAAGAACAATTATTAATATTTAATTGATTGATTTGATGAACAATCTCGATATTAATATTTGATTGATATATATATATATATATATATATATATTGTTATATAATTTAATGTTTTAAAAAAGGCGTAGTGCCTCGTGAACACGAAAATTCAATACCTGCTAAGCCACAGTCAAAACTAATAAACTTATAGAGTATTTTTCGAACTTGGGATATTACCAAAATCTCTGGAGGATACTGATATTTGAACTTTCGTTTTTCAACGACTATCTCAGTCTCCTCCTCCGCTGATTCTTCTTGGATTTTGTAAATCAGAGAATTGGGCAAAAGGCCTGATCTCGGCCATTTTTTAAATTTCACCATCTCTCGCGAATCTTCTGTGTAATCCTCCAAGCTGGGCATGCTGTACCCTACGAAAATAATAATCTTCCATCAATTGAACAAATCGATCGGACGTTCTCGAAGAACACGAAGAAATATGTAAGCTGAAACTCAGTGAAAAAAAGGCGCGCGTACGACATCGTAGAAGCGTGCAAAGGCATAGGAGGATGCATCAGAAGTATGAAAAACATTAACCATAAATCATTCTGAATATTTCAGGCTGATTGTAAACTTTTTTCTCGGGAGAATAGTTCTCGGCGTTTTGGAACGTATCAGGTTCAGGTTTATCGTCCTCAGCTGTTTTCTTCGACGTATCCAACAATTCCATCAGGTGTTTGTCCCAGGCTTCTTTGCTCATTATAGATTTATCGCCCACCAATCGTACTCCCTTGATCGTGCCTTCTTTGATTCGCTGAATATCTGGAGAAAAATCGTCTCAAGCCTGAAAACAGTAACGTACAAAAGCCAAGCTCTCAAAAGCAGGGAGAGATGAGAGCAAACCTTCGTCCCTGTATCGCAGATTCAGTGCTATTTGTTTCAGCAGCATGTGTTGAAGATTGGGCGCTTCGGAATTTTCGGTATCGAGAGATCCAAACGGAGTACTGCTGACCGGATGGAGAGCTTCGTCACGATCAACTTCCTCCTCGTAAATGCGATAGTCAACTTTCTCGGCTATCACCACGTCGTCCAAATCCTGGGGAATCTCTTTGCTGATTATTCGCGCTCTGTACTCCGGCGATAGATCTGGAATATTTTGGAATATTTTAACATCTTCAACTTACTTTTCACTCGCTCTTGCGCCAATGCGAGTTGTGCAAAATTCGTTTCCACTGTACGATTCTCGTACTTACGATTCTCATAAGGAATTCTGTAGAGATGTTTTCCAGCACTGAATACTATATCGCCCCTGAGGGACGAGAAAATGATGTATCTAGCAGCTGTATTTATGTGCAATATCTTGAGTAGTTCGTTCTGCTGGTTCCATATACGAATGGTCTTGTCCAGTGAGGAGCTTGCACAAATGTCCAGAGATTCCGACGTGCAGATACTCGTAATGAGAGCCGAATGCTCTTTCGATTCATGATGATCCAATCTTACTGAAACGATGGTTGGGCTTGTGAAAAAAATCATTCCAAGACGCAGAGAAAATGAAATTCATAGTAAACCATTGAAAAATATATATATATAAATACGAAATCGTGAATGAATAAATATAAATATATAGTGGGTTAACCCATAGATAGGCCGGTTTCTTAGATCGTATTTTTCGTCACGGACAAGTCGGTTTTGGGAGGGCCTTGGAAGTCTAGCGAAGAGATGGAAGAGCAGAAAAGATGGAAGAACTCGAAGGCGAGTATGTTGCACATTAAAAAATAATTTTCTGTATCTTAATTTTGAAAAATAAAAGTATAAAAAAACCACTTCATTCTTGGGACGACCCAATAAATCGGAGATAGAAAGAATAATGCTATATATAGAATATATAACATATATATAGAATAATAATAATGTTCTATTATCGAAAAGAACAAAATAATAGAAAATTGCGGTCAAGAGCATGTCGCCCCACGCATGAAAAAAGGTTTCGGTAACTTCTTAGGTAAGCAGTTCGAATATTCAATTGAAAATTGATAACTCTTTGGGACATGTTATCTTCTTTCTAGTATCGTCGAAAGTATCGAATAGAATGTCGTCAAATTGAAAACCGTTTTCTTCTTTTTCGGGGCCAGGTTGAAATTCCAAACTTTGAATGTTCCGAAGGTTTGAAATTCCGAATTTTAATGTTCCGAAATTCAAGATCAGAATGCTCAAAGCTCCGAAAAAATACTACCCCGAAAGAACAAAACGCCGAGAATCTGAAGACCGCAAAAATAATTCGGCTACGGAAGTTTTAAACGTTTCAAAATTTTCAATAAATCGATGAATTACTTTAAGCATTTTTTGTTTATTGAGAAGTGATTTTACGTCAATATTGAAATTTGTCTAGACAATGTTATACGTTCTACATCATTTACAGTCAACTGTGTACACTTTCGCTGGCATGATCTTTCAGATTTTCGGAGTTTTGATCGTTTGGGGTAATATTATTTCGGAGCTTTGAGCGTTCTGATCATTCAAAGTTCGCAATTTCAGCCCGGCCTCGTTTTCTCTCCAATGCTCATTATTCGACAGTGATCGCTGTTTAAAAAATGCTATTTCAAGGACTCACACCTAGTTGAAATTTTGCAAAATATCGATTTTTGCTAGTCGACGGATTCTCAAAATACATTTCAAAAATATTCTCTGAAAACTTCAAGTCGATTCGTTCAAAATTGGAGACTTGAATTGAGGAAAATCGAAGACTATCGCAAGATCGGTGAACCCGATATCTTAAAAATCACTGAACCGGTCAACTTCAAATTCTACAAGCTTCTTTCACATATCAGAAAGTAGTGCTTGACCGAAAGATATTTTTTTTTTTGTATCAGCGAAAATAGAGTGTTTTCCACTGAAAATCGATACTTTCACTTTGAACTGCAACCAATTTTTCAAAAATCAAAATTTGATCAAACCATTCGTCCAGGCGCTGTATAATTCACCTATGTGAAGTTGGCAACTGACTTTACAGGAAGTAATTTTTTTTTTTGCATTCGTTTGTACTCGGTTTGTACCCGTTTGTACCGTCTTAAATTTCGTTTGTACCTTAAGGGGGAAAAAAGTACGAGGGTATGAAAAAATGAACCGCAACCCATTTAGAGCTAAGCAATTTTAATAAACGTGACTGAAAAGAGAATCGTTTGTACCCGTTTGTACCGTTAAAAAATTTTTTTTTGAATTTTTTTTTCAAAATTTTTTCTGAAAAAACAAATTTTCGATTTTTTTAAAAATAAATTTCCGTTTGTACCGACAAGTATATCGTTTGGACCACCTAGAAATTGTTTCTATTCATTCGTATCGGTGAGTACATCGTTTCTACCACCGTGTAATCGTTTATACCCATTCGTACTGACGAGTATATTGTTTGTACCACCAAGAAAACGTTTGTACCCGTCTGTACTATCGAGCAATCGTTTGTACCCGTTCGTATCGACGAGTATATCGTTTGTACCACCGAGAAATCGTTTGTACCCGTCTGTACTATCGAGCAATCGATTGTACCCGCTCGTATCGACGAGTATATCGTTTGTACCACCGAGAAATCGTTTGTACCCGTCTGTACTATCGAGCAATCGATTGTACCCGTTCGTATCGACGAGTATATCGTTTGTACCACTGAGAAAACGTTTGTGCCCGTCTGTACTAACGAGGAATCCTTTGTACCCATTCGTTCTGACGAGTATATCGTTTGTACCAACGAGAAAACGTTTGTACCCGTATGTACTATCGAGCAATCGTTTGTACCCGTTCGTATCGACGAGTATATCGATTGTACCACCGAGAAATCGTTTGTACCCGTCTGTACTATCGAGCAATCGATTGTACCCGTTCGTATCGACGAGTATATCGTTTGTACCACCGAGAAAACGTTTGTACCCGTCTGTACTAACGAGGAATCGTTTGTACCCATTCGTTCTGACGAGTATATCGGTTGTACCAACGAGAAAACGTTTGAACCCGTATGTACTATCGAGCAATCGTTTGTACCCGTTCGTATCGACGAGTATATCGTTTGTACCACC
The DNA here is from genome assembly GCA_951751655.1 of Ophion costatus. NCBI lineage: Eukaryota > Metazoa > Arthropoda > Insecta > Hymenoptera > Ichneumonidae > Ophion > Ophion costatus. The sequence goes on along the minus strand of OX632364.1, from coordinate 22,130,755 downwards.
GAGAAATCGTTTGTACCCGTCTGTACTATCGAGCAATCGTTTGTACCCATTCGTACTGACGAGTGTATCGTTTGTACCAGCGAGAAAACGTTTGTACCCGTCTGTACTATCGAGCAATTGATTGTACCCGTTCGTATCGACGAGTATATCGTTTGTACCATCGAGAAAACGTTTGTACCTGTCTGTACTATCGAGGAATCGTTTGTACCCATTCGTCCTGACATGTATATCGTTTGTACCACCGAGAAAACGTTTGTACCCATCTGTACTATCGAGCAATCGTTTGTACCCGTTCGTATCGACGAGTACATCGTTTGTACCACCGAGGAAACGTTTGTACCCGTCTGTACTATCAAGCAATCGTTTGTACCCGTTCGTATCGACAAGTATGTCGTTTGTACCACCGAGAAATCGTTTGTACCCGTCTGTACTAACGAGGAATCGTTTGTACCCATTCGTTCTGACGAGTATATCGGTTGTACCACCGAGAAAACGTTTGTCCCCGTCTGAACTATCGGGCAATCGTTTGTACCCATTCGTACTGACGAGTATATCGTTTGTACCAACGAGAAAACGTTTGTACCCGTCTGTACTATCGAGCAATCGTTTGTACCCGTTCGTATCGACGAGTATATCGTTTGTACCACCGAGAAATCGTTTGTACCCGTCTGTACTATCGAGCAATCGATTGTACCCGTTCGTATCGACGAGTATATCGTTTGTACCACGGAGAAAACGTTTGTACCCGTCTGTACTATCGGGCAATCGGTTGTACCCATTCGTACTGACGAGTATATCGTTTTTACCATCGAGACAACGTTTGAACCCGTATGTACTATCGAGCAATCGTTTGTACCCGTTCGTATCGACGAGTATATCGTTTGTACCACCGAGAAATCCTTTGTACCCGTCTGTACTATCGAGCAATCGTTTGTACCCATTCGTACTGACGCGTGTATCGTTTGTACCAGCGAGAAAACGTTTGTACCGGTCTGTACTATCGAGCAATCGATTGTACCCGTTCGTATCGACGAGTATATCGTTTGTACCATCGAGAAAACGTTTGTACCTGTCTGTACTATCGAGGAATCGTTTGTACCCATTCGTCCTAACGAGTATACCGTTTGTACCACCGAGAAAACGTTTGTACCCATCTGTACTATCGAGCAATCGTTTGTACCCGTTCGTATCGACGAGTACATCGTTTGTACCACCGAGGAAACGTTTGTACCCGTCTGGACTATCAAGCAATCGCTTGTACCCGTTCGTATCGACGAGTATGTCGTTTGTACCACTGAGAAATCGTTTGTACCCGTCTGTACTATCGACCAATTGTTTGTACCCATTCGAATCAACGAGTATTTCGTATGTACTACCGAGAAAACGTTTGTCCCCGTCTGAACTATCGGGCAATCGTTTGTACCCATTCGTACTGACGAGTATATCGTTTGTACCAACGAGAAAACGTTTGTACCCGTCTGTACTATCGAGCAATCGTTTGTACCCGTTCGTATCGACGAGTATATCGTTTATACCACCGAGAAATCGTTTGTACCCGTCTGTACTATCGAGCAATCGATTGTACCCGTTCGTATCGACGAGTATATCGTTTGTACCACCGAGAAAACGTTTGTACCCGTCTGTACTAACGAGGAATCGTTTGTACCCATTCGTTCTGACGAGTATATCGTTTGTACCAACGAGAAAACGTTTGTACCCGTATGTACTATCAGCAATCGTTTGTACCCGTTCGTATCGACGAGTATATCGTTTGTACCACCGAGAAAACGTTTGTACCCGTCTGTACTAACGAGGAATCGTTTGTACCCATTCGTTCTGACGAGTATATCGTTTGTACCAATGAGAAAACGTTTGTACCCGTCTGTACTATCGAGCAATCGTTTGTACCCATTCGTATCGACGAGTATATCGTTTGTACCACCGAGAAATCGTTTGTACCCGTCTGTACTATCGACCAATCGTTTGTACCCATTCGTATCGACGAGTATTTCGTATGTACCACCGAGAAAACGTTTGTACCCGTCTGTACTATCGGGCAATCGGTTGTACCCATTCGTACTGACGAGTATATCGTTTTTACCAACGAGAAAACGTTTGAACCCGTATGTACTATCGAGCAATCGTTTGTACCCGTTCGTATCGACGAGTATATCGTTTGTACCACCGAGAAATCGTTTGTACCCGTCTGTACTATCGAGCAATCGTTTGTACCCATTCGTACTGACGAGTGTATCGTTTGTACCAGCGAGAAAACGTTTGTACCCGTCTGTACTATCGAGCAATCGATTGTACCCGTTCGTATCGACGAGTATATCGTTTGTACCATCGAGAAAACGTTTGTACCTGTCTGTACTATCGAGGAATCAATTGTACCCATTCGTCCTGACGAGTATATCGTTTGTACCACCGAGAAAACGTTTGTACCCGTCTGTACTATAGAGCAATCGTTTGTACCCATTCGTGTCGACGAGTATGTCGTTTGTACCACCGAGAAATCGTTTGTACCCGTCTGTACTATCGACCAATCGTTTGTACCCATTCGTATCGACGAGTATTTCGTATGTACTACCGAGAAAACGTTTGTACCCGTCTGTACTATCGGGCAATCGGTTGTACCCATTCGTACTGACGAGTATATCGTTTTTACCAACGAGACAACGTTTGTACCCGTATGTACTATCGAGCAATCGTTTGTACCCGTTCGTATCGACGAGTATATCGTTTGTACCACCGAGAAATCGTTTGTACCCGTCTGTACTATCGAGCAATCGTTTGTACCCATTCGTACTGACGAGTGTATCGTTTGTACCAGCGAGAAAACGTTTGTACCCGTCTGTACTATCGAGGAATCGTTTGTACCCATTCGTCCTGACGAGTATATCGTTTGTACCACCGAGAAAACTCTTGTACCCATCTGTACTATCGAGCAATCGTTTGTACCCGTTCGTATCGACGAGTATATCGTTTGTACCATCGAGAAAACGTTTGTACCTGTCTGTACTATCGAGGAATCGTTTGTACCCATTCGTCCTGACGAGTATATCGTTTGTACCACCGAGAAAACGTTTGTACCCATCTGTACTATCGAGCAATCGTTTGTACCCGTTCGTATCGACGAGTACATCGTTTGTACCACCGAGGAAACGTTTGTACCCGTCTGTACTATCAAGCAATCGTTTGTACCCGTTCGTATCGACGAGTATGTCGTTTGTACCACCGAGAAATCGTTTGTACCCGTCTGTACTATCGAGCAATCGATTGTACCCGGTCGTATCGACGAGTATATCGTTTGTACCACTGAGAAAACGTTTGTACCCGTCTGTACTAACGAGGAATCGTTTGTACCCATTCGTTCTGACGAGTATATCGTTTGTACCAACGAGAAAACGTTTGTACCCGTATGTACTATCGAGCAATCGTTTGTACCCGTTCGTATCGACGAGTATATCGTTTGTACCACCGAGAAATCGTTTGTACCCGTCTGGACTATCGAGCAATCGATTGTACCCGTTCGTATCGACGAGTATATCGTTTGTACCACCGAGAAAACGTTTGTACCCGTCTGTACTAACGAGGAATCGTTTGTACCCATTCGTTCTGACGAGTATATCGTTTGTACCAACGAGAAAACGTTTGTACCCGTCTGTACTATCGAGCAATCGTTTGTACCCATTCGTATCGACGAGTATATCGTTTGTACCACCGAGAAATCGTTTGTACCCGTCTGTACTATCGACCAATCGTTTGTACCCATTCGTATCGACGAGTATTTCGTTTGTACCACCGAGAAATCGTTTGTACCCGTCTGTACTATCGACCAATCGTTTTTACCCATTCGTATCAACGAGTATTTCGTATGTACCACCGAGGAAAAGTTTGTCCCCGTCTGAACTATCGGGCAATCGTTTGTACCCATTCGTACTGACGAGTATATCGTTTGTACCAACGAGAAAACGTTTGTACCCGTCTGTACTATCGAGCAATCGTTTGTACCCGTTCGTATCGACGAGTATATCGTTTGTACCACCGAGAAATCGTTTGTACCCGTCTGTACTATCGAGCAATCGATTGTACCCGTTCGTATCGACGAGTATATCGTTTGTACCACTGAGAAAACGTTTGTACCCGTCTGTACTAACGACGAATCGTTTGTACCCATTCGTTCTGACGAGTATATCGTTTGTACCAACGAGAAAACGTTTGTACCCGTATGTACTATCGAGGAATCGTTTGTACCCATTCGTTCTGACGAGTATATCGTTTGTACCAACGAGAAAACGTTTGTACCCGTCTATACTATCGAGCAATCGTTTGTACCCATTCGTATCGACGAGTATATCGTTTGTACCACCGAGAAATCGTTTGTATTCGTCTGTACTATCGACCAATCGTTTGTACCCATTCGTATCGACGAGTATGTCGTATGTACCACCGAGAAAACGTTTGTACCCGTCTGTACTATCGGGCAATCGGTTGTACCCATTCGTACTGACGAGTATATCGTTTTTACCAACGAGAAAACGTTTGAACCCGTATGTACTATCGAGCAATCGTTTGTACCCGTTCGTATCGACGAGTATATCGTTTGTACCACCGAGAAATCGTTTGTACCCGTCTGAACTATCGAGCAATCGATTGTACCCGTTCGTATCGACGAGTATATCATTTGTACCACCGAGAAAACGTTTGCACCCGTCTGTACTATCGAGGAATCGTTTGTACCCATTCGTTCTGACGAGTATATCGTTTGTACCACCGAGAAAACGTTTGTACCCGTCTGTACTATCGAGCAATCGTTTGTACCCATTCGTATCGACGAGTATATCGTTTGTACCACCGAGAAATCGTTTGTACCCGTCTGTACTATCGACCAATCGTTTGTACCCATTCGTATCGACGAGTATTTCGTATGTACCACCGAGAAAACGTTTGTACCCGTCTGTACTATCGGGCAATCGGTTGTACCCATTCGTACTGACGAGTATATCGTTTTTACCAACGAGAAAACGTTTGAACCCGTATGTACTATCGAGCAATCGTTTGTACCCGTTCGTATCGACGAGTATATCGTTTGTACCACCGAGAAATCGTTTGTACCCGTCTGTACTATCGAGCAATCGTTTGTACCCATTCGTACTGACAAGTGTATCGTTTGTACCAGCGAGAAAACGTTTGTACCCGTCTGTACTATCGAGCAATCGATTGTACCCGTTCGTATCGACGAGTATATCGTTTGTACCATCGAGAAAACGTTTGTACCTGTCTGTACTATCGAGGAATCAATTGTACCCATTCGTCCTGACGAGTATATCGTTTGTACCACCGAGAAAACGTTTGTACCCATCTGTACTATCGAGCAATCGTTTGTACCCGTTCGTATCGACGAGTACATCGTTTGTACCACCGAGGAAACGTTTGTACCCGTCTGTACTATCAAGCAATCGTTTGTACCCGTTCGTATCGACGAGTATGTCGTTTGTACCACCGAGAAATCGTTTGTACCCGTCTGTACTATCGACCAATCGTTTGTACCCATTCGTATCAGCGAGTATTTCGAATGTACCACCGAGGAAAAGTTTGTCCCCGTCTGAACTATCGGGCAATCGTTTGTACCCATTCGTACTGACGAGTATATCGTTTGTACCAACGAGAAAACGTTTGTACCCGTCTGTACTATCGAGCAATCGTTTGTACCCGTTCGTATCGACGAGTATATCGTTTGTACCACCGAGAAATCGTTTGTACCCGTCTGTACTATCGAGCAATCGATTGTACCCGTTCGTATCGACGAGTATATCGTTTGTACCACCGAGAAAACGTTTGTACCTGTCTGTACTATCGAGGAATCGTTTGTACCCATTCGTTCTGACGAGTATATCGTTTGTACCACCGAGAAAACGTTTGTACCCGTCTGTACTATAGAGCTATCGTTTGTAACCATTCGTGTCGACAAGTATATCGTTTGTACCACCGAGAAATCGTTTGTACCCGTCTGTACTATCGACCAATCGTTTGTACCCATTCGTATCGACGAGTATTTCGTATGTACCACCGAGAAAACGTTTGTACCCGTCTGTACTATCGGGCAATCGGTTGTACCCATTCGTACTGACGAGTATATCGTTTTTACCAACGAGACAACGTTTGTACCCGTATGTACTATCGAGCAATCGTTTGTACCCGTTCGTATCGACGAGTATATCGTTTGTACCACCGAGAAATCGTTTGTACCCGTCTGTACTATCGAGCAATCGTTTGTACCCATTCGTACTGACGAGTGTATCGTTTGTACCAGCGAGAAAACGTTTGTACCCGTCTGTACTATCGAGGAATCGTTTGTACCCATTCGTCCTGACGAGTATATCGTTTGTACCACCGAGAAAACGTTTGTACCCATCTGTACTATCGAGCAATCGTTTGTACCCGTTCGTATCGACGAGTATATCGTTTGTACCATCGAGAAAACGTTTGTACCTGTCTGTACTATCGAGGAATCGTTTGTACCCATTCGTCCTGACGAGTATATCGTTTGTACCACCGAGAAAACGTTTGTACCCATCTGTACTATCGAGCAATCGTTTGTACCCGTTCGTATCGACGAGTACATCATTTGTACCACCGAGGAAACGTTTGTACCCGTCTGTACTATCAAGCAATCGTTTGTACCCGTTCGTATCGACGAGTATGTCGTTTGTACCACCGAGAAATCGTTTGTACCCGTCTGTACTATCGAGCAATCGATTGTACCCGTTCGTATCGACGAGTATATCGTTTGTACCACTGAGAAAACGTTTGTACCCGTCTGTACTAACGAGGAATCGTTTGTACCCATTCGTTCTGACGAGTATATCGTTTGTACCAAAGAGAAAACGTTTGTACCCGTATGTACTATCGAGCAATCGTTTGTACCCGTTCGTATCGACGAGTATATCGTTTGTACCACCGAGAAATCGTTTGTACCCGTCTGTACTATCGAGCAATCGATTGTACCCGTTCGTATCGACGAGTATATCGTTTGTACCACCGAGAAAACGTTTGTACCCGTCTGTACTAACGAGGAATCGTTTGTACCCATTCGTTCTGACGAGTATATCGTTTGTACCAACGAGAAAACGTTTGTACCCGTCTGTACTATCGAGCAATCGTTTGTACCCATTCGTATCGACGAGTATATCGTTTGTACCACCGAGAAATCGTTTGTACCCGTCTGTACTATCGACCAATCGTTTGTACCCATTCGTATCGACGAGTATTTCGTATGTACCACCGAGAAAACGTTTGTACCCGTCTGTACTATCAAGCAATCGTTTGTACCCGTTCGTATCGACGAGTATGTCGTTTGTACCACCGAGAAATCGTTTGTACCCGTCTGTACTATCGACCAATCGTTTGTACCCATTCGTATCAACGAGTATTTCGTATGTACCACCGAGGAAAAGTTTGTCCCCGTCTGAACTATCGGGCAATCGTTTGTACCCATTCGTACTGACGAGTATATCGTTTGTACCAACGAGAAAACGTTTTTACCCGTCTGTACTATCGAGCAATCGTTTGTACACGTTCGTATCGACGAGTATATCGTTTGTACCACCGAGAAATCGTTTGTACCCGTCTGTACTATCGAGCAATCGATTGTACCCGTTCGTATCGACGAGTATATCGTTTGTACCACTGAGAAAACGTTTGTGCCCGTCTGTACTAACGAGGAATCCTTTGTACCCATTCGTTCTGACGAGTATATCGTTTGTACCAACGAGAAAACGTTTGTACCCGTATGTACTATCGAGCAATCGTTTGTACCCGTTCGTATCGACGAGTATATCGATTGTACCACCGAGAAATCGTTTGTACCCGTCTGTACTATCGAGCAATCGATTGTACCCGTTCGTATCGACGAGTATATCGTTTGTACCACCGAGAAAACGTTTGTACCCGTCTGTACTAACGAGGAATCGTTTGTACCCATTCGTTCTGACGAGTATATCGGTTGTACCAACGAGAAAACGTTTGAACCCGTATGTACTATCGAGCAATCGTTTGTACCCGTTCGTATCGACGAGTATATCGTTTGTACCACCGAGAAATCGTTTGTACCCGTCTGTACTATCGAGCAATCGTTTGTACCCATTCGTACTGACGAGTGTATCGTTTGTACCAGCGAGAAAACGTTTGTACCCGTCTGTACTATCGAGCAATTGATTGTACCCGTTCGTATCGACGAGTATATCGTTTGTACCATCGAGAAAACGTTTGTACCTGTCTGTACTATCGAGGAATCGTTTGTACCCATTCGTCCTGACATGTATATCGTTTGTACCACCGAGAAAACGTTTGTACCCATCTGTACTATCGAGCAATCGTTTGTACCCGTTCGTATCGACGAGTACATCGTTTGTACCACCGAGGAAACGTTTGTACCCGTCTGTACTATCAAGCAATCGTTTGTACCCGTTCGTATCGACAAGTATGTCGTTTGTACCACCGAGAAATCGTTTGTACCCGTCTGTACTAACGAGGAATCGTTTGTACCCATTCGTTCTGACGAGTATATCGGTTGTACCACCGAGAAAACGTTTGTCCCCGTCTGAACTATCGGGCAATCGTTTGTACCCATTCGTACTGACGAGTATATCGTTTGTACCAACGAGAAAACGTTTGTACCCGTCTGTACTATCGAGCAATCGTTTGTACCCGTTCGTATCGACGAGTATATCGTTTGTACCACCGAGAAATCGTTTGTACCCGTCTGTACTATCGAGCAATCGATTGTACCCGTTCGTATCGACGAGTATATCGTTTGTACCACGGAGAAAACGTTTGTACCCGTCTGTACTATCGGGCAATCGGTTGTACCCATTCGTACTGACGAGTATATCGTTTTTACCATCGAGACAACGTTTGAACCCGTATGTACTATCGAGCAATCGTTTGTACCCGTTCGTATCGACGAGTATATCGTTTGTACCACCGAGAAATCCTTTGTACCCGTCTGTACTATCGAGCAATCGTTTGTACCCATTCGTACTGACGCGTGTATCGTTTGTACCAGCGAGAAAACGTTTGTACCGGTCTGTACTATCGAGCAATCGATTGTACCCGTTCGTATCGACGAGTATATCGTTTGTACCATCGAGAAAACGTTTGTACCTGTCTGTACTATCGAGGAATCGTTTGTACCCATTCGTCCTAACGAGTATACCGTTTGTACCACCGAGAAAACGTTTGTACCCATCTGTACTATCGAGCAATCGTTTGTACCCGTTCGTATCGACGAGTACATCGTTTGTACCACCGAGGAAACGTTTGTACCCGTCTGGACTATCAAGCAATCGCTTGTACCCGTTCGTATCGACGAGTATGTCGTTTGTACCACTGAGAAATCGTTTGTACCCGTCTGTACTATCGACCAATTGTTTGTACCCATTCGAATCAACGAGTATTTCGTATGTACTACCGAGAAAACGTTTGTCCCCGTCTGAACTATCGGGCAATCGTTTGTACCCATTCGTACTGACGAGTATATCGTTTGTACCAACGAGAAAACGTTTGTACCCGTCTGTACTATCGAGCAATCGTTTGTACCCGTTCGTATCGACGAGTATATCGTTTATACCACCGAGAAATCGTTTGTACCCGTCTGTACTATCGAGCAATCGATTGTACCCGTTCGTATCGACGAGTATATCGTTTGTACCACCGAGAAAACGTTTGTACCCGTCTGTACTAACGAGGAATCGTTTGTACCCATTCGTTCTGACGAGTATATCGTTTGTACCAACGAGAAAACGTTTGTACCCGTATGTACTATCAGCAATCGTTTGTACCCGTTCGTATCGACGAGTATATCGTTTGTACCACCGAGAAAACGTTTGTACCCGTCTGTACTAACGAGGAATCGTTTGTACCCATTCGTTCTGACGAGTATATCGTTTGTACCAATGAGAAAACGTTTGTACCCGTCTGTACTATCGAGCAATCGTTTGTACCCATTCGTATCGACGAGTATATCGTTTGTACCACCGAGAAATCGTTTGTACCCGTCTGTACTATCGACCAATCGTTTGTACCCATTCGTATCGACGAGTATTTCGTATGTACCACCGAGAAAACGTTTGTACCCGTCTGTACTATCGGGCAATCGGTTGTACCCATTCGTACTGACGAGTATATCGTTTTTACCAACGAGAAAACGTTTGAACCCGTATGTACTATCGAGCAATCGTTTGTACCCGTTCGTATCGACGAGTATATCGTTTGTACCACCGAGAAATCGTTTGTACCCGTCTGTACTATCGAGCAATCGTTTGTACCCATTCGTACTGACGAGTGTATCGTTTGTACCAGCGAGAAAACGTTTGTACCCGTCTGTACTATCGAGCAATCGATTGTACCCGTTCGTATCGACGAGTATATCGTTTGTACCATCGAGAAAACGTTTGTACCTGTCTGTACTATCGAGGAATCAATTGTACCCATTCGTCCTGACGAGTATATCGTTTGTACCACCGAGAAAACGTTTGTACCCGTCTGTACTATAGAGCAATCGTTTGTACCCATTCGTGTCGACGAGTATGTCGTTTGTACCACCGAGAAATCGTTTGTACCCGTCTGTACTATCGACCAATCGTTTGTACCCATTCGTATCGACGAGTATTTCGTATGTACTACCGAGAAAACGTTTGTACCCGTCTGTACTATCGGGCAATCGGTTGTACCCATTCGTACTGACGAGTATATCGTTTTTACCAACGAGACAACGTTTGTACCCGTATGTACTATCGAGCAATCGTTTGTACCCGTTCGTATCGACGAGTATATCGTTTGTACCACCGAGAAATCGTTTGTACCCGTCTGTACTATCGAGCAATCGTTTGTACCCATTCGTACTGACGAGTGTATCGTTTGTACCAGCGAGAAAACGTTTGTACCCGTCTGTACTATCGAGGAATCGTTTGTACCCATTCGTCCTGACGAGTATATCGTTTGTACCACCGAGAAAACTCTTGTACCCATCTGTACTATCGAGCAATCGTTTGTACCCGTTCGTATCGACGAGTATATCGTTTGTACCATCGAGAAAACGTTTGTACCTGTCTGTACTATCGAGGAATCGTTTGTACCCATTCGTCCTGACGAGTATATCGTTTGTACCACCGAGAAAACGTTTGTACCCATCTGTACTATCGAGCAATCGTTTGTACCCGTTCGTATCGACGAGTACATCGTTTGTACCACCGAGGAAACGTTTGTACCCGTCTGTACTATCAAGCAATCGTTTGTACCCGTTCGTATCGACGAGTATGTCGTTTGTACCACCGAGAAATCGTTTGTACCCGTCTGTACTATCGAGCAATCGATTGTACCCGGTCGTATCGACGAGTATATCGTTTGTACCACTGAGAAAACGTTTGTACCCGTCTGTACTAACGAGGAATCGTTTGTACCCATTCGTTCTGACGAGTATATCGTTTGTACCAACGAGAAAACGTTTGTACCCGTATGTACTATCGAGCAATCGTTTGTACCCGTTCGTATCGACGAGTATATCGTTTGTACCACCGAGAAATCGTTTGTACCCGTCTGGACTATCGAGCAATCGATTGTACCCGTTCGTATCGACGAGTATATCGTTTGTACCACCGAGAAAACGTTTGTACCCGTCTGTACTAACGAGGAATCGTTTGTACCCATTCGTTCTGACGAGTATATCGTTTGTACCAACGAGAAAACGTTTGTACCCGTCTGTACTATCGAGCAATCGTTTGTACCCATTCGTATCGACGAGTATATCGTTTGTACCACCGAGAAATCGTTTGTACCCGTCTGTACTATCGACCAATCGTTTGTACCCATTCGTATCGACGAGTATTTCGTTTGTACCACCGAGAAATCGTTTGTACCCGTCTGTACTATCGACCAATCGTTTTTACCCATTCGTATCAACGAGTATTTCGTATGTACCACCGAGGAAAAGTTTGTCCCCGTCTGAACTATCGGGCAATCGTTTGTACCCATTCGTACTGACGAGTATATCGTTTGTACCAACGAGAAAACGTTTGTACCCGTCTGTACTATCGAGCAATCGTTTGTACCCGTTCGTATCGACGAGTATATCGTTTGTACCACCGAGAAATCGTTTGTACCCGTCTGTACTATCGAGCAATCGATTGTACCCGTTCGTATCGACGAGTATATCGTTTGTACCACTGAGAAAACGTTTGTACCCGTCTGTACTAACGACGAATCGTTTGTACCCATTCGTTCTGACGAGTATATCGTTTGTACCAACGAGAAAACGTTTGTACCCGTATGTACTATCGAGGAATCGTTTGTACCCATTCGTTCTGACGAGTATATCGTTTGTACCAACGAGAAAACGTTTGTACCCGTCTATACTATCGAGCAATCGTTTGTACCCATTCGTATCGACGAGTATATCGTTTGTACCACCGAGAAATCGTTTGTATTCGTCTGTACTATCGACCAATCGTTTGTACCCATTCGTATCGACGAGTATGTCGTATGTACCACCGAGAAAACGTTTGTACCCGTCTGTACTATCGGGCAATCGGTTGTACCCATTCGTACTGACGAGTATATCGTTTTTACCAACGAGAAAACGTTTGAACCCGTATGTACTATCGAGCAATCGTTTGTACCCGTTCGTATCGACGAGTATATCGTTTGTACCACCGAGAAATCGTTTGTACCCGTCTGAACTATCGAGCAATCGATTGTACCCGTTCGTATCGACGAGTATATCATTTGTACCACCGAGAAAACGTTTGCACCCGTCTGTACTATCGAGGAATCGTTTGTACCCATTCGTTCTGACGAGTATATCGTTTGTACCACCGAGAAAACGTTTGTACCCGTCTGTACTATCGAGCAATCGTTTGTACCCATTCGTATCGACGAGTATATCGTTTGTACCACCGAGAAATCGTTTGTACCCGTCTGTACTATCGACCAATCGTTTGTACCCATTCGTATCGACGAGTATTTCGTATGTACCACCGAGAAAACGTTTGTACCCGTCTGTACTATCGGGCAATCGGTTGTACCCATTCGTACTGACGAGTATATCGTTTTTACCAACGAGAAAACGTTTGAACCCGTATGTACTATCGAGCAATCGTTTGTACCCGTTCGTATCGACGAGTATATCGTTTGTACCACCGAGAAATCGTTTGTACCCGTCTGTACTATCGAGCAATCGTTTGTACCCATTCGTACTGACAAGTGTATCGTTTGTACCAGCGAGAAAACGTTTGTACCCGTCTGTACTATCGAGCAATCGATTGTACCCGTTCGTATCGACGAGTATATCGTTTGTACCATCGAGAAAACGTTTGTACCTGTCTGTACTATCGAGGAATCAATTGTACCCATTCGTCCTGACGAGTATATCGTTTGTACCACCGAGAAAACGTTTGTACCCATCTGTACTATCGAGCAATCGTTTGTACCCGTTCGTATCGACGAGTACATCGTTTGTACCACCGAGGAAACGTTTGTACCCGTCTGTACTATCAAGCAATCGTTTGTACCCGTTCGTATCGACGAGTATGTCGTTTGTACCACCGAGAAATCGTTTGTACCCGTCTGTACTATCGACCAATCGTTTGTACCCATTCGTATCAGCGAGTATTTCGAATGTACCACCGAGGAAAAGTTTGTCCCCGTCTGAACTATCGGGCAATCGTTTGTACCCATTCGTACTGACGAGTATATCGTTTGTACCAACGAGAAAACGTTTGTACCCGTCTGTACTATCGAGCAATCGTTTGTACCCGTTCGTATCGACGAGTATATCGTTTGTACCACCGAGAAATCGTTTGTACCCGTCTGTACTATCGAGCAATCGATTGTACCCGTTCGTATCGACGAGTATATCGTTTGTACCACCGAGAAAACGTTTGTACCTGTCTGTACTATCGAGGAATCGTTTGTACCCATTCGTTCTGACGAGTATATCGTTTGTACCACCGAGAAAACGTTTGTACCCGTCTGTACTATAGAGCTATCGTTTGTAACCATTCGTGTCGACAAGTATATCGTTTGTACCACCGAGAAATCGTTTGTACCCGTCTGTACTATCGACCAATCGTTTGTACCCATTCGTATCGACGAGTATTTCGTATGTACCACCGAGAAAACGTTTGTACCCGTCTGTACTATCGGGCAATCGGTTGTACCCATTCGTACTGACGAGTATATCGTTTTTACCAACGAGACAACGTTTGTACCCGTATGTACTATCGAGCAATCGTTTGTACCCGTTCGTATCGACGAGTATATCGTTTGTACCACCGAGAAATCGTTTGTACCCGTCTGTACTATCGAGCAATCGTTTGTACCCATTCGTACTGACGAGTGTATCGTTTGTACCAGCGAGAAAACGTTTGTACCCGTCTGTACTATCGAGGAATCGTTTGTACCCATTCGTCCTGACGAGTATATCGTTTGTACCACCGAGAAAACGTTTGTACCCATCTGTACTATCGAGCAATCGTTTGTACCCGTTCGTATCGACGAGTATATCGTTTGTACCATCGAGAAAACGTTTGTACCTGTCTGTACTATCGAGGAATCGTTTGTACCCATTCGTCCTGACGAGTATATCGTTTGTACCACCGAGAAAACGTTTGTACCCATCTGTACTATCGAGCAATCGTTTGTACCCGTTCGTATCGACGAGTACATCATTTGTACCACCGAGGAAACGTTTGTACCCGTCTGTACTATCAAGCAATCGTTTGTACCCGTTCGTATCGACGAGTATGTCGTTTGTACCACCGAGAAATCGTTTGTACCCGTCTGTACTATCGAGCAATCGATTGTACCCGTTCGTATCGACGAGTATATCGTTTGTACCACTGAGAAAACGTTTGTACCCGTCTGTACTAACGAGGAATCGTTTGTACCCATTCGTTCTGACGAGTATATCGTTTGTACCAAAGAGAAAACGTTTGTACCCGTATGTACTATCGAGCAATCGTTTGTACCCGTTCGTATCGACGAGTATATCGTTTGTACCACCGAGAAATCGTTTGTACCCGTCTGTACTATCGAGCAATCGATTGTACCCGTTCGTATCGACGAGTATATCGTTTGTACCACCGAGAAAACGTTTGTACCCGTCTGTACTAACGAGGAATCGTTTGTACCCATTCGTTCTGACGAGTATATCGTTTGTACCAACGAGAAAACGTTTGTACCCGTCTGTACTATCGAGCAATCGTTTGTACCCATTCGTATCGACGAGTATATCGTTTGTACCACCGAGAAATCGTTTGTACCCGTCTGTACTATCGACCAATCGTTTGTACCCATTCGTATCGACGAGTATTTCGTATGTACCACCGAGAAAACGTTTGTACCCGTCTGTACTATCAAGCAATCGTTTGTACCCGTTCGTATCGACGAGTATGTCGTTTGTACCACCGAGAAATCGTTTGTACCCGTCTGTACTATCGACCAATCGTTTGTACCCATTCGTATCAACGAGTATTTCGTATGTACCACCGAGGAAAAGTTTGTCCCCGTCTGAACTATCGGGCAATCGTTTGTACCCATTCGTACTGACGAGTATATCGTTTGTACCAACGAGAAAACGTTTTTACCCGTCTGTACTATCGAGCAATCGTTTGTACACGTTCGTATCGACGAGTATATCGTTTGTACCACCGAGAAATCGTTTGTACCCGTCTGTACTATCGAGCAATCGATTGTACCCGTTCGTATCGACGAGTATATCGTTTGTACCACTGAGAAAACGTTTGTGCCCGTCTGTACTAACGAGGAATCCTTTGTACCCATTCGTTCTGACGAGTATATCGTTTGTACCAACGAGAAAACGTTTGTACCCGTATGTACTATCGAGCAATCGTTTGTACCCGTTCGTATCGACGAGTATATCGATTGTACCACCGAGAAATCGTTTGTACCCGTCTGTACTATCGAGCAATCGATTGTACCCGTTCGTATCGACGAGTATATCGTTTGTACCACCGAGAAAACGTTTGTACCCGTCTGTACTAACGAGGAATCGTTTGTACCCATTCGTTCTGACGAGTATATCGGTTGTACCAACGAGAAAACGTTTGAACCCGTATGTACTATCGAGCAATCGTTTGTACCCGTTCGTATCGACGAGTATATCGTTTGTACCACCGAGAAATCGTTTGTACCCGTCTGTACTATCGAGCAATCGTTTGTACCCATTCGTACTGACGAGTGTATCGTTTGTACCAGCGAGAAAACGTTTGTACCCGTCTGTACTATCGAGCAATTGATTGTACCCGTTCGTATCGACGAGTATATCGTTTGTACCATCGAGAAAACGTTTGTACCTGTCTGTACTATCGAGGAATCGTTTGTACCCATTCGTCCTGACGAGTATATCGTTTGTACCACCGAGAAAACGTTTGTACCCATCTGTACTATCGAGCAATCGTTTGTACCCGTTCGTATCGACGAGTACATCGTTTGTACCACCGAGGAAACGTTTGTACCCGTCTGTACTATCAAGCAATCGTTTGTACCCGTTCGTATCGACAAGTATGTCGTTTGTACCACCGAGAAATCGTTTGTACCCGTCTGTACTAACGAGGAATCGTTTGTACCCATTCGTTCTGACGAGTATATCGGTTGTACCACCGAGAAAACGTTTGTCCCCGTCTGAACTATCGGGCAATCGTTTGTACCCATTCGTACTGACGAGTATATCGTTTGTACCAACGAGAAAACGTTTGTACCCGTCTGTACTATCGAGCAATCGTTTGTACCCGTTCGTATCGACGAGTATATCGTTTGTACCACCGAGAAATCGTTTGTACCCGTCTGTACTATCGAGCAATCGATTGTACCCGTTCGTATCGACGAGTATATCGTTTGTACCACGGAGAAAACGTTTGTACCCGTCTGTACTATCGGGCAATCGGTTGTACCCATTCGTACTGACGAGTATATCGTTTTTACCATCGAGACAACGTTTGAACCCGTATGTACTATCGAGCAATCGTTTGTACCCGTTCGTATCGACGAGTATATCGTTTGTACCACCGAGAAATCCTTTGTACCCGTCTGTACTATCGAGCAATCGTTTGTACCGATTCGTACTGACGCGTGTATCGTTTGTACCAGCGAGAAAACGTTTGTACCCGTCTGTACTATCGAGCAATCGATTGTACCCGTTCGTATCGACGAGTATATCGTTTGTACCATCGAGAAAACGTTTGTACCTGTCTGTACTATCGAGGAATCGTTTGTACCCATTCGTCCTAACGAGTATACCGTTTGTACCACCGAGAAAACGTTTGTACCCATCTGTACTATCGAGCAATCGTTTGTACCCGTTCGTATCGACGAGTACATCGTTTGTACCACCGAGGAAACGTTTGTACCCGTCTGGACTATCAAGCAATCGCTTGTACCCGTTCGTATCGACGAGTATGTCGTTTGTACCACTGAGAAATCGTTTGTACCCGTCTGTACTATCGACCAATCGTTTGTACCCATTCGAATCAACGAGTATTTCGTATGTACTACCGAGAAAACGTTTGTCCCCGTCTGAACTATCGGGCAATCGTTTGTACCCATTCGTACTGACGAGTATATCGTTTGTACCAACGAGAAAACGTTTGTACCCGTCTGTACTATCGAGCAATCGTTTGTACCCGTTCGTATTGACGAGTATATCGTTTATACCACCGAGAAATCGTTTGTACCCGTCTGTACTATCGAGCAATCGATTGTACCCGTTCGTATCGACGAGTATATCGTTTGTACCACCGAGAAAACGTTTGTACCCGTCTGTACTAACGAGGAATCGTTTGTACCCATTCGTTCTGACGAGTATATCGTTTGTACCAACGAGAAAACGTTTGTACCCGTATGTACTATCAGCAATCGTTTGTACCCGTTCGTATCGACGAGTATATCGTTTGTACCACCGAGAAAACGTTTGTACCCGTCTGTACTAACGAGGAATCGTTTGTACCCATTCGTTCTGACGAGTATATCGTTTGTACCAATGAGAAAACGTTTGTACCCGTCTGTACTATCGAGCAATCGTTTGTACCCATTCGTATCGACGAGTATATCGTTTGTACCACCGAGAAATCGTTTGTACCCGTCTGTACTATCGACCAATCGTTTGTACCCATTCGTACCGACGAGTATTTCGTATGTACCACCGAGAAAACGTTTGTACCCGTCTGTACTATCGGGCAATCGGTTGTACCCATTCGTACTGACGAGTATATCGTTTTTACCAACGAGAAAACGTTTGAACCCGTATGTACTATCGAGCAATCGTTTGTACCCGTTCGTATCGACGAGTATATCGTTTGTACCACCGAGAAATCGTTTGTACCCGTCTGTACTATCGAGCAATCGTTTGTACCCATTCGTACTGACGAGTGTATCGTTTGTACCAGCGAGAAAACGTTTGTACCCATCTGTACTATCGAGCAATCGATTGTACCCGTTCGTATCGACGAGTATATCGTTTGTACCATCGAGAAAACGATTGTACCTGTCTGTACTATCGAGGAATCGTTTGTACCCATTCGTCCTGACGAGTATATCGTTTGTACCACCGAGAAAACGTTTGTACCCATCTGTACTATCGAGCAATCGTTTGTACCCGTTCGTATCGACGAGTACATCGTTTGTACCACCGAGGAAACGTTTGTACCCGTCTGTACTATCAAGCAATCGTTTGTACCCGTTCGTATCGACGAGTATGTCGTTTGTACCACCGAGAAATCGTTTGTACCCGTCTGTACTATCGAGCAATCGATTGTACCCGTTCGTATCGACGAGTATATCGTTTGTACCACTGAGAAAACGTTTGTACCCGTCTGTACTAACGAGGAATCGTTTGTACCCATTCGTTCTGACGAGTATATCGTTTGTACCAACGAGAAAACGTTTGTACCCGTATGTACTATCGAGCAATCGTTTGTACCCGTTCGTATCGACGAGTATATCGTTTGTACCACCGAGAAATCGTTTGTACCCGTCTGTACTATCGAGCAATCGATTGTACCCGTTCGTATCGACGAGTATATCGTTTGTACCACCGAGAAAACGTTTGTACCCGTCTGTACTAACGCGGAATCGTTTGTACCCATTCGTTCTGACGAGTATATCGTTTGTACCAACGAGAAAACGTTTGTACCCGTCTGTACTATCGAGCAATCGTTTGTACCCATTCGTATCGACGAGTATATCGTTTGTACCACCGAGAGATCGTTTGTACCCGTCTGTACTATCGGGCAATCGTTTGTACCCATTCGTTCTGACGAGTATATCGTTTGTACCAACGAGAAAACGTTTGTACCCGTCTGTACTATCGAGCAATCGTTTGTACCCATTCGTATCGACGAGTATATCGTTTGTACCACCGAGAAATCGTTTGTACCCGTCTGTACTATCGACCAATCGTTTGTACCCATTCGTATCGACGAGTATTTCGTATGTACCACCGAGAAAACGTTTGTACCCGTCTGTACTATCAAGCAATCGTTTGTACCCGTTCGTATCGACGAGTATGTCGTTTGTACCACCGAGAAATCGTTTGTACCCGTCTGTACTATCGACCAATCGTTTGTACCCATTCGTATCAACGAGTATTTCGTATGTACCACCGAGGAAAAGTTTGTCCCCGTCTGAACTATCGGGCAATCGTTTGTACCCATTCGTCCTGACGAGTATATCGTTTGTACCAACGAGAAAACGTTTGTACCCGTCTGTACTATCGAGCAATCGTTTGTACCCGTTCGTATCGACGAGTATATCGTTTGTACCACCGAGAAATCGTTTGTACCCGTCTGTACTATCGAGCAATCGATTGTACCCGTTCGTATCGACGAGTATATCGTTTGTACCACTGAGAAAACGTTTGTGCCCGTCTGTACTAACGAGGAATCGTTTGTACCCATTCGTTCTGACGAGTATATCGTTTGTACCAACGAGAAAACGTTTGTACCCGTATGTACTATCGAGCAATCGTTTGTACCCGTTCGTATCGACGAGTATATCGTTTGTACCACCGAGAAATCGTTTGTACCCGTCTGTACTATCGAGCAATCGATTGTACCCGTTCGTATCGACGAGTATATCGTTTGTACCACCGAGAAAACGTTTGTACCCGTCTGTACTAACGAGGAATTCTTTGTACCCATTCGTTCTGACGAGTATATCGGTTGTACCAACGAGAAAACGTTTGAACCCGTATGTACTATCGAGCAATCGTTTGTACCCGTTCGTATCGACGAGTATATCGTTTGTACCACCGAGAAATCGTTTGTACCCGTCTGTACTATCGAGCAATCGTTTGTACCCATTCGTACTGACGAGTGTATCGTTTGTACC
This sequence comes from Ophion costatus, assembly GCA_951751655.1. NCBI lineage: Eukaryota > Metazoa > Arthropoda > Insecta > Hymenoptera > Ichneumonidae > Ophion > Ophion costatus. The sequence goes on along the minus strand of OX632364.1, from coordinate 22,110,349 downwards.
AGCGAGAAAACGTTTGTACCCGTCTGTACTATCGAGCAATCGATTGTACCCGTTCGTATCGACGAGTATATCGTTTGTACCATCGAGAAAACGTTTGTACCTGTCTGTACTATCGAGGAATCGTTTGTACCCATTCGTCCTGACGAGTATATCGTTTGTACCACCGAGAAAACGTTTGTACCCATCTGTACTATCGAGCAATCGTTTGTACCCGTTCGTATCGACGAGTACATCGTTTGTACCACCGAGGAAACGTTTGTACCCGTCTGTACTATCAAGCAATCGTTTGTACCCGTTCGTATCGACGAGTATGTCGTTTGTACCACCGAGAAATCGTTTGTACCCGTCTGTACTATCGACCAATCGTTTGTACCCATTCGTATCAACGAGTATTTCGTATGTACCACCGAGAAAACGTTTGTCCTCGTCTGAACTATCGGGCAATCGTTTGTACCCATTCGTACTGACGAGTATATCGTTTGTACCAACGAGAAAACGTTTGTACCCGTCTGTACTATCGAGCAATCGTTTGTACCCGTTCGTATCGACGAGTATATCGTTTGTACCACCGAGAAATCGTTTGTACCCGTCTGTACTATCGAGCAATCGATTGTACCCGTTCGTATCGACGAGTATATCGTTTGTACCACCGAGAAAACGTTTGTACCTGTCTGTACTATCGAGAAATCGTTTGTACCCATTCGTTCTGACGAGTATATCGTTTTTACCACCGAGAAAACGTTTGTACCCGTCTGTACTATCGAGCAATCGTTTGTACCCATTCGTACTGACGAGTGTATCGTTTGTACCAGCGAGAAAACGTTTGTACCCGTCTGTACTATCGAGCAATCGATTGTACCCGTTCGTATCGACGAGTATATCGTTTTTACCAACGAGAAAACGTTTGTACCCGTATGTACTATCGAGCAATCGTTTGTACCCGTTCGTATCGACGAGTATATCGTTTGTACCATCGAGAAAACGTTTGTACCTGTCTGTACTATCGAGGAATCGTTTGTACCCATTCGTCCTGACGAGTATATCATTTGTACCACCGAGAAAACGTTTGTACCCATCTCTACTATCGAGCAATCGTTTCTACCCGGTCGTATCGGCGAGCATATCATTTGTACCACAGAGAAATCGTTTGTACCCATGTACGCTTACTTACTTACTTACTCTACGAAACTTACGCTTGGCGGTACAAACGATATACTCCTTGGCACGAAAAAATAGAAATTATTGCTCGGTGGTACAAACGACATACTCGTCAGTATGGACCGAAACACAAGATTAAGTGCTGGTACAAATGATTTACTCGTTGGTACGAACCGGTACAAACGATTACTCGATGACGGAAACCCAAGCAAACGATTTCTCGGCGGTACAAACGATCTGCTCGTCAGGACGAATGGGTACAAACGTTTCCTCGGTGGTACAAACGATATACTCGTCGATACGAACGGGTATAAACGATTGCTCGATAGTACAGACGAGTAGAAACGATTTCTCGGTGGTACAAACGATATACATGTCGATACGAATGGGTACAAACGATTGCTCGATAGTACAGACGGGTACAAACGTTTTCTCGGTGGTACAAACGATATACTCGTCAGTACGAACGGGTACAAACGATTGCTCGATAAGACAGACAGGTACGAACTTTTTCTCGGTGGTACAAACGATATACTCATCAGTACGAACGGGTACAAACGATTGCTCGTTAGTACAGACGGATAGAAACGTTTTCTCGGTGGTAAAAACGATATACTCGTCAGTACGAATGGGTACAAACGATTGCCCGATAGTTCAGACGGGGACAAACGTTTTCTCGGTGGTACATACGAAATACTCGTTGATACGAATGGGTACAAACGATTGGTCGATAGTACAGACGGGTACAAACGATTTCTCGGTGGTACAAGCGACATACTCGTCGATACGAACGGGTACAAACGATTGCTCGATAGTACAGACGGGTACAAACGTTTTCTCGCTGGTACAAACGATACACTCGTCAGTACGAATGGGTACAAACGATTGCTCGATAGTACAGACGGGTACAAACGATTTCTCGGTGGTACAAACGATATACTCGTCGATACGAACGGGTACAAACGATTGCTCGATAGTACATACGGGTACAAACGATTTCTCGGTGGTACAAACGATATACTCGTCGATACGAATGGGTACAAACGATTGCTCGATAGTACAGACGGGTACAAACGTTTTCTCGGTGGTACAAACGATATACTCGTCAGAACGAATGGGTACAAACGATTCCTCGATAGTAGAGACGGGTACAAACGTTTTCTCGGTGGTACAAACGATATACTCGTCGATACGAACGGGTACAATCGATTGCCCGATAGTACAGACGGGTACAAACGATTTCTCGGTGGTACAAACGATATATTCGTCGATACGAACGGGTACAAACGATTGCTCGATAGTACAGACGGGTACAAACGTTTTCTCGTTGGTACAAACGATATACTTGTCAGTACGAATGGGTACAAACGTTTGCCCGATAGTTCAGACGGGGACAAACGTTTTCTCGGTGGTACATACGAAATACTCGTTGATACGAATGGGTACAAACGATTGGTCGATAGTACAGACGGGTACAAACGATTTCTCGGTGGTACAAACGACATACTCGTCGATACGAACGGGTACAAACGATTGCTCGATAGTACAGATGGGTACAAACGTTTCCTCGGTGGTACAAACGATATACTCGTCAGGACGAATGGGTACAAACGATTCCTCGATAGTACAGACAGGTACAAACGTTTTCTCGGTGGTACAAACGATATACTCGTCGATACGAACGGGTACAATCGATTGCTCGATAGTACAGACGGGCACAAACGATTACTCGGTGGTACGAACGACATACTCGTCGATACGAACGGGTACAAACGATTGCTCGATAGTACAGACGGGTACAAACGTTTCCTCGGTGGTACAAACGATGTACTCGTCGATACGAACGAATACAAACGATTGCTCGATAGTACAGATGGGTACAAACGTTTTCTCGGTGGTACAAACGATATACTCGTCAGGACGAATGGGTACAAACGATTGCCCGATAGTTCAGACGGGGACAAACGTTTTCTCGGTGGTACATACGAAATACTCGTTGATACGAATGGGTACAAACGATTGGTCGATAGTACAGACGGGTACAAACGATTTCTCGGTGGTACAAACGACATACTCGTCGATACGAACGGGTACAAACGATTGCTCGATAGTGCAGACGGGTACAAACGTTTCCTTGGTGGTACAAACGATGTACTCGTCGATACGAACGGGTACAAACGATTGCTCGATAGTACAGATGGGTACAAACGTTTTCTCGGTGGTACAAACGATATACTCGTCAAGACGAATGGGTACAAACGATTCCTCGATAGTACAGACAGGTACAAACGTTTTCTCGATGGTACAAACGATATACTCGTCGATACGAACGGGTACAATCGATTGCTCAATAGTACAGACGGGTACAAACGTTTTCTCGCTGGTACAAACGATACACTCGTCAGTACGAATGGGTACAAACGATTGCTCGATAGTACAGACGGGTACAAACGTTTTCTCACTGGTACAAACGATACACTCGTCAGTACGAATGGGTACAAACGATTGCTCGATAGTACAGACGGGTACAAACGATTTCTCGGTTGTACAAACGATATACTCGTCGATACGAACGGGTACAAACGATTGCTCGATAGTACATATGGGTACAAACGTTTTCTCGTTGGTAAAAAAGATATACTCGTCAGTACGAATGGGTACAACCGATTGCCCGATAGTACAGACGGGTACAAACGTTTTCTCGGTGGTACATACGAAATACTCGTCGATACGAATGGGTACAAACGATTGGTCGATAGTACAGACGGGTACAAACGATTTCTCGGTGGTACAAACGATATACTCGTCGATACGAATGGGTACAAACGATTGCTCGATAGTACAGACGGGTACAAACGTTTTCTCGGTGGTACAAACAATATACTCGTCAGTACGAATGGGTATAAACGATTACACGGTGGTAGAAACGATGTACTCACCGATACGAATGAATAGAAACAATTTATAGGTGGTCCAAACGATATACTTGTCGGTACAAACGGAAATAAAAAAAAAAAAATCGAAAATTTTTTTTTTCAGAAAACATTTTGAAAAAAAAATTCAAAAAAAAAATTTTTTAACGGTACAAACGGGTACAAACGATTCTCTTTTCAGTCACGTTTATTAAAATTGCTTAGCTCTAAATGGGTTGCGGTTCATTTTTTCATACCCTCGTACTTTTTCCCCCCTTAAGGTACAAACGAAATTTAAGACGGTACAAACGGGTTCAAACCGAGTACAAACGAATGCAAAAAAAAAAATTACTTTCTGTAAAGTCAGTTGCCAACTTCACATAGGTGTATAATTCAATGCAAAAATTATCATGTCATTTTTTCAAACAGCCGTCTGTACAGACCATTGTATCTACCACATTTATACATACAATTTTTCAATACGAAAATTGTGAAAGGTATTTAAAACCATACTCTTTCATGTAGAAAAAAAATTGAAAATCTGCACACAAAAAAAGCGCAATTTCATTTTTATGGCCATGAGTTAATTGTAACCCGTTGATGAATTATCTGAGTTTTCTCAATCGTAGGGTCACCTAAATAGCGTAGAAGAAAAAACGTTCAACGCAATTGCAATGCCGCGACAGACGGAGGGACGGACACGAAATTGCGAAGTTTCCCAGCGCGGCTACGAAACCCTGAAAGAGACCTATGTGAACTTGGCACCCGAGTATCTCAGATCTGAATTTTTTTTGGTGATTTCGGAAGGTTTTCGTTTGTAGTTGATTGTAGGAAACTTAATTTCGTTTGTAGTAGCGCGGAAAAAAAATTACAACCACCAAAAAAAACGGCATCGCCCGGAATAAAAATAAAAAACTTTTAGCAATTTATTTTCATTCAAAATCGTTTGTAGTTGATTGTAGTAAACTTTTTTTCGTTTGTAGTTGAAGGGTTTTTTTTTATTTTCCAAAAAAACGGACTCCAAAAAATAAAACGACCTGTAACAATTTTTTGAGTGAATCCTAAATGCTAATTAACATATATCTGACATAAAATATAAAAATTAAAACGAAGGCATTACGAAAATGCAATATTTCACGATTTATCTCAGCAGCTTATCCGTTGCATACACCGCAGAAGCAGGAAAACGATCTATCCTATCGTACGGTAGGATAGATAATTTGTAGTAGTAAACTAGATAAATACAAACGACGCCGGCCCTTCTAAAACGTTTGTAGTTGTTTGTAGTTCCGTCTTAATCGTTTGTAGTTGCAGAGAAAGTTACTACACACGAGCAAATCACCTGTAGATGATTTTTCAATTATGTTAGAAGGATATGTTGGTTTGTAGTAGTAAACTAGGTAACTACAAACGACGGCGACGGTTTTTAAACGTTTGTAGTAGTTCGTAGTTTCGTATTTATCATTTGTAGTTGCAGAGAAAGTAACTACAAACGATGAAATCACCTGAAAATGATGTTTTCACGATTTTTGAAGGAAATGTTCGTTTGTAGTAATGGAGTAAGTAACTACAAACGCTGCTCGCGCTTCTAAAACGTTTGTAGGTGTTCGTAGTTCCGTATTTATCGTTTGTAGTTATAGAGAAAGTAACTACAAACGAGCTAATCATCTGAAACTGATTTTTCCACGGATTTGGAAGGATATGTTCGGTTGTAGTAAAGGAGCAAGTAACTACAAACGACGCACGCGCTTCTATAACGTTTGTAGTTGTTTGTAGTTCCATATTTATCGTTTGTAGTAACAGAGAAAGTAACTACAAATGAGGAAATGACCTGAAAATGACTTTTCTACGATTTTGGAAGGATATGTTCGTTTGGAGTAATAAAGTAGGCTACTACAAACGACGCCCGCGATTCTAAATCGTTTGTAGTTGTTTCTAGTTCTGTATTTGTCGTTTGTAGTAGTACTATAAACGACGCCGGCGGTTTTAAAACGTTTGTAGTAGTTCGTAGTTTCGTATTTATCGTTTGTAGTTGCAGAGAAAGTAACTACAAACGATGAAATCACCTGAAAATGATGTTTCCACGATTTTTGAAGGAAATTTTCGTTTGTAGTAACGGAGTAAGTAACTACAAACGACGCCAGTGAGGAAATCACCTGAAACTGATTTTTCCACCGATTTGGAAGGATATGTTCGTTTGTAGGAAAGGAGAAAGGAACTACAAACGACGTCGGCGCTTCCAAAACGTTTGTAGTTGTTTGTAGTTCCGTATTTATCGTTTGTAGTTGTAGAAAAAGTGACTACAAACGAGGGAATGTCGTGAAAATATGTTTTCCGCAATGTGAGAAAGAAACGTTCGATTGTAATAATAAAGTAAGTTACTACAAACAACGCACGCGCTTCTAAAACGTTTGTAGGTGTTTGTAGTTCCGTATTTATCGTTTGTAGTAACAGAGAAAGTAACTACAAACGAGGAAATCACCTGAAAATGATTTTTCCACGATTTTGGTACACGGAGAGAATTAAAAAGTAATTTTTGTGGTGAATTTCACGGTAAAAATTACCGTGATATATTTCAATGTGGTGACAAGTGAGAAAAACATAATAATTCGTATGCGTCAAGTTTTTTTTAACTCACGTTACAGAAAATTTCAAATACGTAGTTCAAATTTTACTATACAAGAAGGGTAAAAATTGGAGACAGTAAAATTTAGCACGTATGTTCGAAAATTTACCTACTGTCGGTTAAAAATTACCAACCGCGCCGTACGTTATTTTTACGGTGCTGCACAGTAAAATTTACCTACGTCAACCTCGGAAGAAAAATTCCCTATAAGTGAGTCAGAGATGTGTGCGGCCGTGTAGATGACAAGATAGTCTTTGAGGATTCGGCTTCGATCCGGCTAGTGAAGGTTATTCCAAAGTCAACAGTGGAATTAGAAGATGTTTACGTTTCGGCCCTCTGGTTCGGGTCCTCTTCAGAAATTTTATTTTTCTGTATATAATATGATACACATTTTGTCATAATAATGTTTGTTTTGTCATAATAATGTAAAAACATTATTATGACAAAATGTGTATCATATTATATACAGAAAAATAAAATTTCTGAAGAGGACCCGAACCAGAGGGCCGAAACGTAAACATCTTCTAATTCCACTGTTGACTTTGGAATAACCTTCACTGGCCGGATCGAAGCCGAATCCTCAAAAACAATTCCCTATAAGGCTGGTAAAATTTAAATTCTTCGATTGAAGAAATCCTTAGTAAAATGTATTTTTTCTTCAAAAACTGGTGCTATAATAATCATAATAATAACCGAAATAACAATAACCATAATAATAATAATGAATATTATTTACTATTGAAAAATTGGTACAAATTAATGCTGTTTGTTTTTTGTTGGGAACATTTTTTTCTTCCATATAAATTGGCATAGTCAACAAACGGATAAGGAGACAAATTTAATCATTAGAATTTATTTTTCGTTTAATACTAACATTTATTTATAATACATTTTGTACCATCGTAGGCTCGAGTGATGTGACTAACTTGCGCACATATTACTTCGTCATCATTTAACACGATCGCTACGTGTCACTTTCTCGCAACGAGACACTGCATGCGACTGAGGCTTCAGGCTAAACTGAACCGGCGATGTACGCAGTTTAGACGAAATTTTTTTGGGAAGTCCCATCGTGCCATAAAGAAATCGCGCTCCCCTACTTACCCCCACCACCATACCATTCTGAAGTGAAAGGAATGAAGGGGAATTTTTACAATGCAGTGCCTCAAAATTACCGTACCGTACCGCACGGTAATTTTAACCAAGCGCGCACGATAATTTTTACCGAGAGCACAATACATTTTCCTGTAACATTCATTAAATTTTATAATAAATCTTAAAATAACTTTTATAAAGACGATACTTTTTTATAGACATTTCTGAAAGGCATAAAATACTAAAATGCACAGTAAAATTTCGCTGATATTATATATTTTTCAAATTTAAGTTTTGCGTATTTTCTTACACATCGAAATTTACTACAAAATCTGGTAAAATTTCCTATCTGAAGAAGAAATTTTATTTTATTTTCGTGAAAATCTGTGTTCTACCCAACAATAATAAGCGAAGTTTCAGAGTTGTCATCTGGTTACCGTTACTGCACGGTAATTTTTAACATTTAATTCTCTCCGTGTAGGATATCTCCGTTTGGAGTAATAAATTAGGCTACTACAAACGGCGCCCGCGATTCTAAATCGTTTGTAGATCTGTATTTATCGTTTGTAGTAGTACTACAAACGACGCTGGCAGTTTTGAAACGTTTGTAGTAGTTCGTAGTTTCGTATTTATCGTTTGTAGTTGCAGAGAAAGTAACTACAAACGATGAAATCACCTGAAAATGATGTTTCCACGATTTTTGAAGGAAATGTTCGTTTGTAGTAGAGGAGTAAGTAACTACCAACGACGCCAGTGCTTTTAAAACGTTTGTAGTTGTTTGTAGTTCCGTATTTATCGTTTGTAGTTATACAGAAAGTAACTACAAACGAGGAAATCACCTGAAACTGATTCTTCCACGGATTTGGAAGGATATGTTCGTTTGTAGTAGAGGAGTAAGTAAAGTAGGTAACTGCAAACGACATCCGGGCGTCTGAACCGATTGTCGTTGTATGTACTTCCGTTTTGATCGTTTGTAGTTGCAGAGAAAGTAACTACAAACGAGAAAATCCCGTGAAAATAAATTTCAGCAATTCGAGAAAGAAATGTTCGTTTGTAGTAATAAAGTAGGTAACTACCAACGACGTCGGCGCTTCTAAAACGTTTGTTTGGGTTTTTAATTTCATGTTTATCGTTTGTAGTAATAGAGAAAGTAACTACAAACGAGGAAGTCACATGAAAATGATTTTTCCACGATTCTGGAAGGATATGTTCGTTTGTAGTAATAAAGTAGGCTACTACAAACGACGCCCGCGATTCTAAATCGTTTGTAGATATTTGTGGTTATGTATTTATCGTTTGTAGTAGCGGAGAAAGTAACTGCAAACGAAGAAATCAGCGGAAAATAACTTTTCCACGATTTTAGGAGGATATGTTCATTTCTAGTAATGGAGTAAGTAAAATAGGTAACAACAATCGACGCCAGGGCGTCGAAAACGATTGTAATTTTACGTACTTCCGATTTGATTGTTTGTAGTTGCAGAGAAAGTAACTAAAAACGAGGAAATCACCTGAAAATAAATTGTCAGCAATTTGAGAGGGAAATCTTCATTTGTAGTAATGTAGTAAGTGACTACAAACGACGCCAGTGCTTTTAAAACGTTTGTAGTTGTGTGTACTTTCGTATTTATCGTTTGTAGTTGCAGAGAACGTTCCGACAAACGAGAAAATGCCGTGAAAATAATTTTCAGCAATTCGAGTAAGAAATGTTCGTTTGTAGTAATAAAGTAGGTAACTACAAACGACGCCCGCGATTCTAAATCGGTTGTAGTTGTTTGTAGTTCTGTATTTCTCGTTTGTAGTTGCGGAGAAAGAAACTATAAACGAGGAAATCAGCGGAAAATAATTTTTCCACGATTCTGGAAGGATATGTTCGTTTGTACAAGTAAACTAAGTAACTATAAACGACGCCCGGGCTGGAATTTGGAAGGATATGTTCGTTTGTACAAATAAACTAAGTAACTATAAACGACGCCCGGGCTTCTAGAACGTTTGTCGTTGTGTGTACTTCCGTTTTGATCGTTTGTAGTTGTAGAAAAAGCAACTACACATGCGGAAATCACCTAAAAATAATTTTTCAGCAATTAAAAAAAAATGGTCGTTTGTAGTAACGGAGTAATTAACTACAAACGATTTAGAATCGCGGGCCTCGTTTGTAGTAGCCTACTTTATTACTCCAAACGAACACATCCTTCGAAATCCATGGAAAAATCAGTTTCAGGTGATTTCCTCGTTTGTAGTTACTTTCTCTATAACTACAAACGATAAATACGGAACTACAAACAACTACAAACGTTTTAGAAGCGCGGGCATCGTTTGTAATTACTTACTCCATTACTACAAACGAACATTTCCTCTAAATATCGTGAAAACATCATTTTCAGGTGATTTTATCGTTTGTAGTTACTTCCTCTGGAACTACAAAGGAAAAATACGAAACTATGAGCTACTACAAACGTTTTAAAACCGCCGGCATCGTTTATAGTTACCTACTTTGCTACTACAAACCAACATATAGTTCGAAAATAATTGAAAAATCATTTACCGGTGATTTCCTCGTTTGTAGTTACTTTCCTGCAGCTACAAACGTTTCAGATGCGCCGGCGTCGTTTGTAGTTACTTTCTCTGTAACTACAAACGATTAAAACGGAAGTACACACAAGTACAATCGTTTTGGACGCCCGAGCGTCGTTTGTAGTTACCTAGTTTACTAATACAAACGAACATTTCCTTCCAAAATCGTGGAAAAATTATTTTCCGCTGATTTCCTTGTTTGCAATTACGTTCTCCGCTGCTACAAACGATAAACACGGAACTACAAACAACTACAAACGTTTTAAAAGCACTGGCGTCGTTTGTAGTTACTTACTCCATTACTAGAAACGAACATTTCCTTCAAAAATCGTGGAAACATCATTTTCAGGTGATTTCCTCGTTTGTAGTGACTTTCTCTGCAACTACAAACGATAAATACGAAACTACGAACTACTACAAACGTTTAAAAACCGCCGCCGTCGTTTGTAGTTACCTCGTTTACTACTACAAACCAACATATCCTTCTAACATAATTGAAAAATCATTTACAGGTGATTTCCTCGTTTGTAGTAACTTTCTCTGCAACTACAAACGATTAAGACGGAACTACAAACAACTACAAACGTTTTAGAAGGGCGGGCGTCATTTGTAGTTATCTAGTTTACTACTACAAATGATCTATCCTACCGTACGATAGGATAGATCGTTTTCCTGCTTTTGCGGTGTATGCAACGGATAAGCTGCTGAGATAAATCGTGAAATATTGCATTTCCGTAATGCCTTCGTTTTAATTTTTATCTTTTATGTCAGATATATGTTAATTAGCATTTAGGATTCACTAAAAAAAATTTTCCAGGTCGTTTCATTTTTTGGAGTCCGTTTTTTTGGAAAATAAAAAAAACCCTTCAACTACAAACGAAAAAAAGTTTACTACAATCAACTACAAACGATTTTGAATGAAAATAAATTGCTAAAAGTTTTTTATTTTTATTCCGGGGGATGCCGTTTTTTTTGGTGGTCGTAATTTTTTTTCTGCGCTACTACAAACGAAATGAAGTTTACTACAATCAACTACAAACGAAAACCTTCCGAAATCACCAAAAAAATTCAGATCGGAGATACTCGGGTGCCAAGTTCACATAGGTCTGAAAAAGGTTTGATTCTCTCGGGATTAAAAAGTATAATTCTTGTTCAACAAACCTCGTTCAAACGTGTTGTACATGATGATACGATGATCCTTCGATCGTTCCGTACTGCCGACCATGCACACCGTGAACCTGGAGGGAATATTTGGATAGGAATATCCGAGAATTAAATACAATTGAGTACAATGATGCATTGAAATAATATATAAAAGGGTATCAGCGTTTCCACAGTTTCCTTATGCCCTTGTGCAAATGCGACAAGTGCATTGGAAGTAAGGTGTTACTGTGAAAATGACGAACGCTTGTTCATCACTTAAGGCAACTTAAGGATGTTGAGTCCCTATGAAACATGTTAATGTTAATTGTTCAATAAATAGCTTCTTAATCGTCATGAAATTTTTACACGACCTCCTAATACTTCATGTAAAAACATACAAAATTTTCAGAATTCTATCATCATTACTTCAACCTCCTTAGGGGTTGAAATTAAAAATGATAAGAAAATTCGGAAAATTTCGTATGTTTGTGTATGAAGTATTTAAGAGATCGTGTTAAAATTGCACGACGATTAGGAAGCTCGTTACTAAAAAATTAACATTTTGTTAAGAACCGTTTTTAAAAGAAATTGAAAAAAAATTTATCAATAAACTTCGTTTTGTTTCCGTTGCTTTCAGTATATTGTAGATATTACAAAATTGAGAGGTAAAAAAAACTTATTGCAAAGTTACATCAGTTTCCATAAGACAACATTTAATTTGGGAATGTTAATTGTTCAATAACGAGCTTCCTAATTGTCGTGAAATTTTCACACGACCTCTGAAATACTTCATACAAAAACGTACCAAATTTTTAGAATTTTATTATCATTTGCGATTTGGGACTCAACATCCTTAAATTGAAGAGAAAGGGTCCAACATATGAGAAAAATCGAGAATAAAAATGATTTTTGTTTTTATGATCGAAAAGTAAAAGTGAAGGGTAAAAGGGAAGAGGATGCCAACAGTAAATGATCAAAACGGCAGTTAAGGGAGCTCTCAAAACAAACAATCCAGAAATAGAGATAAATTATGAAAATTTGATGCTTACCCCAAGAAAGTGACTCGAGTAATCGGGAAGGTCCAATAAACGCTACACACGAGTACCAACGGTGGCGTTACGTCGGGAAAGATTCGCCAAACTTTGACGCACTTGTCCCTTCCTACGGACACGAGTCGGCGCGAGGTCGCCGAGCACGACAGATCGACGATTGGGCCATCGTGAGCTGAAACGACATTCGCGTGTTTTCCACTCGTTTCCTCAATATGAACGAGCTTTCCGTCCAATGTTCCCACGATGATCAACGTCGAGACAGGTACAATTGTTATTTTTTCCGACCCGTCGATCGGGACTATTTTATCGAACGACTCGTAAGCAACGATGCACGTTATCGTACGTTCGTCGTTCACCCAAACGTATCTAGCATTCGAAACAATTTTGATGATTTCTCTGTTGTAAATCGTCGTCGAGAAATCGAATTAAGGAGTTACTTCTACTTAGAGGCGCGAAAAAAATGCCCAAATTTCGATTTTCTTTCTGCAAAACGATTGGTAAAAAAAACGCACTTTTTTAAGGGGGTACCCGAGTTGGAATTTTTGAAAAAATCGATTTTTCGTTTTCGATGGATTCTTATGGTATAATCTTTCAAAAATATTTTCTTAAAATTTCAAGTCGGTCCGTTGAAAATTGAGAGAGTTACGAGCGTTATGGCCTAGAACAAAAAACAAAAATTCTCGTCAATCTACATTAGAATACGCAAAGAAGTACGTGCGGAATTTCGAAAATATTGTTTTATTCAAAAGTTGTAGGTATTTGAACTTAAGAAATGAATTTTCAGTGAAAAATTTTGTATAAAACTGCTCACAAAATGAAAAGTTTTCGATTAATCATAAATTCCGTACGTACTTCTCTGCGAAATGCCATTAGGAACATGACCTTTAAAGTTGAAGTAAATGGAATGAAAATTGTTGAAGTTATTTGTCACGCCAATTGGAAAAAATATTAGTAGTGGGCCATTTTGTACATAAAAAAAAATATATATATTTTTTCTAACAGCTTGATATTCATACTGAATAGATTTATAATTAATATTGAGTGAATCACTTTTTCATACGAAACAAAATTGTTAAATTCGCACATGATTTTATACCTGTTACTGTGGCCTAACGCCTTAAGGATTTTTTCCAAATTTACAGGAAATACGATGAGAAACATTTAAAGGTCGTTGACGATCTCACTTTTTTTTAAGGGATCATCACTGTGTAAAATTTTCAAAAATCGGTTTTTTTCTGCATTATCCGATCGACGGTTATAAACATGCTGTTCAATTTTTGTCCGTCAAAATCCGTCACAAATTTTGACAGAACATTCTTTACGCCATTCTTTATCTTGCTACGGAAGCTTTTTTTTTAATTCTTCATATTTTTTTTAACGAAAACTGTCGAGACAATAGGCTAAATTCGATACTTATTTTTCAAATCGCCGCTTTTGGTCAATTTTGATTTTAACAAAACCGCCATAGCGAGGTAACGGCTTTTATACTGATTGATAATCTTTTTTCAAATTCAGTTTTAGGTAATATTTACGGCCGCAACTGTGTACACCGTGAGGACTCCTTTTTTCGAAGACATTTTCAACCGTTTAAGTAGGTACGATCACTTCCACGTGATCAAAAAAGAGTCTCAATTTATTTTACCCACAGCTGCCCTGATTGATGTTTACTTATGTTGATTATTCGTATTATCGATTAAAGTGTGCCAAAAGTTGTGGTAAATGATGAATTTATTGCACGTGAACAAATAAAAACTGAAAAATTAGATTGTCAACGACTCGGTAGTAATCTTCGTAATAATAATATTAACACACATCCACCATAAAAACGGACTAAAAAGACAAAAAAAAAATCAGCTGGAAACCTATTAAAATAGGCTTGAATTACCTCAGCGCAATTAACACGACAGGCAGAATATAATTATACATATTATTGATACGTGATAAATGATAAAACTCCATAAATTGTTGTTTGCATATTTTGTGGCGGCTTCTATTCAAATTAATTTCCAAAGAAAGCTGGGTTATGTTCGCCAAACGCATCAGCTGTTACTCGCGACGTTGCTAAGTCTGTGGGTGCTATTTCGTCGTTCTGACCATTTTCAACCGGAAATTGAAACTTTTTTGTAATGTAGTGCTTTAACTACAAGGTGAAGATTGATTTTCTTATTTTTTACAATATCTATTATATCGAATCTATCGAATTTCAGTTTTCCAACGGGTTTAGTTGGATACGTGAGCAGAAAAACCACGATCACCGCACTTCCGGTTGACCGTCTCCATAAGACGACGTGCTTCGGTAACTCAAAGTGCTCGACTTTGCAGTTTTGTTGTGCAAAAACTAAACGGTCAAAATAGCCCAAATTTTGACAATAGGCGCAAAAAGTATTCGTCAAAATCATATAAAAATTTCAAATCCGAAAGTTGGATTCGTCGTAATGATCGTACCTCCTTAAAAGAATGTCAAAAAATGAAAATTAACGTTTCAAAATTTATTTTCTGTTCTTCATGAGTGCTTTGATTTGACATTTAAAAAATCAGACTAGCGTATTTGAACCATCGAAAAAGAATCGCGAAAATCAGCTATTGGTCGACCCGTTACACTGTGATGATCCCTTAATCTCTCTCCATTTTTCAATAATTACGTAAAAATGTCTTTTTTCCGTAGAATCTGCATGCTCGAGTTTCAATTCGTCGCTTTGTTTAAAAAAATGATTTAAAAAATCGACTATCCTCAACGACTCCAATATATGGTTGAGTTGACTAAAAAATACGTTTCTTTTTTACCAACCGTATCCCAGCAAAAAAAATCGGATTTCGGCACTTTTCTCGGGCCTCTAGGTAAATGCAGTCCCTTAAGGGGTTACCCCCACTTGCGATTTTGAAAAAATCGATTTTTTTTATTGCATTTTTTTGAAGTATGAGTATCTGAGAATATGTCCTGAAAGTTTCAGGTCGATCCGAACAAAATTGACTGAGATACGAGCGTTGAAAGAGAAGAATCCGTGAATTGAAGAACTGATATTGAAACTTTAAACGCGTTATTCTCAAAATGGCATTTCTGAAGTCGGTGACCAAGATTACTCGAACACTAATGAACCGATCTTCTTGAAATTTTGCAGGCTTATTTAATACATAAAAATGTAGTCTTTAATCGTTCGATTTTTTTTCGTTAAAATCAAACCATTAACTTTGACTGTCCGCCATTTTGTGAAAAATGAATATTTTTTAAAATCCTTCGATTAAAGACTAGTTTATACTTATATTTGACTAAATCCATTCGCATTTTTTTTTCAGACGATCCACTTCGCCGCAATGTTGGTCACCGCAAACCGTGTATATAAAAACATTATTTCATTGACGGCCATTTGCCACTAAACAATGTAATATTTTTCAATAAAAAAATTACTGAAAGTTCTTCAAGATGTGTTCTTTAAGATGGTATATTGATCGATTAAAAAAGTTTTGTCGTTTTCTTTTAAAAAATTCATGAAAAAGGCCTTTTTTGCGCTACAAGTGGGGGTAACGCCTTAACAAAACCGAAAATGAATCACCTCAGTCTCATGGGTTTAGTTTCGACGCTGCTCACAAGTATTTCTCCCGTTTTCAGTATCATCGTGTACATCCTGTCTGGATAATGATGATTTTAGGTGATCCTTTCCCCTTCGGATGACTCGCATTTGTATTACTTGTAATTCCGCTGTACGTGGCAGCGATCACTTCGAGCCTCGGCGAGAGTATCTGAACGTTTATCTGACGGCCTGTACGTGACGACAACATTCTCACGGTATTGTCCGAGCTGGTAACGATCACGCGGGTCGGAAACGTTGGATTCGTCGTCGAGTATAAATTCGTAGCTGGTGCTCTGTAAATCGGAAAAGCTTCCATCGCGATTACTTCAAATTACGCCACGTCCACGACGAGAGGGTCGTTTACGTTTTGTTTTGGTATCTTCAACGCTGAAGTCTCATTTTTTAATGTGTCAAAGTTGGAGAATAAGAAAAGAAGAGTCTCACGTGAGCGGAGCGTAGAATACGTAGATCTGATTCATGTGAAAGCAATTTAGTTTGGTTCCAAGAGTGGCCAACGAAGTGGCCGCCTCGTTTATCGCTATGCGAGAAATTTGCCCCACATCCCGAAACGATTCGATCTTCTCGCGTAGATTGCAGCTCCACACTTGAAGCACCATGCCGTCGGAAATCGTTAAGAAACCACAGATCGAGGGATGTCGAACGATCAGTCGTACTTGATCCTCGTGGCCGTTGGGGTAGGACATTACGCATTCCAGCTTGAGACTCCATCCGGCCACGTTTCCCTGCTGGTCACCGGTTATTATCCAGTAGCTTGTATGGTGATAGCACAACGCTGTTACGGCTGCTTTCGTTGCGCCCAACTTCTTTTCCACGAATTGAGAAGATCCTTCAGTCTCTCTTTCAGGCATCGTGGACATTACGTATATGTTGGTCAAATATGAACCAGCAACTGCCAATTCCGCTGCGGAGGATCAATAGTATGGAAGAAGATTAATAGTACAGATTAATAGATTAATTAATCATTGCTAAAATCGACCTGCTTGCATTCTTCTGTATCAACTTCATCGTCGCATTCGTTTCATTGAGAATCAATGAAACAGCGATTAAAAGTCACGGCGAGCTCTCATTATTTGAGAAATCGCCGATTGAGAATCGCAAAAGAAAAATTTCAGACTATTACTTCTAGCTTGGATATTTTCTTTAGGAGTTAGGCTACTGTGAAAGATGAGAAAGACTCGTTCGTCGCCTAACGCTACTCAAATTGAAGAGAAAGGTCCAATATACGGTGCAGGAATCGCAGATTGAAGGTAACGTTATGATTACAACGATAGAGCTGCTAGTAAAACTTTAAGGGATCATCACGGTGTGAAATTTGTGAACAATCGATTTTTTTGCATTATACGATAGTATAGACGGTTATAAACATGAACATCGTCGATTGATCGCGAGTAGACAATTTATATGAAAATTCCGCACTCGAAACTTCAAACTTTAACCGTTGAACCCTCACACGTCAAAAGGTCCTTCACGAGATTATTTATAACTTCTTCAATGATTAATATTTTGTAATAAAATTTCGTACACAACCTTGTTAATGTACGTACAGATAAATGTCGAAACGACTTTTCAATCATTTTACTTGTCTTTTCAAATTTTAATTTTTGTAAACCCCGATTTTCCAGTTGTCATGGTAGCCTAACTCCTTAAAGACTGTTTAACGAAATTTGGAGAGAGTCTCGTCAAGCGCAAACTCACACGAACGTTCTATGAGCGAAGAGTATTCTATGGTCCACAAGGATCCGTAGCTACTATCCAAATAAGTTGCAGTGTAAAGACTATTCAGCGGATGTTCTACATCGTCCATCGGGTATGTCTGAAAAATGATATTTATATTGAGATAGTAACTTTGATCAGTTTGAAAAATGAATGTTCACGTTTTTATGAATTTATCAAATAAATTTTATAAATGTATGAGGTTTATGAATTTATATACACACACACAGATATATGGAAATGACAAACCCAACCGACATAAAGTACAGACACCCTTTTTTCGTTCGATTAGAAGCCATCAAGAAAACAAAATTTCTAAAATATATATTCTCAAATTTAAATTTTTTAAATGTTTTTAAATTTGTCAAATTTAAATTCCTAAAATATATTATCTCAAATTTAAATATTAAATTGTTTCAATCAAGCTTGTTTTTCTTTGATATTTTATTTCAAATCCCATGCAGTTACTATGCAAGTTTGCAAACATCATTTACTTACATACAGCTGAATGAACACAAGGAAAAAATCATAGACACATTTTTCAGCGACAAATTGGCTGTAAATCACAGTCCTTTCGAGGCTTTCCATGAATAAATTTCTACTGCCATTTACCAAAGTATAATACTCGAGTTGATAAGAATAATAAAATAGCAACAAAAATACAAATGGTCTTTTTTTTATCTTTCAAATGGCACCTGAACTTTTCATCCCGGTAAAACGTTCGTAAAATATACCTATCTTTTATACCAGTAGTGCGTACATATAGAGGGTGCTTCACTAGAAGTGACTCACTTGAAAACACTTATAAATATTGATTTCAGATGAAAAATTCAGAAACAAATTGTCAACAGTTTGTCGATTTCTGCATTTTAGTATCCTTAGGCGTTTTTTTTTTCGAGTGGCGGTATCAACCTGATTCCAAGGTCACCTCTATTTTTTAAAAGGGAAATCCCTGTTCGCACTGGTCACAAATGTCGAGCACAAAGAAAGCAACGACCTACAATATCGTGACCTTGGGATGACCTTGAATTACCAAAAAAAATCCAAAAAGGTAATTAAAGCAAGGCTAGTAAAAAAGGTGGTTCCAGATGGAAATGATGTTTTTACTGCATGCCATAGTTAAAAATTTGTCATTCAACTGCGATATGTCTCACGATACGACTTCTAGATGATGCGTAAACTCTTTGCAACATCATGTCAGAAATTACTAAACTTAAAAAAAATAATCTAATGGTGTTAAATCGGGCAATGAAGGATGGTTTCCTGCATTTCAAGGTCACCCCAAGATCATTATAGTGTAGATCATTGGTTTTGTTTCTTTGTCCTTGGCATTTGTGGCTAATGAAAAAGCGGTTTCCCTTTAAAAATGTGGAGGTGACCTTGAAATCAGGTTTATACCTCCACTTGGAGCGAAATGAAAGGCTACCAAAATGGAGATATCGACGAACCATTCAGATGTTGCGTCTGACTTTTTCGTCCGAAAACAATTATCGTTACGCGTTTTCAAGTGACTTATAGAGGTTCACCCTGTATATATTCAACGATGATCGTATGCATATTGAAAACATAAATACGCTAAAAGCGCGGTAAATTGAGCAAACCGCTATTTTGTTCGTGCCAACAACGATCGTCCGGTTGGTATCGGAGGAATAAAATAATGCTTCGACCTTGAATTCGTTGCGAACGATTTGCAGAAGTTTGCACGAAGTATCGACGATCCAGATCATATCGTCGAGAGGAATATAGCAGGCTAGAACTTTTGCGAGCGGACACCACAACATTCTTGTGAATAACATAGTCGACCCAAGCTGATAAGAGGGTCGAATGGGTTTTCCTTGCATCGAGTACCTATAAACCGTTGCTCCGGTATCCAAGACCAGGTACTCCTGATTCAAACACAATATAAAATGTGCAAATGCGAAAAAGCTTAACAGCAGTTCATTCTTATTTTTTCGTTTAGAGATTTTTTTTTCTCGAAAGTGAGACACTGGAAAATGGGACCGCAAAAAAATGATCTTCAGACGTTACGAGAGTCTACAATAACCTGAGTCTCGCTGCAGTAGCAAATATCGTCAAATGTTCCGATCAGTGCAGTCGAAGTGCCCAATCTCAAGCCATGATGCAAGTCGAAATCGCGAATTCCCTCGAAAATTGTCGAATCGACTCGCTCTTTTGTAACGCGTCCCTCCAACATATCCGCATTCTTTTTCTCAAATTTCATTCCAGCCGAGCTTCTCAAAGTTCCGGGAGCATTGGCCATCGCGTTCGCCAACCTCAACTATTCGGATTTCCCGCCGCTGCTCGAAGAGCTCGCGCATGCGCGAGCAAGCGCACCAGCTCGAGAAAAACGAATGTATTCCGGAAAATTTGGATCTCGGAAAGTTGGATACACTGTGGATGAAAAAAAAGAAACACCACACAAAATATGTTGAACGACGTATTTTGCGTGAATCAACGTGATGCGAGGTTGGCTTTTCGTGAATGTCTTTGTTCCGAAAAACGCTGATCGCTTGCACCTCGATGCTTACATACGTTCTGTAAATAAATATCGTGCGACGTACGAATTATCATTGAAACGGTGCTCGACGTATTTGTGAATAATTCCACGATATTTCTGCGTAACAGATTTGTTTTCTCCTTTCGCTGCCTCGTTGCTCTCGCCCTTCCTCCCCTCCTGTCTTCGTCTTACATTGGACCCGTTTCAAAAGATACACAAATGACGCCGTCGCGCAGAAAGGAAAAATTTGGCGCGAGAAAGAGCTTAGACAAGAGTCATTTGGCTATTTTTACTGTTACAAGCGCAAGCTCGAGATCGATACATTTTTCCGTTTAAATTCACTCCGAAGTAGATGTCAGCCCGTGGTGGCTCTCGCTTGCGCGCTCTCTCGTCGTCGTCGTCGTTGTTCGTACGTGTCTCTCTCCGTCCGTATATGTGCGCGTGTTGCAAAAGGTATTTATAACGTAAATTAGAGCGGTACGCGGATAATGGCTTTTGAGGTTAGCGAGTCGCGAAAGAGCTAACAGTCGCGTTGTCGTTACTGAATGAATCGCAGCGTTTTTAATCGTACGCCTGCTTCGATTCACCGTGCCAATACTCCCTTTCTTCTTCCTCGTCTCTATACGCGGTGAATTTCTTTCGCGATCGCGCGTCGCTCCGCGCTTTTGACACAATCGGCTGCCGAGTGCAACGATACGGCAAAGAAAAAAGCAACGGGCAGTAAAACGAGTTGAAGAAAACTTCATCGCGTACGTTGACACGTTATCGCAACGAGATGGCTGAAAAAACGGACATTGAAGTGTCACTGATAAGCCGTGTTTACTACATGGCGCGTGAAGGGATGCCGATGTTCCTCTTCTCACTTCTCAATGTTCAAACCGACGAACAAATCGACAGCCTTATCAATGAGGTAAATATTAAAAAATGTGTATCGCTGTTTTCTGCATTTTTCCACTTGATATTTTGCCCATAACAATTCGTGAGTAATCGACAAATCACAGTAACAAAGACAACAAAACTTATTGTGCAACAAGTCGACAGAAGTTTCTCGAACCGCGAGGAAGAAATGTGCGCACTTGAAGGTGCGAGGAGTTTAATTGCCAAGTTAACGCGCTCGTTTTCCCTTCAAGACTTTCAATTCGGATATTCGGGGCACGACTTGACGATGCTGCCGAAGAATCCGCTTTCGTGCGGAACCTTTCCAGTATGTCGTTACTTTAAATTTCGGAAACGCGGGAAAGCGAGTCGCGTTGCTTGGAAAGCGCAACTGGCGAATTTATGCCAATAAACGTTTCTGCGTTCTTGCGCTTCTATGTTTACATATCAGATGCGATGATTATTTACCGAGCGGATGGTCTACGGACAAAGCCTCAAGAACGATGAGAAGTAAAATTTTAAAGCGGCGTAGAGGCTTCAGTTTTCTTTCTGAACTCCCAACCGAAAAACAGCGCTTTAGAATTTTTTCTAACGGCCTGATTTTTTTTTATGCTTCTCTCGTAAGTCGAAAGACAGTTACATTCTTGTATAAGCGGTGATGAAGAAATCGCTGGGAAGAAAGAAAAGTAGAATTTATATCGGGATATGTAAGTGGAGGGGTTTCCTAAAAACTAGCGTGGAGATAAATCTATCTTCACGATCACCGAAGCACGAACAACAAGCACGTTGAGGTTCGCGCGCGTTTTTCCCCGATTGCAACAAAGTTTGGGCTCATCTAGAAATGTTCTAGATTGTCAATCACCGTTTAAAAATAGTCGCGTGTACTTAATCGCGCGAGTACGTAGTTATACTGGCAGCGATAGGTGTGCTCCTCCTATCGACACGTGCCCAAGCGCGCGATCACGTTTTTTTTATTTTGGCAAATTACCAATAACGTATATGCACCGCCGAGCCGGATCAACGGAACCGTCGTACGAAGAAAAATCTTGCGAGTCATTGTTCTTTGTTCGCCGAAAGACTGGCACAGGGTTTGAAGCACGGACGATAAAATTTTTGAACATTTTTTCGCATCTGTGCATAGACGGAGATGCTTACTACGCTCGTACGATTTGAAGGTCACTGACTCGGTTTATAAATATATCCCGAAAGGCCTTGAAAACGTGTGAAAAATTTCTGGTAATTCGCGAGAATCATCGCTCGCGTTGAGGAAAGCCTTGATCTTCCATTTATTCGCTTTTGCGACGGAAATTTCGACTTTCTAACTTTGAACAGGCTCGATGTTGAAATTTAATACAGAAATTGCGTAACTTCACTTTTCGAATAGCAATTCGACTGTGAAAGAATTCGTGTCACGAATATTAACTTTCTATAGAGATTAATTTTGCATTTTCGGACAACGAATAATGCATTATTATTGTTATTCATAATACGATAGTTAGAGTGTGGATGCCAGTTTTTGACGATATCGAAAAACCGGAATGTCCTACCAAAAATCCGATATTGCACTCGAATAACACCGATATGTTATTGAATTTTATTACTGCGTTTTAATTTTGCTTGTTTACTAATTTACTTTGCATAGAAGTTTCTATTTTCGGTTTTTTTGTTTATTTATTTTATGTTGGGCTGAATATATTGAAGAACATAGCAGAGTATGTTTAGAAATGTATAATAAATGAAGATCTTGATAAAAGACTGTGATTTTTAACAAAATATTGTGGTTTCACTTAGCGATGCGCTATTATTTATATAATTTCCATCTTCACTTTCAAGCTTCTAACGTTTTTAATCAAGGTTTCCCATAAATATCGGACAATACCGTAAAGCCGGTACTCCGATATTACAGCTTGTTGATATCGAAATAATACCGGTAATGGAAAAAGCTCCGAAAGTCCAAGCTCTAACGATAGTTAGAACGTTTATTATTCAGCACATAAAAAACGTATTCATCAAGCAATAGAAGCGACGAAAATATCAGTGTGATATTTTTATCTGATGGAACATGTTGATGGGCATTCCAATTCTTGAGTGCTCACGTTTTTCAAGTACGAAATTGCACTTGTGAGCAAGTAATTTCTTCACGCGATATCTAATTAAATTATTTTTTTATTTATTCAAGAAGGTAAGAGAAGAGGACGGACAGCGATGTACACCATTGATCATAGCTGCCAGATACGGACACGACAAAGTGGTGAAGATGCTAATTGACAAATTCAAGCCTGATTTGGAGCAGGAGGGAACGGTGAAATACGATGGATACGTTATCGAAGGCACGAGCGCTCTATGGTGTGCGGCAGGTAACAAATTTGAGTATGACGGCGGGGCATAGTTATTGACGAATACAAAAGTAATGGGTTCTATATTTTTTTGCAAAATGAACAGCCACAGGTGATTTATTCTTCGAGTCCTTCGCCTGAAAATTTTTAACGATCTTGAATTTCTTCAAGACGTAGAGAGTAGACGTATAAGTTTGATGAAAGTTCAACTCCGGAGTTTTCTGAAGTTGCCTCTTCGTTTTTTTAGGGAATAGAATAGAAATCGAAACAATTGAGTGCAGTTTCTTTTAAAAAAAGACTGTGATTGAAGCCAATATCTTTCACAAACATATCACGATTTACGATTTTCCGGAAAATGAAAATACTTGGGAAATTTAAACTTTCCTCGGACACATTTTCGATCGGGTCGAAATTTACGGATATAGACTATAAAAAGGCACAACGAAATGTTCGAGGTACTACTCGAAGCATAAAAAATTGCGGGCGGCATTATGCTTTTTAAAAAATTCTGTATTTAGTTTTTGCACTCATTGGTTGACCTTAAACATGATTTTTTGCGATTTTTCTACTTTCATGGATTCCCGTTTAATTTTTTTCGAGAATGGCGATAGAATTTTCTCAGGGGGACTCGAAGGCAGATTTACCTTGATCGAGATTTACCTTGAATATGCCGTTAAAAAGTGTTTCATTTTTCTGATCTTCTCGACAATGTTATTTAGTTTTTGTAAAGGAGTCATGGCTGTTGTGCATACGGAAAACCGAAAAAACTCAGGGAATTTCTTTCCTCCTACAATAATCTGGGAAAGGTCAGGGAATTGAAAAAATTATCTGCCCTTTTACCACAATTTACTTTTTGGAAGAATTAAGAAAAATGATGCCAACTTGAAAAAAAAACTGAAAAGTATAAAAATAAATATTTTTGTATGTTTTTAATATGTATATTATTCTTCATTATATACAAAAAACAATGTCCATGCAATAAATTGAAAATTAAAAAAAAACTAAAAACTAATTTACTCTAAAGCTCTATACATTTTGATTCAGTTTGTCGAAACACAACCACACAATTTTCATTGAAGATAAGTGTTTTTATCTATTTTTTTAAAATTCATTGGCACCGTCATAAAATGTTTCGTTTATAATAAAGAACAAGTTCGGTATTATCTTTCAATGTATATATTTTTACTCTACAGTGTTCAAATTATTTTTCGAATATCAGTTCATTTTTCAAATTTTTTTAAATAATAATAATCGAGATTTATTTCCATAACTTACTTTACAAGTTTTTTACAAAAAGCGTCCGCATTGTTTATACACGTTTTTCTTACAACTACCTTAATTCTATGTTCTACCCTGCATACTCTTTTCCCTCGTACCTTCGCTCTCTTTTTCTCACTTTACTCCTCACCTCCATCGCTTTCGACTCCCTTTTTCTCCTTCCGCATTTTCTTACATACATCCTCTATTTCTCCGAAATACTGGCGTATCCCTATATTTATCTTTCCACTCAACATGTCTATAATTTCCCCCTTTATCGCCACCTTATCCACTCCTTGCACCCATTCCTCAGCTTCCTTTCTTGCTTTCGTCATTACAAGTTTCCATTCTTTTTCACGTCCCTTTTTCACTCCCTATATTTCCGCATCTTAGTCTTGCCCACATTTCTTCATCCCTGCCCTTCACACCCTCTTCCGCCCAGTACTTCCACGGCCTTTCCTCACTTTCCACGATATATTTATAGTTGCCATTTTATGACGATTTTGTTTATTCTCTCCTCCTCAATTTAATTTTAATATTTAACATTTTCATATAATTGATAATAAAAAAGATTGTTTTTCATCTGACCCCAATCGCCCCGGAATATTTGCAAAAGCTGTGTGGAAAACCTGGCAAAGTCAGGGAATTTCTGATTCAATAATGCACAACCATGTGAGTGCACATTTCGAAAAATGAACTGTAGCTTCAGAACTATGCGGTGTTCAAAAATAAAACATCGTTTTTATGTCAAATTAACGAACTCGTGAAAAACAGAAAATAAATTCTTCAACGTTCATTTCGAATGTTTTTATCCACTTAACGGTTAAAAATATTTTCGAAAATGAATGAGTGATGATGCTTTAAAAAACAATGAATGTTCTCAATCATTAGTTGGTTCAACGCTAACGGATACTCTTGTTTTTCAGCTGCGGGTCACTTGACTATAGTGAAGACTCTGGTAAAGGCCGGAGCCGATGTGAATCATCCGACGAAAACGAATTCGACGCCGTTGAGAGCAGCGTGTTTCGACGGCCGCCTGGACATAGTGACTTATCTTACGGAACACATGGCGAATATAAACATCGCGAATAAGTACAACAACACGTGTCTGATGATCGCTGCTTACAAAGGACATCAAGACGTAGTTAGTTATTTGTTGGATAACGGTGCGGATCCAAACGAGAAGACTCTGTGCGGGGCGACCGCATTGCATTTCGCCGCCGAGTCCGGTCATGCCAGGGTGGTCGTCGAATTACTGGAACGCGGTTCCAGTATAACGAAGAATGTGAGCGGCATGACACCCGTGATAACGGCCGCGGAGAGGACGCGTGCCGAAGCGGTCGAGGCCTTCGTAACCCAAAACGTCGTCACGCGGGAGGAAACGATAGACGCGTACGAATTGCTCGGTGCATCTTACGGCAATGACAAGGATAATTATTGTCTCACGAGCGCTTATGATTATCTCCATCGAGCAATGGAATTGAGGTGATTTTCCAACAACGATCTCACTTTTTCCATCGCCCAATGTTCAATGAACGAGCCCGCCAATTTTTGCGAAGTTTGCAACGTTGTAATGCAACGGAAATTTTTCTTTGTTATTTTATTTATTCATTTTTATTACTATTCGAACGTTTTTTTTGCCAAATTTAGATTATGGACTTCTAATAAGGACCTTCAAGAATGTTTTAGTGGTTTTTGCAGCCTGAATGGACAAAGAAAATAGAGCAATATGAAGAAAAAAAATCTTGTTGCGTCCCAACGATACGGACTTCAGTCCCATCATTTGACGTCCGTTGCCCCTAATGTTGAAAGATTCTGCATTTTTTTTACGCGCGGATACTTTTGATGAAAGTTTATTTTTGAGTTTTCAATCAATTTCGGTACATCGTCTTCAAGAGAAAACCGGAATCTAAGCGACGCGGCATAGTTTCTTGCGAAACCTCGTGAATTCAGCCAGCGTAAAGATTTCTCGCTGATGTATTAAGGGGGTACGTCTACCTAGAGGCCGGGAAACCGTTGGTTAAAAACGGAACGCATTTTTTTAACACGAAGGTACGCGTATATATTCTTTAAAAAAATCATCGCAAAAAACAGAAAAGTAACAAAAACATGGCCGCCGGCAGATGATGACATTTTTTCATGACGTTTGACGGTGGACACCAGCTTAAACGGTTCATCTGAAATCTAAAACCCAAACGGGTTATTTAAGCTAAGAATAAATACAAGTCGTTAACGATCGTCGATTTTGCAAATATGTTTTTTTTAGCAAAGTGGCGACGGATTGAAACTCGAGCATCCAGAATCTATGAAAATAAGTCGTAGTTTTTACGTAACGATTAAAAATGACGATCGATTTTAAAAAAGCGAGATCGTCAACGACGTTTAAATGTTTTTCATCGTATCTCCTGTAAATTTGGAAACAATCAAGTAGTTCGCGAGATATCGTGTCCACTGACATTGAAAACCGTATTACCTGCCGGCGGCCGTGTATTTGTTGTTTTTCCGTATTTTTTGGTGATGTTTTTTTAAAGGCTCTCAATAGATGTAGCTTCATGTTTTTTAAAAATGCGCTTTTTCACCAACCGTTGTCCAGGGGAAAAAATCCGAACTTGACAATTTTTTTCGGGCCTCTAGGTAGATGTTACCCCTCATTTGCATTCGTTGACTATCAAATTCCAACCAATCACGAGTAAGACAATACTCCATGTTAGTATGAGGACGTATTCAATAATGAGATCGCTGGAGAATCTTTTTTATACGCTACAGCTACGCTACAGCGATTTGGTCGAAATAAACAAATGCAGGATTGGCAGATGTGCCGTGCTTTCTTATAGAAAAGGCGTCAAGATCCCTTCTACGTTGAAGATCA
This sequence comes from Ophion costatus, assembly GCA_951751655.1. Lineage (NCBI taxonomy): Eukaryota > Metazoa > Arthropoda > Insecta > Hymenoptera > Ichneumonidae > Ophion > Ophion costatus. The sequence goes on along the minus strand of OX632364.1, from coordinate 22,082,654 downwards.
ATGTCTAAAACAAAGCAGTATCCCTTAGCATTTATCGGTGAAACGATCGGCCCCATTAAAGGTGGCCACTGTGACGACTAAATTTCATTTAAAATATCAATAATTACAGAAGTTATAAACAATCTCGTGAAGGTCTCAACTGTACTTGATTTTGGACTCTCGATTGGTCTGAAGTAGAAAACAAGTTTCTTTTTTCTAGATAATATTGGCAAATACCTGATCGACCTTTCTCTTGTCATCGTGGTAATAATGAATTTAGCTTGAATCTGCGATTCCTGCACCATTAATTGAACCGTCCTCTTCAATCTGAGTTGTCTCAAGCGACTATCGATTTTTTTTAATTTTCAAAGTAGTTTCATCTCTTAAAAATAAGTATGGACACACTTTTCGCGGTATCACGACCAGACGCCGTCGGGAAAACACTTTTCTCACTTTTCCTTCTAGATATTTTCTTCTAGATCTAAAATTTTCTATTCCGAACCCTTGAAAATGAAAATATTAAATTTTCGAGAACTAAATTCTTACGAAAAGTAAGATAATTGTAAAAAAACAACAAGCACGTTCAAAGTCATCTGGAGGGTCCGAAAAAGAGAAAAGAAAAATAAAAGCATAAAGCCGTTATCTTCTAATGTTTGGAATAGTATCTAGATCATTTCTTTGCACCATTTTTTCCCCCAAGATCCGTAGATTTAGTATCCGATGAAAAATCCGTAAAGTGTATCCATTTTCCTCTGACGTTAGCGACAAAATGGGAAAAAATCCAAAGTAATTTTATCTTGTATCTTCGTTGCCATTGTTGGACCAAAGATTTGTTCAAACTCCGCACGCTCGATCAACGAAAAACTGCAAAAAATTGCAAAATTCATTCGGAGCAGTTTCGACGAAAGAATTATTGGCAACGCCATTGTCCCTTTGTGTCTAAAGTGTAATGATCCCCAGGTTCAGAGACCCGGAAAACGTGATTCACAAGAAGCTCGGCGAGCCCGTGAAGGCGTACGAGTACTGGAGAGAATGCGAGACTCTTGAGAAGTTGGAGTCGATTAAAAATAATCCCAACGCGATTCACATGGAATGCCTAGCCATCAGGGAGAGGATATTGGGTGAGGAGCCGTCCGCAATCCGCGTCCAACGTGATTTAAACTTCGAAATTTCGCCGGTCCCACTGACAGCCCAAATTTCTTCGTTCACTTCCAGGCACTCACAGTCCCGAGGTAGCACATCCGATTATTTTCCGCGGCGCGGTTTTCGCCGATAACGCTAGATTCGACAGGTGTATCGATCTCTGGCTGCACGCTCTGAAATTACGACAGTTCAACAATGTATCGGTGGTGAAGGATCTGTTGCGTTTCGCTCAGGTCTTCTCGCAGATGATGCACGTCGGCGTTGATCTGCAGTTTCTTCAAGTTCTCGATGTACTCGAGGCGAGTGTCATCGAACTCGGCAGGAACAAAGCGAAGATCGAGGACCCCGACACGGAAGACGACACGGATCAGTGCATCGTGAGTGCAACGAATGACGCTTTGTCTTTCAACGATTTTCAACGAGTCCTTGACGACCGTCGATTTACGAGATCATTTTTTTTCAACAACGTGGCGATGAATTGGAACTCGAGCATACAAAATCTATGCAGATAAAGTCGTCATTTTTACGTAACCATTAGAAATGAAGATTGATTTATTTAAGTCATTTCAGTGAAATTTTCCCGGGAATATAGCTTTTTATACTCCCGGACAATCATATTTTTGGAAAATGCGATTTTTTATGTACCTAGGTTGATATAGTCTGTTAATTAGTCATTGGGGAGCTCTACGGGACTGAAAATAGCGAAGAAGTAGAAGCGAAAGGGGTAGGATCGTAAACGACCGCAAGGGCATCCGAAGAAACATCAAGAAATAATACTAATAACTGGTTGCAGGAAGAGTCAGAATCGAACCTGATTACGACCCTCTACATTCTGACGATACTCGCGAAACTCATGACCCTCAACGGCTATGAGAGGGGCTACGGCGAGGCGGACATTAAAAAAGCTCACTATCTCGTGCACAAACTCTGCGCGTTAAAGATGACCCTCTCGGACGGTCAAACGCTTCTGCATCTCGCCGTCAATGCGCAAACCCCCGTCGATGGCTTCCACACGAACGACGTCTGCAAGTGAGTATCGTTTTCTTTTAATAAATCTCCTTAAAACAATTCCATTGGGCACACGTGCGACAATTCTTCATTGAACGTCATCGATAACACAGGCCTACAAGAAATACATTTTTTTGGTACCGAGGAATTTAGAACTGATTTTAGCCCTATTTGGAGCGCTGAATCTAAATATAAAATCAGTTTTTTTCCATCTGCTCTACTGTTTTAGATCAGTGTTTTTTTTTACGTGCGATTCTGCATGCGACACGAAATGTGCAGTTCTAGCTTCATTTACAAAGATTACTTCCTGTATATTTGCCCTATTGTCAGCATGCCGTCCAGTTAGTTCCAGAAAAATCCAGTAGATGGCGTAAGCATCCGGTAACCGGAGGTAGAACGAGCGCGCGCTCTTGATTTCCATACATTTTCTTCAAATTTTTAATTTCTTCAGACAGACATTGTTCATATCATTATGCGCGTTTGAATGAAATTTCAGAACAGTTGACTACTTAGATTTGGACATAATGGGTGTTAAAATTGCAACCTTTAACACTGCAGAGTCTGCATTGAAATTTAGACGGAATAAATTTCCGCAAAAAATAGTTGTCCCCTACAATAAGAAGGCATATGGCAACACCGCATCGTTCCACGTGTCCAATGACGTAAGTTTGCGCGGCATATTTAAAATAATACTGCACCACAAATTTTTATTTGGAAGGAATTTTTGATCGAACGAAGTCTTTAAGTAGTTATGAATTAACCAACACTTTTCTTTGTTAATGAAGATAACATAAACAACATGAAATATCAATATTTATAACGCAAGTATTTTTTTTTATAGTAAAAGTTTTTAACTTAAGGAACACGATAATTTTTTTCTCGAAATATTGAACCATACTATTCTGCGGTGTTGGAATGTGTCTTCTTATTATAGAGGACAAATATTATTCACGGAGAATTATTCTGAAACTGAATAGTAAAGGCAATCCAAACTGAAACTGAATAGCAAAGGCAATCCAAACGCTTTTCACTCTTTCCCTAAGGAGTTTGCTATCTAAACATAATTTTTTTATCTCGAAATTTATAAACAGAATAGAATGGTAAGACGAATTATTTGATCCGAGTTTCTGTCAATGCAGACCCTGCAGTGTTGAAAGTTGCAATTTTAAGACCCATTATCTCTCAATATAAATAATCGACTGTTCTGAAACTTCATTCAAACATGCGTAATGATATGAAAGGCGTCTGGTTAAAATTTGAACAAAATCTATACAAATCAAGAGCTCGTTCGACCTTGAGTGACCTTCAACGCTTCAACTAGAATTGAGGTTAGTTGTGAGTTCTCGCCGTGCAGGGTAAATCAAAGTTAGCACCGCGTGATATTTGTGTTTAGGAAAGAGTTATGAAGTGAACCTAAATAATGTGACGCAAATAGTGTAACTGTAATAAAATACTGTAACATATATGTCACGAAAATGTTATATCTTAAAAATTTGAGCTCCTAGGCACAAACTAAAGCCATGTTTGAATTCAGGGCAACAAAATCATATTAAATCAGCTCCAAATACCCCGTCACCAAAACAACTGTTGGCTTGTGTGATTGTCGCGTTTACGAGTCGGGGAATAAAAGGGAAACGGATTTTGCCATAATTCGAGTTTTCGTATGTTAGATTTCCGTGTGCGGGAACATCCAAACTGTTGATACAGTGCGGTGCCGATGTAAACGCGATGGACAACGACAGAAATACGCCGCTTCACTTAATCGTCACGTATCAAAAGCCGATTAAGTGAGTCTCCTCCATTTTCCATTCGCCTCGACTTACTTTTATTTTCACTCTTGGAGTTCCGTAGCTACTAGAAACCCGTGTAATTTTGCAATGACGACTGCGCTCAGTTCGTATGTTCAATCGTAATTATTGCGGTTATTGTAAGATGATCAGCCGTGGACGAAAAGTGGTAGACGCGCGTTGTCAATCTGCGGCTTAAGCGTTCTCCCATGTCAGACAGCGTTGACCTGGGCCAATACTTGGATGGGTGAGCGCTTGATCGCGTTTCTTTGCCGCAAAAGTTCTCATTCACTATCACAATCGTCTAAGCACTTAAGCTACGGAACTCTTCTTCAATGACGTATGCTCCGACACTCACTCGAGCGCATTTTCCAACGATTCGTTGCTTTTCCAGCGATTTTATGACGCTCCATTGCACAGTATCAGAATTGATAGATGCCGGAGCCCACATGGACATCGTGAACGCTCAGGGAAAAACGCCATACGATGCTGCAACGACTGGTACGTTTCTAACGACGATCATTCGCGTAGTCAGAAAGGGGCACGCCCCCACCCTTCCCAAATCGATCCAAAATGATTAAATTCAAATAATCCATTCATTTTATTTGTTTCGACCAAGCAAGTATGGAGAAATTATTTAATACAACTTGGACATATTCCTCGTTGTGATTTCCTGACTTGTACGGAAAGTAGCTAGTTTTTTTTTAGTATTCGTAATATTTATTCCATGTTTGATCTTTTTCACCTTTAAGGTAGTTCGGAAGAAAAACCGAAAGTCAAACTGACAATTTTAACGATTTTTATTTTTTTCTTTCGAATGTTTACAACACATGGAATTCAAGCTCATAAAAACGTATTTCTATTTTGGTACTTATTGGAATGAAAATTTATGATGATTTTCATAAATACTTTCAATCGACATTGATTATTGAGCACTCGGTTGATCGTTATCGACTTTACTAGTGAGTTCATGTTTTAAGCAGTTGGCAACGCTACATAACCTCACTTTAAAATAATTCAAACATCGCCTCTCAACGACTCGAGAAATGTCAAAACGTGGCACAATTACGTGTAAGTGGTCGTTTCGCGAAAAAAAACTCGCATTGAGCAAAAAATATTTGTATACGTAATAATCAGTTTTGAAAAATTACGATCTACAATCAACATATTTTTATTCGTTTTTTATCCTTCGTTTTATTATTACTTTTATTATATTCTTATTGTATTTAGCATGATCTGCGGCGTAGGCATTCGGCGACATTCATATCGCATTCTGCGTGAATTTCCGTCTAGGAATTTCCCCTAGCAATCACAGCTGACGCTCCGATCATGGTTTAGAGAGAGAGAGAGAGACAGATGCCGCATAGCGAAATTTAATAAATCATTGTGAATAAATTACACGGTAGATCAGCTACAATTTTTGCGGCCGAATTCCGTATTAATCGAAGATTCCAATGAGAAGTTTGGTTAGTTCAAACGACTAAATTTTACGTAAAGTTATTATTTCCGGTAAATTTTTCGGAGGTTACGTTTGAGTGCGTGTATTTTAGACCAACTTTCAACTTTCATAGCTTGAAAATGGTACGATGGAGTGGCTTAAATTTTTTGATTTCAACATGATTAATGGCATACTATCTCCTTCTCACGAAAAAATAGGAGGTTAATCGTTGGTCGATTTTTGAATTGTTTCTTCCGGCCCACCTTAAGAACCCTCTTTTACAGCCGATGATACAAAAATGAATCTAGAAATAACAAAGATAACAAAGTTCACCTTCAGTACAACTTATAACATTGACAATAAAGCCTCAACTACTACTCCCTATTTACCCTCCGGTCCTTACACTTCATATTTTCATATCTTCATTACTCTCTTGTATTTTCCCATTTTGCAATTTAACACGATTTAAACGAAAAGTAGCTACTTCATTACGTTAATCAAATAGATATTCAAATTTTACAATTCAGTCAACCGTGGACAGAAAAAATACGTTAGATTTGCCGCCCGATAAACAATTATTATAAGATAAATTATTGTCATTAATTAGGAGATGAACTGATTATTAGAATAATACTGGAAAATCAACCTTTAGTGGCACGTTATAGTTAATATCATTGTCAATCTAAAACGGCGATTTGTGAATTTAACGTAAACTCATGCAGTTAACGCATTTTATAAATTGAATATTTACAACGGAAAGAGGATTTCATAAATTAATTTTAAAAAATCTTAATAATTGGTTTGTCAGCCTTAGAAGCTGGGCGATGTTCGTGCAGAACATACTTTCATTTAAAAATGATGCAGCGAATGCTGGAAATTTTAGAAAGCATATTAAAAAGGCGTACTGCCTAACTTATATAAACTTTTCCAAGCAGCAATAGCCCCGTGAGCTCCGTCGGCTATGAGAGAAGTTTTTCTGCCATGAGACGGATCAAAATGGTGCTCAGAAGCACAATGCTTCAGGAACGATTCTCGTATGTCACCGCTCAACATAGATAATGACATTGTTGAAAGACAAGATCCCAACTGAATAAGTGTTAGGCCAATTTTCAGAGAGAAAAAATAGGAAGCTAAGACTTACTCAAAAGAGTACCTAACGAAAGTTTAAAGACTGGTAACTGGATTGCGGCGGAATATACATTTAGACGGGAAAGAATTAAGCAGTTTCAAGGGATTTTTTAAACTAAGACATAAATATTCTACAATTATCAAACTGTAGGTATTCTTCAATAGTATACTTAAGTATATAAAACAATCTTTTTATTCATTTATCATTAAAATGGCGCAGCTGTTCCAGAGTGTTACAGCAAGGTTGCCACAGGCGTTAGATTTGTAAAAAAATTCAAACATTTTTTGAGTGAGAACATTTATAGTTCATCTTTGACGGTAATTAAAATCAAGAAAATGCAAATTAAAGAGAATATCACGCATTTGCAAACGAAAATTAACATTTCTGTAAAATTTGGATTGAAAAAGTCGTTTGTTTCTAATTTTTCAAAAACAATTCTCGTCAAGAAGAAGGTAGCAATATTATCAATATTTCTACCAAGCTTGAACTCAATCCGCTTGATCGTTTTTGAGTAAACCTGCACGCCAATTTCGATAACGCAGTGTTGAGAAAAACGCGTTTGAAGTCTACGCCCTTTCCGAATCCGAGCCGTGATGCACAGCGTTGACGGGCTGTAACGTTTGAAGTTTTTCGAATTTCGCGTTGAAACTTTGGAGAAATATTCTATATGTATAGTTCTATTGTTTGAAGAAAAGAAAGATATCGATGTTTTTATCGTTGTAAATCCAAGTCCCGCCTTAAGGAATTATGAAAAATTTGCTGATCATTTTTTATGTAATTGCAAGAGTTTGATATTAACGTTAACATGAACGTGTGATTGAAGCTCCATACTTTGTATGTTACCTGATCATCGACTATTATGTAAATTTTATTTTTTGAAAGATGACGATTCGCAATCATTGTCACTATCGTTGTTAAAAATGTCGTATCTTTTTCACAGGTGTTGCAGAGATAATATTGCGTGCGCAGACGAAAATCTCGCTGAAGTGTATGGCGGCGAAGGCTGTCAAAACGTACGGTTTGTCGTACAGCGGTAACGTGCCTCGTACCCTCGAAAGCTTCATCGAGCTCCACGGTTGAGGACTTCGCGTTCGGTGTCAAGGGTGAACAAGCGAAGGAGGCCTAACGAAAGAAGCGAGCAAGGGACAAACAATGCAAGACTAGAGATACCTCGGAGCACAAATAGCCCAACTTTATATCGATTCGACGACTTTGGTGGTCGTTTCGAACGACCTCTCGAAGGGCATTTTAAGTCAAGACTATTTCGTGTACGTATCGTACGATACAAACGACCGGCCAATCTTTTTTTTCCATCGCTGATAGAAATTCGGATGTACGAAGCGATCGTCGTCGATTAGCACTTCAGCCTCTTATTTACAATGATGTAACGGAGAGCCAAGGTATATATCGTGATCACATTGCAATTGACTGATCGAGCGGACAATTAGCCGATCAGGCGACTCTCGGGCAGCCCGAACTCGCTTACCTCGGCAATGAACATCGCGCTAATGTGGATCGTTAGTTCGAGATTACGCGGTTTTCATAAATAAATGTAGATAAAGCAGCGAACATGACGAGTTCGACCGGAAGTCAAGTGGCGAAAGGCGCAAACGATGTGACGAACCTTCGCGGCAGTTGTCTCGTTCCTAATCGTGTTTTTACGAAGGTAAAGCGATATTTTCTGTAATATAAAGTGTAAGATAGAAGAGGACATTGAATGCGCCAGGATATGAATATACGACGCAGACACCATCGTAACGGGTGTGTGCGTTATCCTAAAAAGAAAGTCCAGGCACGAGTGATCTATCGGAGCTCGATGACGAGAAGAAAATGAATGAAAAACAAAACAGATGGACAATTCATTTATATAAGTGAGATACAGGTTATTTATTATTTTCTTCGTATTACACGTGGACTGTATTCGGAAATGCGCGATGGAGTGTTCGAGATTTCTCGGTTTTTCTTTTGTACAATGTTCGTTGGCTCAAAAGTGTTTAATCGATCGTGTTGAATGAAACAATGTTTACACCGTTTTTCGTCCGTCATCGGTGGGAAAATTCATTTCGCACCCTCCACCCCCTCCTCCAATGAGAGAATTCTTTCGTCTTGGAACGCAAACGAACGTAACGCCTCGATGATTCGACAAATTCATCCGTATGAAATGTATTTTTTTTTTATTACAATTCTAATTGCGATAATTCAGTAATCATTGCAATCAGAATAGACATTAGGTTATTTCGACAGTGGTACCCAGCGCAGGTGTGCGCTTTCGTTGCAACGTAAGCAAGGAAATAAAGCGGCACGTTACACGAGATACATGTGAAAAATGGGGTGTAGAAGTTTTGCGATACTTTTAATGCGAGTGATTCGGGTGTAGTTTCTACGGATCGTTTTATACATATGAATAATCGGAAAAGCTTACATATATAGGCGCAAATGATTTCAACTTGTATTCGAAATAGATTACTTTGTTTCTTTTTCTTTCTCGTTATAATGGTAGAATGCAAAAAAAGCGCGATTGTACAATCTTCAAACTTCGATCGGATCGACGACGATGGCGTTCCTCTTGGGCTCTTTGGCATCCTCGTCGGGTCTGTGAAGCTCGTCCTGCCCCCTTATCCTTATGTTGTTCTTCTCCTTGTACTCGTTTATCTCGACGCCCTTTTTCTCCAGTTGATCGTGCAGCGTTTCGATTATCTTCCCAAGCTGCGAAAACGACCGAGAAAAGTAGGTGAAAATACGGAGGCGCCCTTCAGAGTCCACAAAATATTAAGTCTCGGTCTATCAGCGCAGCCCTTCATTCATCGATGAAGGAATCTACCCTCGAGCAATAGGGTATGTGACTGTTGTACGGAAATCGTCTTAAATGGTGAATTATTTTATATTATGCTCACAATATTTTTTATCTTCGTAAATGTCAGTATTTACGATATAAATCGTCAATAAAATTTAAATACCCAACCAGACCGCCAAAAACCTCACGTTCTGAGTTACAGTCGGACCCACCAATAAGAACGCTTCCCCTTTTTCTCGCTCGAGCGCTTCCTCCACTCCGACTCGCACCCCGAGCTCGAGTCATTTCGCGTGCGGGTTTCTGAATAAGAACGCCCAGTCTAGGAGAGCTTACAAGAGTAAAATGAGATAAATATTGCAATGCACATTTCCGTTTTAAATCATTCTCCTTATACTATGAAGAAATGTTGCTATACAGTACGAAATCAACACTTTTTGTTAATCGAACCCATGCATCTTTCGAGACAATTATACAAAATTTATTTCCATTTATAACAAGTAATGTCTGTATACTTGAAGATTGTCGTACAAAGTAGCTAAAAAATTGAGATAAATTATTAAAATTATTTTCGTTGTGTTGAGTCATTTTGATCCATGGGGCATTCAACTGGAGGTGGAATATTTTCAAGGGAGCCGACTTCCTCCATTAGATATGAAGTCTCAGAGAAATGGAGTTTTTCAATGTCTCCTTTTTCGATAGAATTAGTACTACTTTGCGGTACAGACTTTGTTTGGGTTTACAACAAACTATTTTTCATAAACAACAGTCTATTTTTCGTTTCTTCTGTGACATCTTATATCGTTGGTCATCCACTGTTATTCAATTACTAATATGTATGAATAATATTGAAAAAATACTATTCATGAAGTAGAACACATGCGACGGAGAACGTCTTGCACATGGGCTACAAGTTGAAACTCGTTCGAGCGGCCGTTCTTATTCAAAACCTCCCATGCCGAAAAGAAAGAGAGAGACGGAAAGAGTCAGCGAGCGCGGAGCGCGTGGTGGGGTACTCTAAAAATCTTCCCCTTGGGGGCTTTTGCTGTCTTATTGGGGGGTCGGACTGTATGTAGTCACGTGACGCCTGTAACGTCACATGCCAGTATAGAAGGTAGAGGACGTATATCGCCGCTGAGTTGTCGCACAGCAAACCTTCCTCTCCACTCTTGTTCAAAAGTTGATAGTATGGTAACTATCGCTACGAATAACTATGAATGAACAAAAGAAGCACGGAAGTACACTGAAATAAACTAGAAAATCGCTCAGTACTCGTCACAGGACTCGTAACGACAATCTGCTTATTGGCACGTGACGTCACTAGAGATTCAACCAATCCTGGAGCGTTTTCGTTCACGTGACCAAACGTTCAAATTTATCTAATTTAAAAACTGAAATAAACGAAAATAACGCATGTTTGTTCGACAGAATGATGGAAAATCCTTTTTAAACACTATATTATTTTAGGATGACAAGAGAATGATCTATATTTTTAATATAGTCATACCTTTTAATAAATACCCTATTGTTCACTGTTTAGAATATTCGCGTTTCAATGTGATTGGTAGAAATGTTCTCGGAATGCTGACACTGTTGGACCCAAATATTTCCTTGCAAAGCTTCGAAATGTGTTGTGCAGTTTCCCATGTGACTACTTTTATCGATAACTGAATTCTCGTATCGTTTAAAAAGAGACTACACGTCTAGAACCCACAAAAAAGGTGAATATCGAGAATTTTTTATAAATACGCAGTTGATACAATGGAAATTCCGTTCAGTAGCCTTTATCCAATATATCTTTGAGTATCTTTACAAATTTCTTCACGAGATTTTGTAACAAAACGACAATGCTGAAGCTGACTGGAACAAGGCACCTTTGTTTGATAGTGACCTGTGGCGGGACGTTGAAATTTGCATCGTTGAAACGCAAAGGAAGTGAACGTTTTTGTTTATCGCACTCATTTTATTTGGTCGATTTAAGCTGTGAAAATCGATCCGACATTCGTACGTATTTTTATCAGCGATTTATTACCTGAATTTTCAAAAAAGGCACCGGATAATGATAAAAATGAAGAAATGAAAACTGGAGGAAAAAAGTCGTTGCATGCCAACGAAGCAAACTTTTTTGTACCGAAAACAATTTCATTCAAACATCGACGATTTGATTGAAACTCGATGTTTTTCGATTTTTGCATGTATTTCGAAGGCAAATCTTATGGTATTGAAGTTCGCATGGTTGGGATACAACGAAAAAATATTTATTTCGTATTCCTACGGGATCCAAGAGCCACTGTAGCATTTTTGATAATACTTATTAAAAATTTATTACCAATAGTTGCAAAAAAAGATTTTTAATAATGATAAAAATAAAGAAATGACAAATCGTGAGTTTTCGTTACATTCCAATGCTGCAAACTTTGGTACTATCAAATCTTATCCTCTATAGTTTCATCGCACGAGGTCCTTTCCCTCTTACGTGCCTGTTTTATTCCATTTTTCTCCAACCTTCCGGCTGCAGCCGATTTTCCCCTCTGTATGTGAATTTCAGCTTCCCCCGACAGAATATCATCATTTATAACCCAATAAAGGAGAAAATATTAAAAAAAAACTTTAGACTCATTTTTTGGAAGTCGCTTATCTGATGAATTACTTTGCTAAGAATCCACTACTTTTTGTATGATATAGGCGACGAAAATAGCTCAAATCTTTCTATGTATTTTCATTAGAAATTTGGAACGTCAGTAAAAAAAAAGTCTTTGAATAATGATCAAAGCAGATGAATGAAAACTGAAGAAAAATATATATCTTTGCTATCCAACGATGCTAACTTTCCCACAAAGTGACGTGCTGCATCCAGCTTCAGCGCTGCCAATTTTTTTACGAAATGTTGTGACAAAATTTATCAGCCTACTTGAAGATATGTAGAATAAAGGCCGCTAACTGGAATTTTTATTCCATTAACTGCATATCCGTGAAAAATTGTAAAAATTCACCGTTTTTTCCTGGCTCTACATTGCTAGTATCCTTCAAACTTAAGTGCGCAGCCTCTATTTCGAATAAATATTCTACAAAAGACATTTCAAATTGAAAAAAAAGGCCCATAGAGCGATACTAAGAATTGTAAATCTCTTGGGGTACATTTTATTGCAAGATTGGAGACTGCAGTGCCCTCGAAGAGTCAATATCGATTCACACCTTACCAGAATGCACGAGGATTCCGCCAAGTGGCTCTAAAATTCTTTCCGAATTTATCAAGAAATCTTAGGCAACGATAATAATGATAAAAACGATAAATGTATACCTGTTCCTTGGTTGTTACGAGCGCGGGTATGACATCCTCGACAACTCGTTCGCACAAAATACCTCCGATCATTCTGTAACACTTTCTCTTGGGATCCACATTTTTGAGAGTATCGATGACGATTCTACGATTGCGAGAGAATGTGAAGAAAAAAAATCGTTAGTTTGACATTTAATCCGACCGTAGCAGCGATATCGTGACAAAGTGTGAGGTTATGTTTGATTCTTTGCGTCGATGCGGCATACTTGTGCTCGTTTAAATCCAGCTCCAGCTCGGATAATTTGCTCGCCATCATTCGCTGATCGACGCGAAGCGCTTGGAAATTGGCTAATATATTTTCGTTCGATTTTGCACCTTTGTTAAGAGGTTTAGCTGCGGACTTTTTTTCGCTCGCCATATTAGGAGATTTCAATAAACTCTGATCGCGAGACAGAGAACCGGAGGTGCTCAGTCTATCTCTTTCTTACTCTCGCATGTTTCTCCGGTCGAACGGAGAGCGCTCGGTTGTTCGGACTGCCACCTGAGGCGCTCGTGATGTCGTGGTTTCCATATCGGACGCGAAAGCACCGACGCTTGCGCTACGCCTGGTTCTTTTCGTATTGCAACGCATTTACAACTCGCTACGAAACAAAAACGCTTTTATTACACTTTGAAGTATGTATGGGAGTTGAAGGAAACACTACCACGGTGATGAAAATCGGATGAACAAGTACTTCGTCCGAAGCATTACTTCGTCGATTTTGAGGATTTCTAATTATTAATTTGTTCTAAGTATTCTTAAGGATTGCTTCCTAAGTATTAGTTCGTTTGTTCTAAGTATGCCTAAGCATTAATCCGTCTAAGGATTTATATTACTTAGTTTGTTCCAAGTATTTTCTTGGAAGTTCGTTTGTTTGAAGTATTACTTCGTTTGTTCCAAGCATTTCTAAGTATTGCTTCGTTCGTTCGAAGTATTCCTGAGTTTTGCTTCGTTTGTTCGAAGTATTCCTAAGTATTACTTCGTTTCTTCAAAATGTTCCTGAGTATAACTTCGCCTGTTCTAAGTATTGCTGCGTTTGCTTAAAGTATAACTTCGTTTATTCTAAATACTATGGTTGTTTCGTTTTCTTTCTAATAATATCTATGCATTCGTTTGTTATAAATACTAGCACATGCTTTGTTCGTCCTGAGTAATACTTCGCCGATTCTAAGGATTTCTAAGTATTGATTCGTTGATTCCAAGTATTTTATTGGCAAGTTCGTTGGTTCCGAGTATAACTTGGCTGTTTGAAGTAGTCCTCATTATCACACCGTTTGTTCGAAGTATTCCAGTACAATAGTATTTATAAGTATTACTTCGTTTGTTCTAAGTATTTTCTTGGCAAATTCGTTTGCACTAAGTATTGCTTCGTTTGTTCAAAGTATTCCTAAGTATTACTTCGTTTGTTCAAAATGTTTCCAAGTATTACTTCGCCTGTTCCAAGTATTGCCGCGTTCGTTGAAAGTATTACTTCGTTTATTCTAAATACTAGTATTGCTTCGTTTGTTCCAATTATTGCTATGCATTCTACTTACTCGTGTAATTATACATTTTTATACATTTCTATGCATGCTACTTACTCATGTAATTAGGAAATGCATAATGAAAAAAATTATCAATTCATTTATCATCGTAATCGCCCAATTTATTCAGCATTGAACAATCTCGTTGTTCTTCTCAATTTTATTCACTGAATACCTTCGAAAGACGGACCGATTAAGACGGCCTTACGAACTCCACCGGCTCTTAATACAATCTGTACAATTAACTATAATGTGGCGCACGGCATGTTTTTCGTTCATACGTCGTTCTCATAGTCCTTAGGATTTTTACGGGAGAGCTGCTCGCCCTTTTCTTTGGTCCAAGCGTAGGCCAGGTAGCCCATTATGAATGCTGTAGAAACATCGGAAGGGAAACGGTTAAAACGTTGTTGTGGAATTAACTGAAGGTTGATCGTTTCGGCATTGAATGGTAAAGCATACAGTTCTTCTTAGACATGTCTCTTTTTAGTTGTTAAGATACGCCTAATAGAAATATAAATGCAAAAATTACGCGGACTTCACTACACTTTTGTAAAGAAAAAAACTCAATTGAAATCTGGCTAAAGTGGCATAATTTTTTACGAAATATGACTGTGTGAAGTATCAACTGAATTCGTGATCTTTTAGATAGTAAATTGTGTCAAACTGTTTAGATTTGGATTTAATCTTTCTTGAAAACAATCCAACGGTTTGGTCGGTACTTGAGGATTTAAGGGTTTACACGCAGTTGAAATTCAAAAAAATGTCGATTTTTTATTTTTGACGGATTCTCATATAATATAACATTTTTTTAAAAATATTCTCACAAAATTTCAAAATGACCCGTTCAAAATTGAGGGAATTATGGGCGGTTATAGGTAGGTTTCGCGAACTTCGAACCCGTTTTTGTCAAAACGACTTTTTCGTAATCGGTGACCATGATATTTCAAAAACCACTGCACCGTTCAACTTCAAGCTTTACAAGCTTCTTTCGCATATCAAAGAGCACGGCTTGAACGAACGAATTTTTTCCATGTAATGTTGTTTTTCATGGACGAAAATAGAGCGCTTTGTTCACCCAAAATCGACATTTTCACTTTGGACTGCGGCCATTTTTCCAAAAAGTTGCATTTTTTTATTCCACAAGGTTTTTTTAAATACTAACAGTCGTCAGCAGGAAAGATGTTTTTCTAACAGCAGTTTGCACAATTGTATCTAGCACATTTATAAATATTTTTCAACACAAAAATGATAAAAGATACTTTAAACCATACTCTTTAATGTAAAAAAATATTCCTAAATCTGCACACGTTTCCTAGAAGAAAATCTTATTTTTTTCCAACCACAAGCTGGGTGTAATCCATTAGCTCTTATCAAACATATCTACTAGGGTGTGATGAAAAAAAATCATGGTAAATCATTTACCCCATGCAGCAATAGTATTGAGAATTTAAGTTGGAGAGCGCAAGTCTTACCAAACTTGCGCTCTCCAACTCACTTGCAAAAACTAATGCAACATTGATGCAATAATGGAGATGTAACAACTTATCAATGTTCATTAGAGCCTGTTGAAGATTCTTAGAGCCGATGTTTACAGCTTCGGAAATGTTTTATTTGCAATTCTCAATATCATTATTTTTACACAAACTGTGGCTATTTACACAACGCACGTATTGCGGACGAAAATGCGAGCAATACTTCAAATATCTACAATTTGTATACAAATAAGGATGGGAATCATTTTTTAGAAGTTTTTACCACTTCAACGGTCAGCATCAAGAATCCCGAACCCGTAAATATTGATAAGTTGTTGATTTGCTCGGGTTTGAAGAAAAGAATATATTTTTCAGCCATATTAAATGGGAAAAAAAAAATTCTCCCCCGCCAGGTAGACTTGAATTATCAGAGCGAATAGAGCTAAGGGGCCTGCATGCGCTTGAAACTTCAAGAATTCTATTTTTGTATCGAATAGATTTATGGCCCAGTCTTGATATTTATTTGCACAAAAGATTTTGCAAAAATTCTGGAAGTTGATCAACTTATGGCGATTTTTTACCCTCTTTGCGTTTTTCGCGAAATTATGTTTCACAACGCAGTTGCAGTTGTATTTCAAAATCTATTAGTCCGATCCACTTTAAGTTCGGATAGAGCACACTTTATAACATTTTCCATCAGCCAACCAGCTGACTATTCAATACCCGTATCCATTTTTTAAGGAAAAATGGTAAAAATTGTTTTGTTGGTCAAAAATCGAACTTATTGATCTACAACTCGTCATTTCCGTAATTTCCAAAATTTCGAAAAAGTATCCGGTCATATGAAAAGTTTACTATTATACCAAAAGTACATTTTTTCATTTTTCATTTAGCATCTTCTCAAGTGCCAGAAGCAATTACACCAATTAGCGCTGCATCAATGCTCTGTTTAAATAATAATAACTGCATTGCAAATCAAAATTGTTCAATGTAAAACACCCTAGGATAATGTTCCACCCCCCACCCCGCTGAAATTTTTCACAAACGTTTCTTTTAATATTTTGAGACAACCCCTAAAGGGATTTTTGGCAACTCGCAATAGTTTTCAAGATATTGAATCATAAAGTTTTTTTTGTAACGCATGCTGACTATATCTATATCGGCGGCATCTCTGTTCATACCAAACAAACCCAACAAACCCAAAATCTCAGACTTGGCAAGCCCATGTACCGATTGTGTCCAAAATTCCGACCTCGTCATCCCAATACTCGAAGCAGAAAAAAATGTTGAAAATCTACCGGCTTATCGAGCTACCACTTTATGCGCTCGTAGAATTAGTCGAGAATTTTAATCATGCTTAATACTATTTCTCAATGGCAAAGAGATTGGGCAATTTTTATTTTCCAACCCCTGCCATGTATAGCTGAAAGAAAAAGTATGCTTTAGCATTCATTGGCAAGACGCGGGGCCTTCGGTAGGTACATTCTACTCAAAGTCACTCCAGCCAAGAGCAGCACTTACGAGGGACAACGATCAAGATCTTTGACCTGACGCGGCGAATCATGTTGGGAACTCCATGGGTTATGGCACCCGCGAAGGCTTTTTGCTCGAAGGGACTCAGTCTGAAGTAGACGACCCGACGGATCTTGGCTAATTCACCCCAGTGGAGACCCATGTTGAACGTATCTGCAATAAAGTTATTGATTTTGTGACACTTCGCTGTACCGATGAATCGAAATTCAATGTGAAAGAAACATCGGCCACGGCAGGGTTGTTGTGGAACGATTGATATTCGAAACGACGAACAATTCTTCCAATCGTTTGGGCAGAAGGCCGGAATGGTTCAACGTTCGGATTCGGGGGGTGAGAAAATGTGGAAATAATTCGACGTTTCATTTTGTAGAATTGACAAAGTAGTGTATTCATAATTGCGCGATTCTTGTAATTATTATATAACTTCGTTCACTCACTTGTTTCGACAATCGCAGGCAGAAGCAAGCAGAAGGAAGAGAAGGCGAAACGTATCGCGAACTGCGTGAAATTGCCGACGTATCGAAATAATCGTACGATAATGCGAAAAATGAAAATCGAATCACGTCGTCAATCGGCTAACTTCAGTGCACAAGGTGGTCGAAAAACCGGAATGGCGGCTTCACCATTTTGTTCGAACGGATTTTCAAAACGCTCGTCGATATGGCTGATCTTGCAAATAACTGTTACCTCCGATTCAGCTTAAATTTTGCACAGCCCTTTTTCTGATAGTTTTCGAAATCATCGAGATAGTTTTCGAAATATCTAATTTCGAAAATTGATAACTCGACGCGCATGTGTACGTATATGTACGATGACGCGCTACTATAATCCCTTGTTTATCGACACGATCAGATACTTTCGTCGTTCGTATCGTTCGCGTTTGTTTTGGTTTACTTCGGTTTTGGAGTTGTTGGGTTTGGGTTTTGGTTCGCTAGGATTTGGTGGGGTTTGTTTGTTTTTGCTTGGACTTCATAAAGTTTGTTTGGTTTTTGTTCGATACTGATTAGACGCGGTTGTGTTTATGTGGATTTGGTGGAGTTATTGGGTCGAGCGTGTCGATAAAGTAGGGACGGCAGTAGCGCGCTATGATAGATAAAGATAAACACGCCAGTTCAATCGGTGCTCGTCGAAATGCGATATTTTGAAGAATATTGCGATGCGCCAAGAATCCTTCTAGGCAAAGACTCATATCGTCAAAAAATTAAAAAATGTAACAGCCGTACGGAAGTTTGTCCGTCGGTATCTTCGGAATGACGTCTATCGGCTAAATCGCATCTCTCAATTCAAAGATGATGTATTCTCGATGCGATTCTGCGTTTGTCGCCTCGTCGAAGTGCGCTGAACGTTGCTCTATTTTGCTCATTTTGCGAAAATGCAAACAACGCGTGGTCGCAAAAAAGTCCTGATGCTGAAAAATTTCGCCACTGGAGGCGCGTCGATAAATCTGAGCCTATCTACATAGTAAGGATCTAGTCCACTCGGTGAAAGTTACCCTGACGTCTTTGGGAGACAATTCGCTGAATCTTTATCTCGCTATTCCTAATTATAATTGAAATCTGTCAATAAAAATTGAGTAAGACTGCCCATTTTTCAAGTTAAGGACATGTACAAAACCAACATAACCTTACAAATCGACCCACTGAGTTTTCTGTCAGAAGATTGAGTTTGCGAGCAAAAAGAAAGCTTCCGCATACGTGAACAAAGTAACTCATCATTGAATATTGGGTCTGTTCGTTTTAGCTACATTTTTCTACACTTCTTACACCTCCAGTGGACTTTCTATTACTGTATCTGATCAAAGTGTAGAAAGTGTAGCTAGCGCGAACAAACCTATTGAGTGCTGGATAGTGTACAAAAGAATATTACCGAAAACGTATGAAAAACACTCGACCAGTTTACGAAAGAGTGGGACTTCTTGAAACGTATATATTGAAATGTGGCAACGCTGGAACTATGAAAATAGCAGAACCAAATCGAAATAATGGAAGACGCAGCGCGCGAATTTGAAATAAAGGATGGCTCAGAATCTGCCATTTTGTTTGTGGCGAACATAAAGTACTAATCCTCGACACCTGACATCGGGAAGTATTGAGGTTTAGTTACGGAGAATAGCACGATCGAACAACGGAAAGAAATAGTTATTTGCTGCATTGTTACTGCATAGTTATGCGCACTAATTTTTTGGCCGAATTATTTGGTGCCTCCTTTTGCTCTGACATAACCTCTGAAAATGTCGACCGGCCCAAAACGTAACACAGCTGTGACCTGACACAATCACTGCAGTCAACCTAACCGCCTAAAATTACGAGAAAACCGATGCGACGGTGCCAAAGCTCGAGTCTATTTGAATAGCTTTTTCAAACATCGTAGAATATATTTATGATAACCTTACTTCTTCAAATTAACATATATGTAAATAATTACGATTATCGACCGTACACTTGAAAATTCTCGCGATTTTCATTCGCACACGTCATTAATATTTTTCTACAAGAAGTTGGCTCTCGTGAAGTCACATCATGTATAAGCATTTGAATTTTCTCCCCCGCCGTTCAAAAATAATTTAGCAGCAACCGCAAGTAAAGCTTCCAAATCACAAAATGACCTATGAACATGCACTTTCGGATCAGAACGACAGCAGCGTTACTCGGAGAACCCTTATTCCGACCATTTTCGTCAGATCCGTCCGTACCGGAGTTCCGTGCAGCTCGCGATTCGTCACCCGCGTTACGCTACTCCCCCTCCGTCGCGGCGGTACAACTTAGTACCACAGTCGACCGCTGAGCGGCGCGATTGCTCGAGACGCATTTTTTAACGCTCGCGACTCTCGGATTAAAGGGAAGAACGAGGAAAGGTAACCGAGGAACGGCGGACAGTTGCCCGTGTGCGAGGCATCGTGCAAGAGCATCTCCGTGCGTGAGCTCTACTTTGCACGAAAAAAGCGTATATACATATATACACATACACACATATATATACGCAGGCGCACGCACACTGACGGGTACACGCGCCCATCGAGTCTCCCTGAAAATAATAGTTTCGCGATCTTCGTGTTGGCTCGATCTCGCGAGTGTCTCGCAACTTGTATCATCGGGTGTTGAAGAGAAAAAAGGCAGAAGCGTTAAAAAGTGCGTTCGCGTGTGTCGTGTCACAGTTCGTGATATAAGAGAGCAGTCTCCCTCCCTCATTGTCTACATATCTCTCTCTCTCTCTTTCTCTTGCGTTTTCTTTTCGTCGAGTGAAATCTCGCCGAGAGCAGTCGAATTGCGGGCCGAAGAGCCCAAAGCGGAGTGAAGTATCAGTTGGAAAGATCCATGAAAAAGATCGCCGAGGATGACCGCCCCCGGTCCGGGACTCGCGATGTTTCGACAAATTTATTTGACGCCCGAGTGACTTCCCTCGAAAGGGAAGGACTCTGAGACTGACGGCAACGAACGGAAAGACATAAAAAACGAGAAGTGTTGTTTTTCTCGTTAGTCGGAACTGCGCGAGCAGCATTTTTGTTCCGCTTTGTTGTTCGAATTTGTGAAGTGAGAGAAGAGCGTGCGAGAGTGAGGCAGAAAGACTGCGGAAGGCCCTAGTTCGACGGTCTTCAGTGCGTAACCGCGGGTGGCGTCGTGGCCGTCCGTGCAAACTCCCTTTTCCTTCTTTTTCACTCGCTTATGGAGTCATGGTATCGAAGCTCGATGTAAATATCGGCTGCGAGCCTGCCAGATTCGCAACGACCATTGCGACAACGACGACGACGAGCGTCAACACCACGTCGACGATCACGACCCGACAACAAAATACGAATCGCACTTTCAACAAATTCAGCAAAGAATCACCGGCCAAACAACAACCAATGGATAACAAACAAACGAGCCGCGTTAGCGGCAAAGACATGGGCGACAGAAGCGAGTCCGATTTCGAGTTCGGTATACCACCCGAGGCACCCGTCTTTGAACCGACCGCCGAAGAGTTTCTCGATCCTCTTGGCTACATCGCTAAAATACGCCCGATCGCGGAAAAATCCGGTATATGCAAGATCAAACCGCCACCCGTGAGTTCATATCCACTTTTCTCACCTTGTTGAGTTCTTTTTTTCTTTTTGAGATTGCCACGCGATATCGCCGCCACATATCTACCCCTCGAAATCTGTCGCGCGCTTCTACGTTTGTTCAGTTCGTTCGTCTTTGCCTCTTGCTCGCACGCTTCTGTAGCGATGATACGATTATTCATCGCGAAAAACGACCAGCGGCTGAACGTCACATTCGTTTGCCCTCGTAACACGCTTTCGATAGAACTCCACGGGCTTTTTCTCGCTCGCTGGATCGAAGAAACGCGCCTGGGATCGTAGCATTTGCGTCTCGACGAAGCAATTAAACTTTTGGCCAAGGGACGAAACGCTTGAGATTCTATAAACGATGAACACGCGTATCGATCCAGCGTCTCTTCCGACGGATTTTTCGACGAGAAAAGTAGTGGAATTTTTGACGTTATCGACATTATCGGAATTGTAGGTGAAAGTGTAATTATTTCATCGGGGGTAGAGCGGGATCGATTTTCGAGAGTTTTTATTTCATTTCGCGACGCGGGGTCACGCGAGATCGTCGGGGACGAAAACGCTGCCGGGTAGACGGATATGCCGAGCAATCTGTCGCAAAACAAAAACGCTGGGGCAAAGGACGAAGTGGATATACGCGGACAATTGGGGTGTTAAAGTTTGCCTCGTTGCAACGCAATGGAAATTCTTTTTCTTTCCCCATTTTTATTATACTAGAAGAACTTTTTCGTGGATTTGAATTCTGGATCTCTGAATGGGCGACTCAGGGTATACGTTTCACGAATATTTAACGACTAACTGATTTTCGTCTATATCTAAGTGAAAATACGGGTGTAGTTATTTGAGGAAGCCCATACCGTCGATTAATTTGGAATTTCGTGTAACCGTGTATTTTGACTCGCTGATCACGAATATCATAGTGAAAATACCCGCAAATTTGGCTTTCAAGGTCAAAGTTCAGAACAACGGCTTTTTAAAACAGTTTTTCTGTTTTGTTTTAACAGATGTTCTCTGAGTTTTGACCTTGGAGAAACAGGTTTCTTACAAAAGTTGGAAACCTATCAAAATATTGATGTTTTATTTTCTATACGGTTTTTGTCTAAAACCATTCGGTTTCGAGAAAAATGCGATTATGCTCTGATAGGTACATTTCGCTAAACTCCATTAGTTTCGATATTATCTACTTACGCGCTTTATCACGGGAAGGTTGGATTTTAGTCTTTAATGTGCATGTTTATTTCTTGCTTTTTAAAATATTTTATTTCTTGCTTTTTTGTATTTTATTTGATTTTTTTTTCTATTTTATTTGATTTTTTGTCTATTTTATTTGATTTGTGTTTTTTTTAAATATTTTATTTTTTGTTGTTTTTTATTTTATTTTGGCGTTTTTGCATTTTATTTTATTTTTTGTTTTTTGTTCGGGTTTGTTTGAGTTTAGAGACTAAACTTCGCGGTAAAGTGCGTAAGAAGATAATATCGAAAGTAGTGGTGTTTAGCAGAATGTACTTGTTCGAGCATTATCCCATTTTTCGAGGAGAGAGAGAGAGAGAGATCTCGGCTATTTCCGTAGCCGCCATTTTTCAGAGAAAATGTAAAAATGTCTGTCTACTAAGTATGGACGAAATTTTTTTATTCAATTTTATCGTTAGGTCTAATAATTGATGGTGACTTACTTTTATTAAGCGCGACTGTATATGACGAAGTTTGCATCGTTGGAATGCAACGGTATTTTTTCCGTACTGATTTTTCTCATTGCCCAAAGTTTTTTTTTCGCAAATTGAGGTCCTAAATTTCTAATGAGAATACGTAGAAACGTTTGAGCGATTTGTACGGCCGAAAATATTTGATTAACTTAAAAGAATTAATTTTCATTGCATTCCAACGATGTAAACTTTAAAACCATGAGACCAAATTTCCCTTAGAGCATTTAAGCCACGAAAACGATGCAAATATTTTTGAGGATTTTTATTTAGCAATTTACAAGCTATATCTGCAAGATATGATTTTGGTTGGTGATAATAAGGAATTAAAAATCACTTTCGTTACATGCCAACGATGCAAACTTCAACGCCGTGAAAATAGAGGGACGATGGAGGAAAAAAGAATTTTCGTTGCGTTCCAACGATGGAAACTTCGACGCCGTTGTTGTTTCTAGTATCCAGGGAAGAAGTAACGGTAGAAACACGGTGTTGAAAAAGTGCGCGAGTCTATGGCGAACGGCGTTTTCCTTTGTCTCAATCGAGATCAATTGATCCAGCAATTGGAGGACGATTTTAACGATTCTAATCATGCCAACGGGTATAAAAGATCAGTCACCCTGGGCGTTAATTTCAATGGGCATGAATACGATTTTTTTTAAACGTTTTTTTAACGCCATTTTCGCCCTTCAAGTTTTATGGGGAGTTCGAACTCGCGCGGAAAGGTCGTAAAGCCTCGAACGGCAATCGTCGACATTGTGTCTCTCCTCGTTTCCGCCTCTCGGTGGGCATCGCGATTCTTTCCAGCCCGTGTTGCGTCACGGGCCACCGCGTGTGAGAAACTGGGAGAATAATTTGCAATTCGATTCCTCTTATCGAATTCGGTTCGCTAAGGAATCATCACAGTTTAACGGGTCGAAAAATTGCCTATATTTGTGACCTTTTTTTCGATGGATAAAATACCCTAATCAGTCTGATTTTGTTACGTCAAATCAAAGCACTCATGGAGAACAGAAAATAAAGTTTTAAACGTTTGTTTTCATTTTTTTTTTGACATTTTTGTACATTTATTTTTTACATTTTTGAACATTTTTTTACATTTTTGTACATTTTTTTTACATTTTTGTACGTTTTTGTTGTGGCCGTAAATATTATCTGAAACGAAATTTAACGGGTCGAAAAATTGCTTATTTTCGCGATCTTTTTTTCGATGGTTAAAATACCTTAATCAGTCTGATTTTTTTACGTTAAATCAAAGCATTCATGGTGAACAGAAAATAAAATTTTAAACGTTTGTTTTCATTTTTTTTACATTTTTGTACATTTTTGTACATTTTTTTGTACATTTTTGTACTTTTTTTTTCATTTTTGTACATTTTTTTTACCTTTTTGTACATTTTTGTCGTGGCCGTAAATATTATCTAAAACGAAATTAAAAAAAGATTATTAATCAGTATGAAAGCCGCTATCTTGCTATGGAGTTTTTTGAAAATCAAAATTGACAAAATGGCGGCGGTTTGAAAAAAAAAGTATTGAATTTAGCCTATTTTTCCGACAGTTTTTCGTCGAAAAAAATATGAAGATTAAAATAAAAAGCTTCCACAGCAAGATAAAGAATGGCGTGAAGAAGATTGTGGCAAAATTTGAGACGGATAGGTTGAAAAGTTTTTCTTCGAGAGCGTACACCGTTTTGAAAAATGATATTTCGAGAAAAACGCGTTTAAAGTGTCGAGTGCGGATTTTTTTTTAATTTTGCTATCGGATAATGCAAATAAGATCGATTTTTTAAAAATTTTACACTACGATGATTCCTCAATCCCTCGGAACCGGCGATTCGCGATAAGGTATTCGGCTTCTCGCGACACGCGGTCGTGACGCCTTTGTAGTACGCCTTCGCGGGTGGGGACAGTACAATTTTGAGACGGTCTTCAAGTTTGCATCGTTGGAACGCAACGAAAATGAATTCTCCTTCATCGATAAAATTTCTTTTCGACAGATTTATGCTATGAAAATCATTCGAACGTATTTACGTATTTTTATAAATAATTTATGACTACAATTTGCAAGAAAAATGTTTCGAAAAATAATAAAAAGAAGTCAATAAGAAAAAAATCGTTGCTTTCCAACGATGCTAACATCAAGGGCATAATTTTGAGCCTTCGGCGAATGCGTCGCGTCTCGAGCCGGCGTGCGGTTGCCGCGTACCCCGTTGTATCGATGTAGTTTTTCTAATTTCAACGACGTTCAAGTTTGCATCGGTGAAACGCAACGAAGATGTTACTTTTTTATTTCCAAAATGTCTAATGGCAGATTTAAGCTACGGAAATCACGCAAATACTTTTTAGGAATCTCCTTCAGCGATTACAACCTAAATGTGCAAAATATGATTTTAGATAATGATTGAAGTAATAAACTGAAAAATTAAAAAAAAAACAAAACAAAACAAAAACGTTGCATTCCAACGATGCAAACTTCAACCCTCGTAAAATTTGAATACCTTTAGACGAGGAAAAAATGGCTGATTTTCAATATTTTTATGAAAGGAAGATTTCTTCACCATTTTTGAGACTCAGGGTATGTTTTATTACTATTTTTAGCGGTTACATGTATTTTTAAAATCAATCTTTAAAAATTGCGGTAGTATGCCACGGTCTTTTAAGCGATTAATATGAAGAAAAAAAAACGAAGATTTTTCTGTCATTAACACACATACGCAAAATATGAACCAAGAAAAAATGACGTTGAAGTTTGCATCGTTGGAACGCAACGAAAGTTCATTTTTCTTTCATTGCTCAGATGTTTTTCTGTCGATATAGGTCATGAAAATATGGTATTGAATTGAAGTTGCATCGTTGGAGTGCAATGAAAAGTTCATGTTCTTGACTTTCTCAAAATTCTTTCAGCAGATTTTAGTCACCAAAGTCCCTCGACCATTTTTAAAGATGATCATTGGGAGATTAGCAATTGAAATTTGCAAAAATGATTTGGCATGGTAATAAAAATACAAATGTGAATTTTCGTTGCATTCCAACGATGCAAATTTCGATACCATACGAAAATCACCGAAATTGTTCTTCTTATTCTCATTAAACATGCAAGACCTTAAGGGGTCTTCTTACTTTAGACGCTAAAACGAAGCTATTTTCTTGAATTTTTGATAGGTTTATATTATAGATATTGATATAAAAGTTGTTACACTTAATAAATACACTTTCGAAATACATTTAAAGAAAAATCATTTATATAAGTAACTATTCATAAACGAAAATGTCCTAAAAAAATTGTAGGTCCACGCTGTTGATGAAATCTCCGAGATGGATCATCCGAAACCAAAAAATCAAACGGTTTTATATTGAGTATGTTAATGGATATAGCGCATATCATACGATTTTTGACATATGCCAAAATAACAAAATGGCGGACATTTTGTGAAAAGAAAAAACAAAAAAAAATGTTTTTCTTCGTCGTTTTTGGCAAACAGTAAAAATAATTTTTTTTTAAATCAAAAACAATCAAAATTTAAAAAAATACTTGATTGGTTCAGTAGTTTCGAAGATTTTATCAACAAGCCGTCGAAAAACGTTTCGAGAAAAATACGTTTGAAGTTTGTTTGGGTTACATCAAAATATAATTTTTTTTTAAATGTATTTTTTAAGTGTAACAACTTTTACTTCAATATCTCTAATATAAACCTATTTAAAAAATAATGAAAATAGCCTTTTCAGCATCTAAATTAAGAAGACTCCTTAATGGATTTAAAAGATGTATCAATTATCAATTTTTGCATGAATCTATTCATTTTAGAAAAAATGTTCGCACTATAAAGTGAAAGTGTCGATTTTAGGGGAAAAAACGCATTATTTCCATTGACTGAAAAAAATATATGGGTCGAAAAATAAAAAAATCCTTCGTTCTAGTTCCATTTTTTTTATATGAAAAGAAGTTTGTGAAATTTGAAGTCGATCGTGCAATCGTTTTTTAAAAACCCTGGTTTTGAAAAAAATGTCATATTTTGAGAGTCCGTTAAAGGCCAAAAATTGCCGTTTTCAAAAAACTTCAGCAATGTGTTAGCCCTTAAAAAGAAGGCAGGCGAAAAAATTGATTGCTGTCATGACGAAGATCGCAGGCTATTCGGAGAGCCCACGCTCGCTTCACGAAGGATTAAGATTTGTCGGAAAAAAGTAAAATCGACGTTTGGGCCTGAAAAAGCGAGGAGAGGAACGCTCGGGCGACGAAAATGAGATGGAGAGGTTGAGCTCTCCTTCCTGTACGGAGGCGCTACTGCAGGGGACAAAAAAACCTTAAATCTCGGAACTCTCGGTAGAGGGAACACTTTAACAAAAGCGACAGCGCGATCGCGTTGCTCGAGACTCCGGCCAAAGGGCCAGAGGGACTAGGCAAACGGTGCTCTTTGTCCACGGATGAAACCAAGACATTTCCTCGCGTCTATCGCTTCGTTTATCTCGTCTTTACTTTCGGTCCGTTTTTTTAACGCATACGATGATGCATCACGGAGAGTTGTCGTGCTTCGTTTCTGGCGTTTTTTGCCTCGCGATAGATGGATACTGCAACACGTATGGGGATTTTGCGGGTAACGGTAGAATCTTCGGTTTTCCGGTGGTCGGTGACGGTTGAGAGGTGAGCGTGTGTCTAACCATCTGCGCACACGTCACGTGCACCGCGACGATTTCGTTATGGAATAGAAGGCTTCGGGAGAGTGGAGAATTCGCCACAATCCGAGATGAAATTTGAAAAAAATATGTTTTATTGTCTATACTACATTGAGTCTTTGTGAATTAAATTTTTTTTTGACCACAAAGCAACCGAAATAAAAAATTATTTAATGTGTGGAATTTTATGATGGTGAAGTTAGCAATGTTGGAATGCAACGAAAATCAATCCGTTTTAATCACTGAACTTTTTTTTACTGCGAAAATCACTCATACATTTTTACGTATTCGTATTAGAGATTTACGACCTCAAATTGCAAAGAAGAATATGAATAAGTAAAAAAATTAAAAAATTAACAAAAAAATCGTTACATTTCAACGTAAAGTAATTTTACGTGCTGTCGGGTGGGCACAAGACGTTCACGTTACGGGTGATGTGATATTTTTGGCTATTCAGCACCGAGATAAATAATTTCTAAGACCGCATTACACCAAACTAAAACTCTGTGAACATTGAGAAAAAAAAGAACGCCATCTTGTTCATCGGTGAACCATGTAGATTCAACATTGAACCATCAAGGTATGATGAAAGATTACGAATCGTGGCTGGCGAATGAGGAGCATTGCTGCCAACCTCAATGTCCGCGAAGTTGCCATACTTTTGCACGACGTAATATTAATTAATATCAATAATAAATAATCTCGTGACAGATATAAATAGGCATGATTATAAATGACAAAAAATTTCATTCTGAGTTGTATAAAACATTCGCTGACGCAGTTTTTTGCATAATAATCGTCGATAATGTTATACTTTTTCAAGTTGTTGATACTTGATTTTCAAGTTGATAATGTTATTCTTTTTCAAGTTTTTATTTACGTAATGAAAATCCAAAACTGCATAATTTTGCCCTTTAATTGTATATTTCATGAAAAATTAGCATCTACGGAATAAATCTATACCTCGTATGCATTTTTTGAGGTTCATTGGAAAAAAAATCATTAATCGTCATTTGCCTCGACTGGACCGGTCCAACCTACTCAAAGTGACAGGAACAATTTTGTGCTTTCGTAGCGCAAGATGGAGTCTTAAACTTCAGAGATTGTTGTTTTGTAAATTTCCTCGGAAATTGTTTTCTCCCTATTTTATTTTACACGGTTAACGTAGATCTTGGAAGAAATGTAGTTTCGTTAGTAATTTCAAGTAAAATCAATTTACGATCTATTGACGCGAGAAAGATTCCCGGAAGTGTGTATGCGAACCCTAGAAATTCCCTAGGCATCCCCAAAAATTCCCGGGAAATTCCCTGGCATTTCCCTAGACGTCGCCCGGAAATTCCCCAAGCATCCCCCAGAAATCCCCCAGGAATACCCAGAAACCCCCAGGAATACCCAGAAATCCCAAAGAATTCCCTAGAAATAGCCTGGGAATCCCTTAGGGATTGCCTAGAAATGCCCTAGGAATTCCCTGGAAATTCCCTAGAAAATTGATTTTCCTGTGTTATACGGTAGAAATTTCGTAGACATCAGCGAAAAGATTTTCCGGAAGAATTTCAATTGAACCGAATTTGAAATTCAGTATTTTAGACTTAAGGGGGAAGATTCCTTTAGGTAGCCGAAAATACGTGAATTTGCAAGATTTTTTCTCTCGAAATGATTAATTCTGTGTAATCAAAATTTTTGTACATATTATTTCATCCTTCAATTTTCGTTTTTTTATTTATTCGAAAAATGGCGAGTGTGCGATACTTGCTTCAGAGACGGTTGCCGCCTGAGTTGTTCCACGGCGTACAACCTAGCATCCGGTCCATTGATCTGAAAAATCAGAGCCAAAAAGTTTTAGAAATCTAAGACCCACACGCTCTATGTGAACCTAAAGAACTCAAACAAAAGTGAAAATTCGATAAATGGTACATGTTTGAACAAATTGTTCTATTTTTCGTGACATTTTTACGATTGTATTTGTCAATGAAAAAGTCGTTTTTTGAAATAATTTTGAAGAAGATTTAGGTTCACATAGACCGTAATCATGTTATGTAAGTGTGCAAAATTTCAAAATGATCGATTGGATAGTTTTTGAGTTATCGTGTACGAGGGTCATGAAAAAGTGGTTTTTTAAGCAAACGCGATGATTTTCGTAATTTTTTTTTCGATGATTAGAATACGCTAATCCCCCGGATTTTTTAAATGTCAAGTCGAAGCACTTTTGAAGAACGGAAAATCAATTTTTAAGCGTTTGTTTTTATATTTTTTTTACATTTTTTTAAACGTCGAAAATATTTTCGAAAAAAAGTAGTCCTAACGGTGTACACGGTAGTGGCCGTGAATATTATCGCGAACAAAATTTGTTGAAAGATTATTAATCAGTATAAAAGCCGCTTTTTTGCTATGGAGGTTTAAAAAAAATAAAAATTGACAAAATGGCGGCGGTTTGAAAAAAGTATCGAATTTAGCCTACTTTTTCGACAGTATTTCGTTGAAAAAATATGAAGATTAAAAAAAACTTCCATAGCAAGATAAAGAATGGCGTGAAGAAGGTTGTGTCAAAATTTGAGACGGATAGCTTGAAAACTCGTCCTTTGAGCGGGTACACCGTTTTGAAAAACATTTCGAGAAAAACGCGTTTGAAGTTTCGAGTGCGGAATTTTCGTATAAATTGTCTACTTACGATCAATCGGCGATGCCAGGTGCATGTTTGTAACCGTCTATACTATCGGATAATGCAAAAAAAAAACGATTTTTTGAAAATTTTACTTTGACGATTCCTTGAATTTCCAAGACTCAAAAATTTAGTCACTAAATGACCTACCGATTAGCCGGCAATTCCGGGGCCATAATGTAATCCCTCAGCGTCGTCTTGGTGTTTATTTTCGACCTTAAGCTTTTCTTCGCGTTATAAACGGATCTCCCCCCTTAAGAAAAAATGTTTGCGTATGTTATCATTCCGCAAATCTCTAAATTATTCCAGCGTCCCCGTCCTATTTTCCCATTCCGTCTCGTGGAACTTCATTTCTTTATCGATAAAGCAGCGTAGCTCCTGACAACGGAAAAGCGTGATCGAATTTAGTAAGAATTCTATTACGCGAAACTATATTTCTCATGAAAACCTCTTACCGGCCAGTTCGTATAATAATTAAATAAAGGAGATTAATCCAACAAAATTAAACAGCCCGATTAATTATTGAATGCTAAATTGCATTAAATTGAGTGGAAAAATTACTATGCTTATTATTCGAGCAAAATTAAATAGTTCAAATTTCATTTGATTTCTTCAATTATCAAATATTACAAAAGTATAACAGACCCCAGTAGTAAATTACGTTGTTGAGATTTGCATCGTTCGAATGCGAACATTTATTTTATTTCTTTTTTTCGTTTCTTTATCTTCACGCTTATCCGAAGCCTGCTTTTTTCCGCAAATTCAGGTCGCAAATCGCTCGCGAGAATATTTAAAATCGTTTGAGTAGTTTTCACGGCAAAAGATATTGAACAATTAAAAATAATTAGTTTTCGTTGCATCCCAACGAGGCAAACTTCAACATCATAGTATTAAATCAAATGCAAACCGACACCAGTTGCGTTTGTTGAAGTTTGCATCGTTGGAATGCGACGAAAATGAATTCTTTTCAATAGCTCAATTTTCTTCTGGCTGATTTAGACTGTGAAAATCACTCAAACTTTTTCACGTATTCCCTTTAGAGATTTATGATCTCAATTCGCAAGGGAAAGCTTTTGGGTAATGATCAAAATAAATAAATAAACGACGAAAAAATCGTTTAATTGGAACGTTACCACCTCCAACGTCGTGAAGTTTGCATCGTTGAAATGCAACGAAATTTCGTATTTTCTCATCGCCTAGTTTTCATTGACACATTTAGGCTACAAATCTAGTTGACATTTTTTTGAGCATCCCCTATTAGGGATCCATAACCTAAACCTGCGGAAGGTATACGTTAGACCTAAATAAATAAATAAATGTTACCTATCAAATATTTTTATTAATATTTATACTGAAAAATACTGAAAAAATTATGAATATATTCAACCTTTCACAAATTATACATTAAATGTAGTAAAATTGAGGAATCGAGGTAACTTAATTTTTAGTCTACTAGACAATGGAACAAAAAATAGATTGACGTTTGCATCCCTGGAGTGCAATGAAAATGATTTTTTTTACTTCCCCAAAATTGTTCAAGCAGATTTGAGCTGCAAAAAACCCTAAACTCTTTTTGAAGATTGGCATTACAAATTTCCACAAAAATATTTGGTATAAAAATAAAAGTTAGGAACGAAAAATATAAAAGAGAACTTTCATTGCGTTCCAACGATGCAAACTTCATCGTAAAAAAAGGAGTCTCAAAAGTTATTATCTGTCGTTGTATCTGCCTTTTTTCTTTCCGACCCGCGTACGAACGTCGAGAAAGAAAGAAAAACTACCGTTGCATCGAAATCAATCGATAACGAACGATCGAGCGTTGGATAAATATTTGAGTGATAAATTGCCCGAAAAAAAAAGTCGGATGAAAAAGACATCGAGTGGCGGGATAGGGGGATTAATCCACTTTGCTGTTATTGTTGTTATTATTACATAAGTTTCGCCAATGTTCAAGGACTACGGACGATCGAATATATAGTGTGGAAGTCGTACGCGGAAGAGCACAAACGAACACGGAGGCGAAAGAGAGGGGAGCGGGGGAAGGGCGGAAGGGAGGGGGGAAATTTCCTTGCTTTCGTAGCGCCGGCCATACACCGGTCGATAATCTACACTATTTTATGGCCACCATCTCTATTTCACCATCAGACAATGGGAACGTTTTTGCACACCGTCAAGCTTTTCGACGACGAACCGTCTTTTTTCTTCTTACGACGTTGCAAGTTCTGGTCAAATTTGTTTTTTTTTTCATTTTCAAAAATGTTCTGGTTTCATTTTCGAAAATGTTCTGTTGTCATTCTCAAAAACGTTCTGTTTTCATTCTCAAAAATGTTTTGTTTTCATTTTCAAAAATGTTCTGTTTTCATCTCCAAAAATGTTGTTTTCAGTTTCAAAAATGTTATGTTTTCATTTTCAAAAATGTTCGATTCTCATTCTCAAAAATATTCTGTTTTTATTTTCAAAAATGTTCGATTCTCATTCTCAAAAATATTCTGTTTTTATTTTCAAGTGTTCTGTTTCCATTTTCAAAAAATGTTCAATTTTCATTCTCAAAAATGTTCTGTTTTTATTTTCAAATGTTCTGTTTTCATTTTCAAAAAGATTCTGTTTCCATTTTCAAAAAATGTTCAATTTCATTTTCCAAAATGTTCTGTTTTCATTTTCAAAAAGATTTTGTTTCCATTTTCAAAAAATGTTCGATTTTCATTTTCAAAAATGTTCTGTTTCAAAAGTGTACAAATGTTCATTTTCAAAATCATTTTTTGTCACTTCGATTTTAAACGTTTCTTTCGCAGAACATTTTTTTTCGTCGGTTTCAAAGGAAGTCAGAATGTTTCAAAATGGCGTAAAATCCGATTTCATAAGAGAATTTCGAGTTTAACTTTATTGCGTTTTGAGATATGAGGCTGAATTTTTTTACACGACGTTGACGTTATGAATTTTATTTGAATTTTTTATTACTTCGTTTTTTTTTATCCTTGGTAGAATTTCGATATTTTAAGGGGGACATCCTATTAGGCAGCCGAAAATAAGCGAGTTTTCAAGATTTTTTGGTGACGAAACTATTTATTCTATGTAATTGAAATTTTACGTACATATTATATCTTTCAATTATCCAATTTTTGTTTAATATAAAAAAAGGCTGTATTTGAATATTTATGGTAATAATTATTGAATAATATATATATATATATATATATATATATATATATATATATATATATATATATATATATATATATATATATATATATAATATAGTGAATATTTATTTTAATACTAAAAGGTTTTGTTTAAATTATAGTCTTTAAACCTCGCATCTGGTGCATTGATCTGTTACATCGAGCCAAAAAGTTTTAAATTTCTAAGACCCCCACGCTCTATGTGAACCTTAAAAATCCAAAAAATAGAGGAAAATTCGAAAAAATCGTACGGGTTTGAAGAAATGTTCTATTTTCCATAGGCTTTTTACTTTAGTATTTGATAATGAAAAGGTAGTTTGCAAAAATAATTTACCAGGAAGATTAGGTTTACATACACGGTGATTATCTTACTTGAAAGTATGCAAAATTAAAGAACGATCGCTCAGATAGATGTTGAGTTACCTTGTACCTCGTACAAGAAAATTTCGTATTCACGAAAAGTGGTTTTCTGAAAAGCGCGTTTAAAGGCTTAAAACTCTAACTTTAGTCACTAAAAGACTAAAGTGAAAAGACCTACCGATTAATCTGCGATTCCGGGGCCATAAACTATTCCTTCGGCTTTCTCGTGGAGTCCATTTTCGGCAGTGAGCTCTTATTTACGCTATAAAGGGATGGCCCCCCTCAATTTAGACATTTTGCGAAATAAAGTCGTATATACATAAAATTACGAAAAAATTGTTTGTATGTGAAAAGTTTATATGGAGACATTAGTCGTAAGTTCAATCCCAATTACAGCCTTTGTTTTTTTTTTACGAGCATTTCATGTTCCTAACCTACAAACTCGTAAACTCGTAAACTACTAGTAACAACTAACTGGTAAAATCAATTGAAGACTGAAAGGTAGAAAATAATTTTTATTACCAAGTCACCTATATGTGACTATAGATAAAAGCTAGGGGCGTTCAAAATTTAGACGTATATTCAATTTACATAAATCCGTAAACATATCAACCGTATTTAATTTACTGTAAAACAGCTTCAGATTTCTTTAATGAAAATCCTGAAACTGAGTATAAACGTGTGATAATAACTTATCTTATTACTATTGTACCAAATTAAATACGGTTAATGAAACTGAATTGATAAAATTTATCAAACATTTAAAAAATTGAGCGTCCTAAGCTTTTATTTCTAGTGATATATAGGTGACTTGGTAAAAAAAAAACGCTGCGGCTAGGCGTTCGGTTATCGCCCGAATAAGCGTATGTCATTCGTCCGCATAACAGCTAAGTTCACGCGGTTCACGCTTTACAACGACCCAAACAAACAATCCCAACACACAAACCCAAACAAATCGACCCAAAAAACAAACTCAAAATAACGGATGCAAACAAACCTAATTGCAAACAAACGCACCCAAACAATACAAACCCAAACAAACAACACAAATCTGAGCAAACAACACAAAACCAAACAAACCAAAACCAACCAACCGAAACCAAATAAAACCAACCCACCGAAACCAAACAACCGACCCAAACTAAACAAACCCAAACCCAAATCAAACAAGCCCAAACAAAATTATAAAGATTTTATTCGAATGACTACGTGTAAATTATTCTTCCGGGTAGTTTGTTCAACAATTTAACACATTTATCCGGACAATTATATGTATGTTATTCGTCCGGATACTAGCTTACACGAATCACAATAATATGTACGCCTATTGGATATACGGCATGAACTGAGCCGCTATCCGGAAGAATAACACATGCTTATTCGTCCGATAACCGCACGGGGAGAGACTCCGAAAAAAGTTGTTCTATTTTTTAGTACGCCAAATGAAAGCTTGTTTTTCAAAAATATTTGTTTTATATATAAATTTTACAAAAGAATTCCACTCGAGGACGGTTGGCATTGAGCATGCCGAGAATAGGTGAAAGGGGTCATATTTATGGGCTTGAAGTTATCATCTTTGGAATGCAACGAAAATCCTTTTTCGTATTTTTATTTCCTCATTTTTACTATTTTACGAAATATTTTTTTTCACATTTAAATTCTTGGATAATGAATTCTACAAAATAAAACCTAAGAAGTACTAAAAATGAAAAAAAAATGGAAAAATAAATATTTTGGTATTGATTTCGGTTACAGCCACTCGAAGGCCGCAAATTCCGATTTTTTTCAAAACTACGAATTTTTGGAGAATTCTCTCAAAACTGTACTGTACTGTACTGTACTGTAATAGAGTATTATTAGAGATAATACTGTGATTAGAGATTATCTACAACAATTTTTGCATATTCTAATCAAAAAGTTTTAAAAAAGTATGTTTTTCGTCGCGGATATTAACTTGATGAAAATGCCGTGTCCATCCAGTTCGTTATTTTCGTAAGAGTTACTTCATTTTTTCCTAGTTTCAAACAAGTTACGGCAATTCTAATATATTAGTCAAAATGATTTTAATTTTAATATATCAGTTAAACAGATTTTAATTTTAATATATCAGTTGAACGGGCAAAAAGAATTGATCGATCTTAGTTTGTGTGAGTCAGCATCATCGTGGAATATGGGCGCGTTTATCGAAGGGTGAACACCCTTCGAGTAAACAACTGCGAACGATAACAATAGGATGGAGTCCTCATGCATCTTTGAGGTCTTGCATCTGTTGACATTTTTGAAAATATCGATTTTTCGTTTTTGAGGGGTTCTCAAAATATAAGATTTCAAAAATATTTTGAAAAAAGTTGAAACGCAACGAAATTTTGTTTTTCGTTGTTTCTTGTACATAGTTCAATATATATATATATATATATATATATATATATATATATATATATATATATATATATATATATATGTATACATATAGTGATTGTATATTTATTGCCACTACATGTCGGAATAAATGTATTGCTTTAATTACTTATTTTAATAAATTGACTTAACTTATAAACTTATATAAATAAATTTTTAATTTTTGGAAAAAATTTAGAGTTACGTTTTAGACAAGCGTCACTGCAAAGGACGTTTTTCAAAGCATCGTATCTACCTAAATTATAAACATTTTTGAATGCACGAATTCTAACAAACTCAAAACTATGTTCTTTCATGTAAAAAATAAAATAATTGCTCCTCCAAAAAAAGAAATAAAAACTCCTTTTTTCTCTGGCCACGAGACAGCTGCAGCTCGTTGAAAAAAATGCTGTTGAAGTTTCCATCGTTCGAACACAACGAAAGTTTAACTCTTCTATTGCTCACATTTTTCTTGTCGATTTAGGGGACGAAAAGCACTCGAACGTTCTTTTCTCATTCTCATACGAGATCCACGATCTTATCCTATAACAAAAATTATACATTGTAATAAAAATGGAGAGACCATTTTTTAAAAGAATTTTCGTTGCAGTCCACGATGCTGAAGTTTGCATCGTTGGACTGCAATGAATTTAATTTATTTTGGCAGATTTCGCCTACAAAAATCCATCAACCATTTTTTAAGATATTTATTTTGCGATCTACATAAAAATCTATCAAAAAAGTTCGCCTATAATAATAAAAACGTGGAAAATAAAATGTAAAACGGAACTTTCGTTGCGTTCCAACGATGCAAACTTCAGCACCACTGCATTCCAACGATGCAAACTTCAACGCAATGAAAAAAATGTATATTTTCCATCTTCGGAAACCATTTTTAAATCCCAAGCATCGAATATTGCTTTTTTTCTGTTTGTCCATGATTTTCCTGTTGAATCAGTACAGGAATAGCCATTGTTTAAAAACAAAACTCACGTATGATTGTGCATTAATCAATCATCATAGTGCAACGGGTCGAAAAATAGCTGATTTTCGTGATTTTTTTTCTCGATGGTCGAAATACGCTGGTCAGTCTGATTTTTGTTATGTCAAAGCAAGGCACTCACGAAGAACGGAAAATACATTTTTAAACGGTTATTTTTATTTTTATACATTTTTTTAACGGTTGATAATGTATATTTAATTCGTCCGGGTCAAAATGACCCAGTGTGTCAAGGAAAGGTTAAAGTTTAGAGTCCGGATGAAGCAAAAAAAAACGATCGATTTTTTGAAAATTTCACACTGATGATCCCTTAAGAAAAATGAAAGAAAAAGAGAGGGAGAAAGTGAGAACACGTTTGACGGACATGAGCATTAGATAACAAGCGTGATATCGATCCATTCAAAATATTATGATCGAGGTCACAGATCTCTCGAAGTTGAATGTTTCCTCATGAATTCCGTGTTTGTTTGATTTTCCCCAGAACTGGCAGCCACCTTTTGCCGTCGACGTCGACAAGTTCAAATTCGTGCCGAGGATACAGAGGCTAAACGAACTGGAGGCGAAGACACGAATAAAACTCAATTTTTTAGATCAAATTGCCAAATTTTGGGAACTGCAGGGATCCTCGCTGAAAATACCACTGGTCGAGAGAAAAGCCTTGGATCTCTATTCGCTTCACAGGATCGTTACCGAAGAAGGTATTTTTCATTGTCCTTTCAACGAATCAACGGAGTGTAGAATTTGTATTTTCCGCTTATTTCCCTG
This sequence comes from Ophion costatus, assembly GCA_951751655.1. NCBI lineage: Eukaryota > Metazoa > Arthropoda > Insecta > Hymenoptera > Ichneumonidae > Ophion > Ophion costatus. The sequence goes on along the minus strand of OX632364.1, from coordinate 22,044,759 downwards.
CGTTTGAATGCAGTGCAATTTTTTTTACGTCCGAATGTATACAAAATTCTTGTTTACGTTCGAATGCTAGGAAAATTCTTTTTTACGTTGAAATGCAGCCCAAATTAGTTTTTACGCTGAAAAGCAAGGTAAAATTTTTTTTTATTTCTGAAAATAGTAAATCTATTAGTGAATAGAGAGTAGAAAATAAATAAATAAAAAATAGTAAATAAATAAATAAATAAATAGTAATATATAATTTAATTAATAATAATAATACCAATAAATAATTTAGTAAATAATAATAATAATAAATAATAGAAAATAGTAAATAAATAGATAAATATAAAATAGTAAATATAAAAACCTAAAATTATCCAATTCATTTGTTTGCACATTTGGCTTCTAGATCTCTAAGGAGGATCCTGAAAAACGTCTGAATTATTTTCCTGGCCAAAAGGTGTGAAAAAAGAGTATTTGATTAACTTGAAAAAAATAAGTTTATTGCAGTTCAATGATGCAAAGTTCAAGTGGCGTTCAAATACAAAATGACTTTTCCATTTTGCGATTAAAAAAATAATTATGAGCATTGTATTTCAGAATTATTGTAATCGATATTGGGGTATGCTTCAATTCGATTAAAGAGGTTGGGCTATGCGTTAGGCTATTCGATTAGGGGTTTGAACATTCATTTGTATGTCCATTAACGAAGTTGTGTACCGAATTTCATTGAAAAAAAATTGCAATACATAAAGAAGTTATAAACAATCTGAAACAAGCTATACTTGATTTTGGCCACCCGATTGATCTGAAACAAAAAAACGTTTTTTTTTCTCAAAATATAGTGGCTAACTCTGAACATCAATTGAGTATCCGCCGTCGATTTTGTTGAAATTCATATATGGGATAAAGCATTGAAAACCATTGGACGAGTATTCATTTTATTTGCGGAAAAACGTTTTTAAGGGGGGGAAACGACCCCCCAAAGGAAGGCGTGTCAAGGGGTAGTTTTACAGTTTCACCCACAAGCAATCCATCGATCTGGATGAAACAAAAATAAAAATTCTTCTGCTGTAAAGCGATCAAAAAATCATTAGAATAATCGAAACAAAAATAAAATTAAGGGGCGACACGACTTTCTTTGAGGGGTCATTTCTCCCCTTGAAAACGTTTTTCCGCAGAAAAATAGATACCATATGTTGGGTCTTCCTCTTCAAATTAAGTTACCTCAAGCGACGAACGAGTGTTCGTCATTTTCACAGTAGCGTAACCCCTTAAGAGTCATTTTATTACAGTAGCCTAACCCCTTAAAGGTCATTTTATCACAGTAGCCTATCTCGTAAGAGCCATCATAATAGCCTAACCCCTTAAGGGCAACTTTATCGCAGTAGCCTAACCCCTTAAGCATAATTTTATCACAGTAGCCTAACCCCTTAGCAGCAATAACACGATAGCATAACCCCTTAAGAGACACTTTATTACAGTGCCCTAACCCCTTAAGAGTCATCCTATCACGGTAGTCTAGCCCCTTAAGCGTATCTTTATCACAGTAGCCTAACCCCTTAAGAGCAATTTTATCGCAGTAGCCTAACCCCTTAATTGATATTTGATCACAGTAGTCTAACCCCTTAAGTGTCATTTTATCACAGTAAGCGGACCATTACGAGGCATCCTATCACAGTAGTCTAACCCCTTAAGCGTAGCCTCATCACAGTAGTCTGACCCCTTAAGCGTAACTTTTTCACAGTAGCCGAACCCCTTAAGGACAATTGTATCACTTACTCACTAACCCCTTAACAGTAATGTTATCGCAGTAAAGCCCTTTAAGATTCATTTTATTACAGTAGCCTAACCCCTTAAGAGTCATTTTATTTTTCGAAATAATCGAGCGGGCTGAAGCTACCTTAATTTCCCACCCTCGCAGTTTGCATCCTTGGACTGCAACTTGGACTGTAAATGTCTTACAGTTTTAGACTACAAAAAGCACTCGAATATTTTGACAAAATCCTCGTAGAGTTCTAAAACCTAGAGTTGCAAAAAAATTTATATTAAAAAGTAAAAAGAAAAAACATCTTTGTTCCAACAATACGAACTTCATCAGAGTAATTTTGCGCGTTACGGTGTTGGGCCCTGGACGGCTGTTTCGAAAAGTCCATTGCTGCGAATACCCGAGGATAACTGTAGAGTCAACGCCCTATGGATGCTCGTCCATCACAAAAGCGACCCACTCACCGTTTTAATTGTACTGTCTTTCCTCCCCCGCTGCGTACTTCCTCTATCCCTCGCCGCGCATACGTTACCCTCGATCGATAAACAATTGAAGCTTACACCGTCACCACGTCCATTCACCGAGTCCCTCTTCTGTTTTTTTAAAGGTGGAATCGAAAATGTGACGCGGGAGCGAAGATGGGCCAAGATCGCAAACAAATTGGGCTATCCTTCGGGTCGTAGCGTTGGGAGTATTTTGAAGAATCACTATGAGAGAATTCTCTATCCGTTCGACGTTTTCAAGCAGGGAAAGACACTCGGACCGTTGGGTGATATAGTAAGTCTTCGGTTATTCTCGAACTAGAGTTCGATCGTGTAATCGAGATAAGATACCGACGGGAAATTTAAGATATCCCCAGCGCGAACAGACAGCAGTGGACAAAGTGAAAGTGTTGGAATCGCGGAAGTCTGCAAGGGCACGCGAATGAATATCGGAGATTTCAAAAATGGATATACGCACAATGTGAAGAGCATAGAAAGATTTTGCTGTCTTAGTCGTCGTTACTGTCAATTATTCAGAAATGTTTTCGAGCTACGTAGACTGAAGTATACGTATGGAAAAAATTAAGACTATATCTTTATATATATTATATAAAGATATACAAAGAAAATATATATTTTTCTGATCAGCGTATTCGGATTATACGATTGGGAATTTATACAGCATTGATACATTGTGTGGCCGAGTTCAAATTTTTTTTTTAAACCGAAGAATATTGATAAACAACGAAGTTATTAATTAACGGGTCAAACTTTGCTACCCCCTGTTCCCCTTAAGGATTGAATTTCCAAAGCCGCTGAAATTGCATTAATCGTGTCTAGGAGGAGTAATAGAAAGTTTCAAGAAAATTTGACCCGTTTTGTTTTCTTCTGTACAAACTTTACCACCCCCTTTCGTTTAGGGGTTGAATTTCGAAAAACGCGTAACGTACGTGTTTTGCTAATTGTCTTGACGAGCTTTAATGCTAAGTTTCAAGTAAACCTTCCGACCGGATTTTTTTTATTTTGCATACAAATTTTGCCACCCTCTTTCTCCCCTTAGGGGTTGAATTTTTTTAAACGCTGAAATACGTCTTTCATCAATTGTGTCGAGAAGCACGAATACCAAATTTCAAGTAAATCCGACCAGATTTTATTCTAATTTCCATACTAATTTTGCAACCCCCTTTTTCCCCTTGAGGGTTGAATTTCGAAAAAACCCTTCTTATTGGGTGCTTACGTCACAAAAGGAACCCACTGTCCAAATTTCATGTAATTAGCTTCAGCGGTTTTGGCTCGGCGTTGATGAATCAGTCAGGACATGTTCTTTCCCATGTGCAGATTACTACTTCTGGCTGTTAGGTGGTATTTTTATTTTTATTAATCTTGAAAAATTACGGAGGTATGGCACGTGCTTCTAAACAGGTTGCGGCGGATGTTGTCAGACAGCGTGACACGTAGTGTCGATGGGATTAAAGTGAAAAAAAAATACCAACGTTTTCTTTCGTTAACACTCACACGCAGTATATGAACAAAGAAAAAGTGAGAAATGCCAAAAATCGCCGAAATCGAGCGCTTTGAAACAAAAACATTGAATTTTCCAACAAAAATCGCTACATTATGACGTAAAAAAACATTTTTCTTTATTTTCAAAAACGTTTGAAGTGGTTTTAGACAATAGGGTTAGAGAGATTTATACCAAATTTCATCGGGATCGATTGATTAGTTTTTTAGCTATACGTCACGCCAGTTTTGAAAATGCGTTTTAGAAGACCGTGCCATACCTTCGCCATTTTAAAGATTGATAAAGAAAAATACCATGTAACAACTGAAAGTAGTAATAAAATATACCTTAGACTGGCCCAAAAAAAACTTCCCGATACGGGTTCTCACCCGTTGAAATATTACTCCATGAAATAAAGAAGCTCGTGAAAGGAGCCGCCTGTAGGTTTATTCTGACAGGTGACTCGTGACGTTTGTTATTGTCCATTTGATTTACACGTGATTAATTAACGTTTCCTTTTCCAATGCAAAGCATTTTCGATAGATACAATCAATGGGTGGTCTGGACCAATCAGTGTGATTATTATATGTGGTAAACGGATTTATATCCCCAGATTAAAGCCTTTGTAATCATGCATTCTTTCTTTTCAATCTTGATCAACGAGTTTCGAAGATTGAAAATTACAAAGGCTTAAATTCGGAGTTATAAATCCGTCTACTGTGTATAATAATCACACTGATTTGTCCGGACCACTCATTGATTGTATCTATCGGAAATGGTTTGGACTGGAAAAGAAAACGTTAAGGCGTTAGGCCACAGTAACGGATATAAAATCGTGTGCGAATTTAACAATTTGTTTTCGTATGAAAAAGTCATTCTCTCATAAAATGAATTACATATCTCTTTACCTAGAGAAGTACGTACGGAATTTTTAAAAATATTGTTTTATTCAAAAGTAGTAGGCATTTGAACTTAAGAAATGAATTTTCGATGAAAAATTTCGTATAAAACTGCTAATACAATGAAAAGTTTTCAAATTTGAAGTAAATCGAGTGAAAATTGTTGAAGTTATTTGCCACGCCAATTGGAAAAAAGATAAAAAAAGAAAATATTAGTAGTCGGCCATTTTGTACATTGAAAAAAAAAATCTAACAGCTTGATATTCATACTAAATAGATGTGTAATTAATTTTATGAGTGAACTACTTCACACGAAAAAAAAATTCTTAAATTCGCACATGATTTTATACCCGTTACTGTGGCCTAACGCCTTAATTTATCACGTGTAAATGGAGAATGGAGTTCTCCATTTACACGTTTTATTCTCCATTTATTCTCAAATGGAGAATAAAAAAACCTCATGAGTCAACCTCATAAGTAACGAAGAATAAACATATTTTTGGATGTATATACTTTTAGATAATTAAAACCTCAATCCGAAATTTCAAATAGTTTTCCTTGAAAAAATTCACAAAAATGACCTTTTTTCCGGCTCCTAGGTGTATATCTCCCGTTAAGTCCGACGATTTTGACTTGGTGTTACAATTTTTGTAAACGACAGAAAAATAATGCGCTAAGCCCTCAGCCCTTTCTGTATCGACGATGCTCCGAATCTCCAACAATCAATAACCCCCGATTACCTTTGCGCAGAAATTCGAATCGGAGCCGGAGTTCCCGGAGAAGAAGGATCGCGATTACAAGCCGCACGGTATAATATCGCGTCAGCAGATAAAGCCGCCACCGGCAAAGTTTTCGCGCCGCTCGAAGCGTTTCGCCGGGGAGGAGAAGCAGCAGGAAGTGGGTACGATCAAGCAGGAGGATTGCAAGGACGAGTGCGATTCGGATCCGGATTGCAAGGAGTCGTCGTTGTTGAAGCGTGAGATCGACGATCCCGACGACAAGGACAACAGCAAGGAGCTCAAGAAGCTACAGTTTTACGGGCCGGGGCCAAAGATGGCGGGCTTCAATACCAAAGAAGGTGGCAAAAAGTCAGCCAAGACACGGGGCGTCAAGCTCACGTACGACTTTGATCCGCTCGCCAAGTACATTTGTCACAATTGCGGACGCGGCGACATGGAGGAGAGTATGCTGCTTTGCGACGGTTGCGACGACAGTTATCACACGTTTTGCCTGTTGCCGCCGTTGACCGAGATCCCGAAGGGCGATTGGCGATGTCCGAAGTGCGTCGCCGAGGAAGTCTCCAAGCCCATGGAGGCATTCGGCTTCGAGCAGGCGCAGCGTGAATACACGCTGCAGCAATTCGGCGAAATGGCCGATCAATTCAAGAGCGATTACTTCAACATGCCCGTTCACATGGTACCAACGTCCCTCGTGGAAAAAGAATTCTGGCGGATCGTATCGTCCATCGACGAAGACGTCACTGTCGAGTACGGCGCTGATCTTCATACCATGGACCACGGATCTGGCTTTCCAACCAAAACCAGCGTCAATCTCTTCACTTGCGATCAAGAGTACGCCGAGTCCGCTTGGAACTTGAACAACTTGCCCGTCCTCGAAAGTAGCGTTTTGGGCCACATCAATGCCGATATCAGCGGTATGAAGGTACCCTGGATGTACGTTGGCATGTGTTTCGCTACGTTCTGCTGGCACAACGAGGATCACTGGAGCTACTCCATCAATTATCTGCACTGGGGCGAACCAAAGACCTGGTACGGTGTACCAGGCGCCAAAGCCGAGAAGTTTGAACACTCCATGAAGTCCGCAGCACCCGAACTCTTTCACAGCCAACCTGATCTTCTGCATCAGCTCGTTACCATCATGAATCCGACGATTCTTACGAACGAAGGTGAATGCGGACTTTCCTTGCACGCTGCGCGCTCTTAGTCAATTGACTCGTGAATTAACGCCTTTTGTCAAATTGCGAAAAAAAAAATGCTCGGTAACGGTCGTTGAAAAAGAAAAGCACTTTCTTTTTACCGCAAAGGTACATATATTGAGAGCATTAAAAGAAAACACCAAAGAATACAGAAAAACAACAAAAACATGGCCGCCGGGAGATGATGAAATTTTCGGGGTCCATTGAAAAAATTTCAATGTTTTTCTGACCACTAACAACTCGGAGGGGTTTTTTTGGAATAAAATTCGTCCCGATTGAAAACTCGTAAATTGCTGTACACGATTTTACTGCGCTTTTAAAGCATTCCTCTATGGGAAAGCCGTCAGTGAAAAAATGGCGTGCTCACAAATTCTCGAGCGAAATAAAACGATGAGCAACCCACGTTTAAAGTTCCCAATGTGCACAATTGAAAAAAATAAATAATACTCGAGCTGTTATGATAATAAAGATACGACATTTTTGTCCAGGTGTCCCAGTATTCCGAACGGATCAGCACGCGGGTGAATTCGTCGTCACGTTTCCGCGAGCTTACCACGCTGGTTTCAATCAAGGCTACAACTTTGCGGAAGCTGTCAATTTCGCTCCAGCCGATTGGGTAAGATGGCAAATTCATCGTTTTCGATTAACCGGCCGCCTTTGCCGAGATTCTTCACGCGAACCGTTGCTCTCTTTTTGCAGCTAAAAGTTGGCCGCGATTGCATCTCACACTACTCGAATCTGCGTCGTTTCTGCGTATTCTCGCACGACGAGTTGGTCTGCAAAATGTCTCTCGACCCGGACGCCCTCGACATCGGCATAGCCGCCGCTACCTATCAGGACATGCTGCAGATGGTAGACGACGAGAAGAAGCTGCGGAAGAATTTACTCGAATGGGTGAGCGAACGAGTTTTTACGAATCTATCGTCGCGAAATTGCGCGATTGCAGAGGAACGGGAAGAAAAAGATGATTTCCGACTTGCTTCAGCGGTTCGGTAGTTCGTAGCTTCTTTAACGAATGAGGCGATTCGATCTTGTTGCGAAAACGGCGTTCGGCCGTGATGGCGATTATTCAAATATTCCCGCGCTTGGCGCGCTTCTCGTTCGCCGCCATCTTGGAGGTTAAGACCCTTCGAAAAATTAATTGTGTCGAAAATGAAATAATCAAAACGTAAAACGGCACGTATGATCAAGTTGTCCATGTAATAGAAATTAAATCAGCATATTTGTATTCTTCACACCTAAAAACGGATAACTTGTAACTTTTCGTTCATGATCCAACGTAATGGATTCCGCGTGGCCGTAGCCCGCGGAAAAATGACTTATCTTTCACTCTTCTTTCTAAATTTCAATACGTACTAATTCACATTTAAATCTAGTCGCAATGTACTTTCCTAACGTTAACAAAATAACTTCACCGTGAGAACTGCCGCGATGGTAGAATGTAGTGCGTCCAGTCATTTGAATTTGCCCGCCGCGAATGTCCGGACGGCGCGCCCGCACCATCTATCGTTGAAATCGTCGAAACTATCGCCGGAGCGATAACGAGCGCGTTATAAATTTTGTAATTCGAGAGAAGAATCTATACGTATAGCATAGCCTTCACCCCTCGTTTCTCTGCGGTGAGGCTGCGGGGGAAGAAGTGTGTACGGTTTTATCGGTACACGCACACGTATTGGGGAAGGCGCGCGAGTCGCTTGAAAGCGAGCTCGCGGCGCAGCCGTGCGGCGGAGAGATACCATCGAATTAAAGCGGCTGCGAGTGGGGGAAGGGGCGAAGGGAGGGGGTAGAGCGCGCACGCGCACGCGAGCGGACGGAGCAGGACGGAGTCTCCGCGTATGTGGGTATTCGCTGTACATATCGCTAAGTCCGTTCGACGCGATTCGTGAATTTCTCTCGCGCTCCCTAGTTCGTTCCACGTTAACAATCTCGTTAAATACGTTTAGTCGCTATCAATCGTGCTCGGCGTACCGATTAAGGAGAACAAAAAAAGAAAACAACAATTAATCGGACGAAGAAATCACTCATTTTTAGTGCTCGTGGTGGATAAAAAATGTAGTTTTATTTCTTTGTGTACATTGTTTTTGTTTTTATTGCGTTTTTCGTGAAAAAAACCGGCATCGTCGTCAGGACCTTGACCACTTCGGCGTTGTCGTTGTCGCGCTAACGCGCGCGCGCGCGTTCTCCTTTCGTTGTACACGTTTTCCGCCTGTCCGTATATATACGCACATTTTGTTTCTTTTCCTTTATATTTCTCCTTTTTGATTATGTAACTTTGAGCGGTGAGTAAGTGTTCAAACGTGAGGTTATGTTATTCGAGCCCCAGTAGCCGATGCGTTTTTTTTCTTTCCCTCCCGCGACACTAACACCTTACAGCCTGTTACGGTTTATTATTGTTATTTATAAGAAAAAAATGCCTCTACCGTTGAGTCACGTCTTTTTTTGGATTCCCCGAGTTCTCGACGGATTTCACGCGGGAACGTGAGGTTTACGTTTTTCTTCGGTCTTTTTTTTCCCTCTCGTTTCTTCCATCATCGTCGCGCTCGCTCGCGTTCGTGCCTACGAATGCTTACAGCTGGTTACCAGATCTCGAGGTATTTGTGCGTTTTGCTCAATGCGTTTGTGCCTTTTTCCCGAAACTTCGCAGTTGGTGATCGGAACGTCATTTTTACTTTTCTCTTGAAATTCATTCTCGATCGCGAATGCAGGCCAATCTTGTTTTTCCAACGCGAAAGCGCGAACGTTGCCTAACGTTTAGTCCGCGTTCGGGATATAACCTAAAAGCACGATGGAAAAATTCGGCTATCGCGGGTTTGGTGAGCCAACGGTTGGCGCGGTCTCGTGCGATGGGGACAGATGTTTGATAAAGTCCGAAATCATCGTTGTCCAAACGTTCTCGAAATGTTTGGACGTTCGAAAAAAATGCTTACCCCCCCGTTCTCTCGCGATATTCGGCGGTGTTCGACGTTTTCCTCCGCCACGAGGTCACTCGGTTTTTTTTGCTTACAACTCGTTCTACTCGCTAGGATCGTCCAGCGCCAGTTACGAATGTTTGCCGTTAATGTGTCAACGACGACATAACCTCAAAGTGAATGTCACGGCAGGGATATTTTCCTGCTAAAAAAAAAAACGTAAAAACTCAGTGACCTCCGAATAGTAGCGAAGTTTGTTTCAGCTCATTGGTGGCTCGTACAAATTGCCGGCACGATTAACTTCCTTACCCGCGCCACGAATGTCTATCGCGACCGCCATATTGTTTACGCGAACCGAGCCTTCTGATATAGAAGAATGAACCAACGCCTTACTCGCGCTACAGAGCGAATCGTTGGACAGGTACAAAAAATAGTTTTTTCTTCCTCCAGGGAGTGACGGAAGCGGAGAGAGAAGCCTTCGAGCTACTGCCGGACGATGAGAGACAATGCGAGGTCTGTAAGACAACGTGCTTTCTCAGCGCAGTGACCTGCTCGTGCCACAGCTCGCAATTGGTCTGCCTGAGGCATTTTACCGAACTGTGCGCCTGCCCGCCCGAAAAACACACTTTGCGCTATCGTTATACCCTAGACGAATTGCCCATAATGTTGCAAAAGTTGAAACTCAAGGCGGAGTCCTTCGACTCTTGGGTATCCAAGGTCAAGGAGGCCATGGACCCCAAGGGCGAGAAGATCGAACTGACCGAACTCAAGGATCTCCTGAACGAGGCAGAGAGCAAAAAGTTCCCGGACAGCGAACTTCTCACCGCTCTCACTACTGCGGTGCAGGATGCAGAAAAGTGCGCCAGCGTGGCCCAACAGCTGTTGAACAACAAACAGCGCACAAGGTGAGTTCAGACGTTGATGCGAGCACGAATTTAGAGATGTCTGTGATCTCTAATTTTGACCAGGCGGCAGCCTCCATATTTGACTCAAAATGAGGCTCAACATCGAAATTCGATCCTTAAGAGGTTGAAACAGGGGTTTTAAAGTTTGTACCAGACAGCATATTTTGTTGTCATATTTGCAAGAAACTTGACGTCAATACTCTGAAATACGAACAATTAAACATATACATCAGGAATTTCGGAAATTTAACCTCTACGAGGAACTTTTATCATTTCGTCGTATCGGTCAAACAAATTGGAACCGCTGTGTGAGAATATTAAAATATATATGATAAAGTTTGCATCGTTGGCGTGCAACGAAAATCTCTTGAGAAACGCCCAAGCTTCGCCACCAAATTTCGTCCATGAAAATCGCTTGAACCTGTTTTTTTTTTTGGTATCATCAAGGACATCAACGTAAATTTGCAAAATAAAGAGTTTGGCTAACGGTAAAAAGTGAATAAACACGAAAATAAAAAATGGATTTTCGTTGGGTTTCAACGGATGCAAACTTGAGATTGAATACTTGCAAATCGATTATTTGTACATTGAAAAGATGAGGGGAATGATTATCTTCGTCTTATCACCAGGACCAGACAATCCGTCGATACCAAGTACAAACTGACGGTCGAAGAGCTCACGCTGTTTTACAAAGAGATAACGAATCTCTGTTGCGAGCTGAAAGAGTCGGACGGCGTTAAGTACATACTCGATCAGGTGGTGCAATTCCAAAAAGACGCGGAGGAATTTGAGACGAAGATGGGGGACGATTGCGATCTTGCCAAGCTCGAGAAGTGCATCGACTTCGGTGACTCGATATGCATCGAGTTGCCGCAATTGGCGCGTTTGAAGCAAAAATTGAGTCAGATACAGTGGCTCGAGGAGGTGCGATCGATGCAGGAGGACTCGAAGTCAATAACGCGCGAGGACGTGGCGAAATTGTCGGAGAAGGGTATGCTGATACCGACCCACTACAGTATCGAGACTATGCTCTCGAAGTTGCAAGAATTGATGGCTAGTATAGACGCGTGGGAGGAAAAGGCCAAGGTACATCTCAACTCGAAGAATCGACAGAACATCGTCGCGATCGAGGAAGTTGTCCAGGAAGCCGACGACATCGACGCCTATCTACCGAGCCTCGACAGCCTACAGGACATTCTCACGAAGGCGAAAAATTGGACGAAAAACGTCGAGGAGATACAGGCACGCGAAAATTTCCCCTACTACGATACACTCGACGAACTTGTGCGCAAAGGACGCAACATTCCGCTACATCTCGATGCCCTGCCGATGCTCGAATCAACTCTGTCACAAGCCAAAGTCTGGAAGGAACGAACCGCGCGAACGTTTTTACGAAAAAACTCACACTACACACTCATGGAGGCTCTCTCGCCCCGCATAGGCGTCGGGGTTCAAGCTCTCAAAACTAAGAAGAACAAGGGCGACGAGAGCATCGGCGCTGTATTCGTTTGCGACACGAAACTCGACGACACCAGCGAGTCCGCCGATGTTGTCGCCGCTTTCAAACTTGCCGAGCAACGCGAGATGGAGGCTATGCGGAATTTGCGCGAGAGAAATATCGTAAAAGCGAGCCTCGAACACTCGAGGTATTGCGTCTGCAGGAGACCCAGGTTCGGCCTTATGCTCCAGTGCGAGCTGTGCAAGGATTGGTTTCATTGTGAGTAGCTTGCCTTCTTTCGAATGAGGCGAACGAAATGACACGAGAGACTCGCCAGTAGGCTTGACACACTTTTAGCAGGCTTTCGGATCGAAAAACACCGATCTGCGCGATTTTTTCTCTCGATGGTTGCCATACGCTAATCAGTCTGATGCTTTAAATGTCAAATCGAAGCACTCGGAAAGAACAGAAAATAAATTTCTAAACCTTTATTTTTATTTTTGTTTACATTTTTTTAACGGTTGGATATGTCTGAAAAAAAGGAGTCCTCACGGTGTACACGGATGTGGCCGTAAATATCTGAAACAAAACTTGTAAAGAGATTATTAATCAGTATGAAATGGAGGTTTTTTGTTCGAATTTTACAAAATGGCGGTGGTTTGGAAAAGAGTGTCGAGTCCTGCCTATTTTTATTGAGTTTTTCGGTAAAAAAAAAGATACGGAAGGCGCGTAGTTTTCGTCTTGAATTTTCGTTAAGGGGAGATTCCTTTAGACCCCCGAATATTAATAATTTTTCGTGAATTTTTTTAAAGATAAAATCGCATTGTTTTTACATAATTATATCATCTTATTACAACTATCAAGTGTTGAATGTTTTTTCCTTTTTGAAACAGAAAAAAACAAAATTGCGCCGTTATAAGGCATTCCTTTAGGTGTCTTTTGAAAAACTGATACCTCAAAAAGTCATTGGTCGATCTAGCTGACATTTTAGGAGGTTTCTCGCTGTACGTCGTTGGAAGGATATACCTAAAGTTTTAAGGTTATCGCGTAAAAACATGACTTTTTTGGGGTAAACATTGTCGAGAAAATGGTCAAAAATATGAAAATTTGATTGCAAAGTCTACTTAATTTTCATATTTATACTTTTTTATATTTTCGTAGGTATATCCTTCCATTAATGTTATATGGAGAAGCCTCATAAAATTGAGCAGTTTTTCAAAAGACGCCGAAAGAAATATCCTAAAACACCGCCACTTTGTTTCGTTAAAGAAAGAAAAAAAAACATTTTTACACTTGAAAGTTGTAATAAAATAGTCAAAATTTGAAAATGATGCGATCATTACATCACCTTTAAAAAATGACTCATTTTCAGGCGTCTAAAAGGATTTCCCCCTTAAGAGTTTTCGCCTAGTTACGTAAACAAGTAAAAAAAAAAATTGTGTCGTCTAATATCGAAACAGTAATATTTCGTGTCCGTTTTCGTTGCTGTGCACGAATATTTTGCAAACAATTCGTTTGCTCGAGTTAATAATCTCACCAAACCAAAAACAATCACAAATAAACAATAATGAACGACGAAAATCTGAAAAAAAATAAACTGAAAATGAAATTTTCGTTGCCTTCGAACGATGCGAACTTCAAGCATCTGTGCATTTTTTTTTTCTAGAAATGCGAGCTTGCTGAAATATCTGTAAGCGTAAGAATTAGCTCACGTTTAAACTGTTGCATGATTATTATTTTGCTCCTATCAGCCAACTGCGTGCCACTTCCAAAGACCATGTACAAAGGCAAAGTACCGACGAGTCGCGACACAAAATTCCTCTGTCCCTGCTGCTTGAGATCGAGGAGGCCCAGACTCGAGACCATACTCGCGTTACTCGTGAGTCTACAAAAAATTCCAATTCGCTTGCCGGAAGGCGAGGCCCTGCAGTGTCTGACGGAACGCGCGATGAACTGGCAAGATCGCGCGAGGCAAGCCCTCGCGACCGACGAGATAAGCGGCGTCCTCACCAAATTATCCGTACTCTCGCAAAAACTCGTCGAAGCCGCAGCCCGCGAAAAAACCGAGAAAATCATAAGCAGCGAATTGAAGAAAGCGGCGAATAATCCGGAACTTCATCAGCGAGTACAAGCTATCGCGCCGCTCAGCGGTGTACACTCGGACGACAGCGTTCTCAGTACGGCGGTGAGTCTGCCGTTTCTGAAAATTTCCGCTGCTTTATTTCAAACGCCGTAACTGGTTATTTTCATAGACGTAACGCAATCTATCGGGATCTGTCAAATGGCGATGTGACTGCCGGTGGCGAAAAATCAAAGTACATTCGGGGCAAAGCCTTCGATAAGCAATTATACCTAGACGTGCGATAAAAGTATCTGATTTCGATGAAAAACACAAAATCGACGTAAATGGAATGCGCGATGTTTTGTCCGCGTTAAACCTACCGAAAGAACATTAAGGTAGTCCTATCGCTTCACATTAGCCATACCACTGATCATACTGACAGCTGTACAATTTATATTTTTAACATATGCAAACGAAAATAATTTGTAATAACTAAAATTTTCCATTTGTCAACTGTTCAACGAATGTTCACATTTAATTAGAAAAATGAAAAAACTATTCCAACGATTCGCGTAGTATTTCTAGGCTAGGTTGGTAACATTGGTTCCATCTCGGAATTGCAATTGCAATTGGTTCCATCTCGGTTCCATTGGAAATGCAATGCATTGTATTCGGGCCACGAGTGGTAAAGAAACGTGGAAAATTTGTGTCGGCGAAATATGTCGGTTGAAAATGAAATATGGGTTGAAATTCGAATGTGTGAGATGAGGTCACGACTACAGTCAGCTGTTGCCTTTCTGTCACGTCTCTTTGTCGTAGCGAGTGGTAATAAATCCAATACCGGAAGTTCAAATTAAACTTGATATTACATGAAAATTAGGTCAATAAGCGTATTTTTTTTCTGAGAGCGTTGGATTACTACAAGTATGTAAATCTGATTATTTTTAAGAATCTGACGGATTCTCACTATCGTATACACTTCTGTAGCGACCGGAAATTGCGTTTTTGCATATCGTCTCGGGATTCCTTCACAAAAGTACGCAATTTTGTATATTTTTTTCTCCGTAATAAGGTCGATAACCGACCCTGAAATTTTACAGAGACGATTGCTAACATACTTAGCGAAGGTTAAAAAAAATTATGAAAGCCATCAATTGGAGTCTGTCGATAGGACTACTTTAAATGTGCTGTGCAAGATTGCGAAAGCACTTAAGGAGATGGAAGCCCGTTTCCACAAGTTTCCGATTGCAGGGAAACGCTTCGTGTACGTGAAAAGTTATTTCGGAAATGCACAAAAAAACTGATCAATCAGAGGCGTGGCTGAGAGCCCTGAAAATGAAAAAATTGAATTCTGACATGAAAGTGTGCTCACTGCAGTGCGTGACAGCATCGGTATCACAAACGCCGCTAATTTTACCACATATTAAAACAGGCCAGTCACAAATTGCACCAATACCGTTGCACTAATACGATAACCAAGGACAAACCCAAATCCATAAGCCGAGCAAACCCAACAAACACACACACGACAGGACACGAGCGGTGAATGTATCTGACTATGTCGATAAAGCAGAAATAGTAGCAGCACGTCACGATAAATATATACACTACGCGTTAATTGTTCAATTTTTGAAATTTCGATATTCCGAAAACTATTGCGTCGGGCCAAAAATCAATTCGCCCAGTGGCTTATGTTATCAGAAAGATCTGTGCAACGGTTAAGCTGTATCAGAGGTAATAGCCATTCGGAAGTACAGCCAAAAACTATAAATCATGACTATCGAACCTGTCGCCTCGATATCACAATCCGAGACCGCTCCTCCGGCCTCGGATTGTGAAATTTGACCCGAGCAAGTTGGCTCTTCGCTATCTTTCTTCTCCATAATATCACCTAAAGCTTTTTGCTTAACTTTGAATCAATACGAACAAATTATTCGTTATTGAACATACGGATTTCTCCAAATTGTATTACATTCGCGCGTTACTTGGCGTAGTTATTGCACGACAATAATAGTCGAAATTGTTTCGCGTGTATTCCTCTCGTGTCAAGTGCCAATTTTCCACTCGCCCCTCGCACTCTGATCGATTATTGCTGCTCGCAGTAACAGCTGATTTTCCTCGAGTATTTGCTATTATTATTCCTTTGTCATTGCGTTTTAGGACGACGACGACGACGTGGTCACGATCGACGGTGACGAACCAACCTGCAGCACGTTCAACAGTAGCGAACACGCTTATTCCTATGGTGAGTCGTACTTTCTCTTACGGAGATCGAATATTCACGCGGTTGACTACCCCTTCCATTAATTTAGTTAGCGAAACGCAAATGCCCATTTTATCAATCAAATTATACATAAAAAAAAAGAATTTGAGTGAAATTGATGAGAGGTTCGTTTGGTTGTCAATATATCCGCTGTTCTTTCGTATTGCGCAACCTTTACGATCCTGTTCCTTTTATCTTTACCACGCACTTTACCAAAACAAACGTCCGCTTTTCCTTCCGTCGAGTATAATTTTCGACGACGAGTAAAATCAACTCGCAGTCGATGAATTGATATTGCGCGTACAATTTGCATGGTGTGAACGAAGAAAAAGAAAGAAAATTATGACCTCGCGTTCCAGTATCGAAATTCCAACGAAAAACGCAATCTCAAAACTCGGAAGCTTCCGTAGTACTGTCGGAGAACGCGAGAACGCGGTTAGAGGAGCTTATGATGGAGGGCGACCTGCTCGAGGTCGCGCTCGACGAGACACAGCACATATGGCGAATTCTCAGTCACACGAACAGCCCGAGCAGCGTCCGGAAGTACGCCGCTTTCGAGGAGGTCCAGTCGAATCTCAACAGCGACATTAAGGACGTCAAGAAGCGCGGCAGAAAGAGAAAGTCCGACGAATTTGAGATGTTGAAGAAACTCGGCAGGCAAAAGGTGGACGAGAAGAGCCCGCCGAACGTCGTCAAGCGCAAAGGCTTCAATAACAAGGAGAAAAAGATCGTGACGACCGCGGCGACGACCGCGGCCGCGACAACGACGCCCGGGCCGTTGAAACGAGGACCGAGAAAGGTATTGTTCGCTGTCATCCCTTTCATTCTTGAGGAAGCTTTCACGCAGGCGCAATCTCGTTGCTCGAATATTCAACCTCGAGAAGGCCATTTTTCTTTACCATTTTTTATTTTTCTCTCGTTCGGCTGAAGAAGTTACCTCTACCGTCGGAAATGCAGTTGTAATTTGCGCTTTGCGGACGGTTTCTCGAAAAATGATTGCCCGAATGACAATTTTTCGATTATTATTGGCCGAATAAACAATTGTTCGAATAGAATTTCCCAAAAGAACAACTGAAAATAATTTACCGAATAAACAATTTCCAAAGTGAACAATTTTCCGAATGAAGGTTTCCCGAACAAAACCCAACAAACCCAAACAAACCACACGCAAACAATCCAAAATAAACCCAAACCCAATTTTATTTTAATAATTAAATGAATAATTTCATAATTTTATGATAGTTTAATTATTCGTTTATTATAAAATTAGTATCTTAACTAACATGTACGGTTTTTTCATCGAACGTACAATTTAACGTTTCATGAAGTTGTTTTCAGTGAGTTAAACTATAAAAAGCGCAAGATTTTTAACGTAAAACGATACAACGAAATAAATTTGTTGATTTACCAACGTAAAAAATGCGTTCCACAAAGTATTTGCCACGATTAATGATGCAATATTAATGCAATTATTAATTATTCAAAATTGAATCGATTCAGTTTATTTATCATTTAATCGTTCACCCTGAACAAATTTGTCCGTTCGGGAAAAAGGAAACTTTACTGCCAATTTCTCTCGCTAGAGGGGACATTGTATTATAACGTAAGACAGAACATGACGTTTAGTGAGATTCTCTTTGGTTTTGCCCGAGTTTCTACGACTAGTGTTGAATTTTCTTCAACTAATCCGTTTGTCGTGTATAAATCGTGAAGAATTTGTGCAATCGGATGCAGGCACGTGTTCATTTACTTCCTAAAAACGAAAAACTTCGCAAGCACTTTACAGCCACAAAACATTCAAGGCTATATTCTGATGAGTTGAGATCTGCAGACTATAGAAATGAAGGATTTGTTACAGCTTAGTGTAAAAACATCATGTTTTTGACGCTATTTACTTCTAACAGTACTTTGTAAAGTAGTTAATCGTCATAACCTAAGAATATATATTTGAAATATTTGCATTTTCTAACTTTCTGGCATTATTTTACCACATAATACTTACCTAAACTTACTTTAAAAAAGGGGTTGTACATAATACTTACATGAACTTACTTAAAAAAGGGGTTATCCTCCCCTGTTGGTTTGGAGCAATAAGGAAACTTCAACGAATGAACAGACAAGGTGAAGCTGATTCTTCAATTCCGGTATAGTGAAATATTCGTAATTATTGTCCATTATGTCCATTCATATAATTTTAGTACAAGACAGACACCGTGAAAATGTACCGCGCGCGTTGACAGCTTCTTCCGTTTACGTTATGTTTACGTGGCGCCATCTGCGCTCAGCTTTGCATAAGGTCCATTTGGGAAATTGTCATTCGGGCAATTATTTTCGAAGAATTTTCCGCAAACTAGAATTTGCATCGGTACCATGCACCGAAAGTTTTCCGTTTTTATTTCTCCATTTTCGTCATCGAATTGTTTTTTTTTTCGTAGATGACTTGCTCGATCCCTAATAAGGATTCAGCAAAAAACGTCTGTGCTGTTTTAAAATACTTTTTTTTAATCCACCGTATACCCGTGAAGCTTCATCAACGAGCGAATAACGCGTTGAAAAGAAAAAACTCAGATGTACAAACGAGGTCCATGGTCCTTGGGATTCCGACTAGCGCGATTTCAGTTCAAATTGCGAATTGCAGATGAAACGAAAGGAGGGCGAGGAACTGCCGAAGAAGCGCGGCGGTAACAGGAAGAAAACGAAGCAGGACACGTCGGACGAGGAGGACGATTGTGCGGCGGTCAGTTGTCTTCGACCGAGCGGTAAGTTGAATTACGAATCGGTTGAAGTGGTACACGTGAGGCCCGTTTAAGGTGGGATGTACATTTAGACGGGAAAATATTGAGCAATTCTGAGGGATTTTTTGAACTAAGAAAAAAGTATTCTGCATTCATGAAACTGTAGCGATACTTGGTTATATTTGAGTATACAAAACAATTTTTTTTATTCATTTATCATAAACATCGCGGAGCTGTGGCAGAGACGTTGATTTGCAAAAAAATTCAAAATTTCTTTCAGTTACAACCTGTATAGTTTCTATCCGATAGTAATTAAAATGAAGAAAATGCAAATTTAAGGAAATGACATGCATTTATTTAAAAAAAATCAACATTTTACATTTACAACATTTAAAAAAATGTTCTCAATTTTCCTCGTAAAACGGCCATTTCTAAGACTTGAGTTAGAAGGCATCAATTCGGTAACGCTTTTTTCTTCCAAGTTTATCCCTCCTACACCCAACTCTATCGTTCGTTGGAATTAGCAAAAACTTCGTTTCTGCAATTTCAGGCCGAGAAGTCGACTGGGTGCAGTGCGACGGTGGCTGCGACGGTTGGTTCCACATGCACTGCGTCGGCTTGGACCGAGCCGAAATCGCCGAGGAGGACGATTACATATGCAGCAATTGCAAAGATCCCGATCAAAATGCAACGGTATGGAATTCATTGGAGAAGTAAAGAAAATAAAGAAAACAAAGTTACTCAATCAATAAGTGTAGCTCTCGTCGCGCTTTGGACGCCTCGTAACTTGCCACTGTTCAATGTTTATTCATTTATTTATTCTTTCGATATTCACATTGTTTTCGGTACTGTGTTTTTTTATATACTTTTTCTTTTGTTTTTTCGTCCCGCCACCCTGTTTATTTTCTTTTCTCCAATTTTTTTTATTACAGATTCAAGAGAGCAATCGTTTTATGCGCTGAGAATTCGGACTGAAAAGTGCATCACGTTGTTAAAAAAAAAAACCACAAACACACACACGCACCCACACACCACGTAATCACACGCGCAAACACAAATACACAAATGAAAACAAGAGTCAGAGACATTGAACAAATTGACGAGAGGAACACAAATACAAACGCGGTTTCACGATCGACACTCACGAGTGACGGACTCGAAAGCTTTGCTACAAGGTTCTTATCAACGATATCTTTATTTTTTTCTGTTTTCTTTCACTTCCACTCTCTCTCTCTCTCTCTCTCTCTCTCTCTCTCTCTCTCTCTCTCTCTCTCTCTCTCTCTCTCTCTCTCTCTCCCGCTCTCCCGCTCTGTCTCCTCATCTGCTTCAATCGTTCTGCATTTGTGCACGAAAGAGTCAGAATCGAACATGACCAAAAGGCGCACGCTGTATATTGCCAAAGAAGAAAGAGAGTTTGCTGGAAAAAGAAAAAAAAAGAGAAAAGAAAACGCGCAAAGTCGTCAGCTTTATACAGAACGATTGTCTTTTTGTTCTCGTTTCGGGCACGACATCATCGACGCGCGCGTCGCATAGTCGCAAGATGCCGATCCTCACGACGATGAATCATTAGGCCTGGATGCACTTCTTTCACTTTCTCAGTCCCAGGGATACCACAGCGCCGACACCGAGCCGGAAATTCTGGAAGCTACGTCCTTCGTCAGGACCTACTAGTCCGGTCTTTCACGGCCACACTTGCACCACTCGACCCTCCGACTCGTGCGCCCTTAGCCCCGACGGCACTTCGCGCTCCTTCCTTCCCTGATTTTCGCCTCGGCTGACGCACCGAAGTTCCGTTTCGTCTTCGCGACGGGGGAACTGCAGCGAGGATATTCGCCACCCGGTTAAAGCCCGGCACGAAATCTCGTCGGGCGGCAGGACGAGGAGAGGGAGAAACGCGAGAGTTCGGCGCGAACGCTTCTTCGAAGACGCCATTCCTCCGGTAATCGCTGAAACTTTTTCGTCTCGCGGTTCTTCGGCTTCCGGGGGGAATGAAGAAAAGCAAAAGACAAAACTGCCCTCAACGGTGAATGTTTGTTTCTTCGTGTCTCTGTCCGTACGTTCCTTATTGAAAATACAACAAAAGGAACGCACAATTCTGGAACAATCTAGTGCGCGACGAGAAGCAGTCGCAAACGCGAGAAAAAAAAGATCATTGCGACTTGTCGTGACGACCATTCGTGCGTTAATCTCATTCTCTCGATCACGGCGAATAGGAAAAAAAGAGCCACAAGAAGAAAAAAAAAACAGAAAAGAAAGCACAAACATCTGCAGGTGGAAGCGAAGTAGATTCCAGCTCGTTTCGGGGAGGAAAGGTTTCTTTTTTTTCTTTATTAGTTTCACCTGTCAATACGTGGCGCGTCGAAGCCTTAATCATCACGATCGCCCTCCCTCCCCCTTAACGCGCCTCTCCGCCCCTCCCCACTTTTTTGTGCCACGTCGTGTGTACAGATATAGACTGAAAGAACTATGTATTAAGACGATAAAAACAAACAAAAAAGCAACAAGTACGATGAAAATTGCAACACTAACGGTAGATTTTAATTACAATGGAGAAAAAGAAGCTGCGGTGATAAATTTGCGAGAACGTTTTACGATGAGAAAGAGCGAACGAGAATGAAATCAAGAAAACAGAAACATTAGCTTATTTCCATAGAGATATTTGTCATATCTACTAGATAATATATGTATGCATGTATATATATATATATATATATACGGGGTGAGACCACAGCTCTTAAAGATATAAATATTTTCCAGCCTATCGGACTTAAGAGAAAACTTTGCCTACAAAAGTTGCGTCGTTCGAAAGTGAGTCATCGAGTGGTGCCTGCGAGGTCCATCCAGGTGGAGGCGCTTCGAAGATTTCAAGATCACCTCCACATTTTCAAAAATGGGATCACTTAATTTTTTTAGAATTTTATGAAGGAACTAAGAATCATTTTCCACGCCAAATTTTAAGACGACCGATCGAGATTTAGCGTAAAACGCCGATTCAAAAAAAAAAATTCATGTTTTTAGCCTAGAATCGATGAAAACAACGGTGCAAACTCCTGTAAAAGATGCTCAGAGTATTGGCCACCATTTTCACGCTTGAGATCGAATTCGCATTGATCGTGTCGTCTTGTCAATCGCGTTAGAACGCGTTAACGCTTATGACGATTAACAAGACAATGCAATCGATGCGAATCGGAATTGAAGCGTGCATTTGAAAGCCGTCGCTTTGAGCATGTTCATTAATTACCGTTTGCACCGTTTTTCGCACCGATTATACGCTAAAAACGTTGAAAATTCTTTTTTTTTTTAATCAATTTTTCATACTAGATCTTGATCGATCATAAAATTTGTGTGAATTTGTTTTTAGTTACTTGTCGAAACTCTGAAGAAAAATTGTTTTTAAAAAATCCTGTTTAAAAAGTGGAGGCGGCTTTGAAAACTTCGAAGCGCATCCACCTGGACGAATCTCGTAGCTACCGTTCGACGAGCCTCTTCGAACTATGCGACTTTTGTTGAAAAAATTTCCTTCGAATACCTGATGGGTCAGAAAATGTCACCACTGCTGATAGTTGGGGCCTCGCCCAGTATACACACCGACACACAATAAACATTTGCGTGTATGTATGTACGTGTGTGTATGTATACATATACATTTATATATAAACACAAGTTTGACTTCCCCAATCGAAAAGAAAGTGCTCTATCGTAGGAGACTCGAGTTTCACTCCCCGTCTCCCGTTCTTATTCTATTCATTTTGTTTTTGTTCATTACATTTTTTAATTTATTACGAAAAAGCAAACAAATTGCGAGAAAAAAAAACAACCGTAGAAGCGTCAATCGGAATCCAAACTGGCGGGCGTCCGATTCGTGGAGAATACAAAAATACCTAAACACACACACACACACATCCATGTATACATATATATGAGTAGAGAAAGTGTGGTTGACGAATCATAGTGTACATACGCACACTCGCGTCTCCTACGATCGGGCGAATTATCCTTCAAGACGATAAGAGCTAGTTCATCGTGATTTGTGTATTCACGCGAATGAAAAAATGTGCGAGACAAGTTGCATTCGCAAGTATAGAGAGCGTGAGAGCGAGAACGAGTCTCTTGTAATTTAAAAGCGCGCGCGCGACTCGCGATCCGGAGTGGAAAGAGAACGAGAAAAAGAGGAAAAAAACGCCACCGGCTCGTCACATTGTATAAAAAGGAGAATCCGATTCGAGGAAGAAAAAGCGGATAAAAAAATGTTTTATTTTAGATTGTAACCGAAAGAAAAAGGAAAGCGCGTGTTCTCATCCGACACTGAAACTTTGTACAATTATTAACTGTTAAAAGGTTATATTTGAGTTTTTAAGCAAACTTAATGTTAGATTAGCGCATATATATGTATACATGCATATATATATATATATATATATATATGAAATTAGAAATGTAAGAACACGACACACAGTGTGTTTTAAATACGAGAATGCCCCGAGGAAAAGAAAAGCGGTATCGTTTAAAACAGGCTGTGAACGAAGAAGAAGAAAAAAAAGAAAATTGATGACGAAATTGTGAGGGTCTTGATGAATCTTGAGAACACAAACCAAGAAAACGGAGATTTGAACCGTGATATTTTTAAATGATAATCGACGATGGACTTCTCTCGCGTGTAAACTTGAAAACGAAGAAAAAAAAGCGCGTGAATCGCATTGCACGACGGACTCGTTTATTTTTTACCTTGCGCGAGAAAAAAAATCTCGGCATATCGTTGCCCTTTGTCTCGTTGCTTTTTTTTTTAAACACTGCTCGAGCTTGGGGAGAGATTTATTTTTTGCTTTTCATACTTGCCAAATATTGAAGGATCGGTTCGAGCAGTTTTTCGTTTCGGTTTGTCGCAGGGGGGGGGGGGGCACTGCAATCTCGCGGTGTGCAGCCTCGTTTTAGGATTATGGAAAATGGGTCGCGACGACGGTTTTCCTTCGGCAACCCCGGTGGCACGATAACAGTATTTCATTCGGGACTCTGTATTATGTTCAAGTATGTGTGTGTGTGTGTACACGTGGGCATATATATATATATATATATATATATATATATATATATATATATATATATATATATATATATATATATATATATATATATATATATATATATATACTTTTTGTATACGAAACGTTTCGCGAGTTTTGATTACTCGAAATTTTACTCGCGTTTCGGGTTCCGGTTTTCTCTGATTTCTATTGTTACAGCTGCGAAGGGCGTGCAGTTTTCTTCTTTCTCTCTTTTTTTTTTTTTTTAATTTCGATTCGATCGAGGGTCTTGTTCTAATGTTTATGTTTTTGAGCCACTGGAATACAAGAATCCAAATAAAATAGAACAGAGTCTTGACGAGTATCTCTTGTGCTAGCGCGCACTCTTTTTCTTACTTCGATTGCGTCGGAGGGAACAGTCGATGGAACAAAGTAGTCGTGCTCGGAGGAAAAGTGACTCGCGGTATATTTCAAGGCGTCAGGCTACCGTGACGAGCCGAAAATCAGGGTCGTTGGAAAGAATTCATTTCGAAGGATTAAGTGAGATTGAAATAATCGTTTGGATATCTATTCGCATGTACATAGACAAAGTTGTGCAGCAAGTTTCATAAAAAATGTTAATAATCAAAGAAGTTATGAAGAATCTGGCGAAGGACTTTTG
Organism: Ophion costatus; assembly: GCA_951751655.1. NCBI lineage: Eukaryota > Metazoa > Arthropoda > Insecta > Hymenoptera > Ichneumonidae > Ophion > Ophion costatus. Next base: position 22,020,200 of record OX632364.1, on the reverse strand, counting down.
GATGTGAGGGATCTGACGGGGTACTTGATTTTTGTCAGCCGGTTGATCTGAAACGAAGAAAACGAGTTTTTTTTTTCTTTAAATCGATAATGTGGGCTGAGTTTCGATCGGCCTTTTTTGTTATAGAGTTGTATTTTTTTTAAGTTTGAATATTTTAATGTTTTTTTTTTCGAAGAAAAGTGGCATTGTTAAGGGATCATCACCGTGTAACAGGTCGAAAAATAAATCATTTTCGCGATTTCTTTGGTTGAAATACGATAATCAATCTGATTTTTTTATGCCGAATCAAAGCACTCGTGAGGAACAGAAAATAAATTGTGAAACGTTAATTTTAATTCTTTACATTCTTTTTAACGGTTGTAACGGTTTAACGGTTATGGCCGTAAATATCTGAAACAAAATTTGTAAAAAGGTTATTAATCAGTATGAAAGTCGTTATGTTGGTATGGAGGTTTTTTAAAATCGAGATTGACAGAATGGCGGCGTTTTGAAAAAAAGTATCGAATTTAGCCTATTTTTTCGACAGTTTTTCGTTAAAAATATATGAAGATGAAAAAAAAGCTTCCGTAACTAGATAAAGGGGGCGTGAAGAATGTTGTGTCAAAATGTGAGACGGATAGCTTGAAAACTCCTTCCTTGAGAGTGTACACCGTTTGAAAAACGACATTTCGAGAAAAACGCGTCTAAAGTTTCGCCAGGTCTCACGCTGCTGCATCATTTTCTAAGAAAGGCTGTAGCGACCGAAATTATTCGAATTTAGCCCCAAAAATTGAACAGCGTGTTTATAACCGTCTATACTATCGGAAGATGGAACAAAAAAATCGATTTTTTTCAAAATTTTACACCGTGATCCCTTAATAACTGATAAAAAACAAAAATGTTAAGAAAAACGTCGGTCAATACTAAATTACTATTAAACCGAACAAGTGTACCAAAATTCAAATCAATCCGGTAATTGGATGTGGAAAAATCGTGTACACCGTTTTGAAAAACGTAGTTTCGAGAAAAACGCGTTTAAAGTTTTAATAGCAGTTCTATCGTTGTATTTATACGTTTATCTTCGATCTCCGATTCCTGCACCATATGTTGGACCTTCGTCTTCAATTTGGCAAGGCGAGTGCCAAGTATGATACAAACGGATTTTGATGGGTCTCGCATATATTTCGAGGCCACTCTCCCAGAGTACCACGCTAAAGGGATTCTTTCTAATGCGCCCGGGTTTTTGAGAAAAACGACGCTAAAGTTTCATGCGCCGCTCTTATTCCCGTAAATTATGCATATCGCCAAGCGTATGAGTGTGGGGCAACGGCAAGGCGCCTGGTTGGCAACCCAGACGACCGGGATTCGAATCTCGCTCGCAACGTTTATTTACTTAATTTAAAAAAAAATTTCTCAATCGTTCGTGATTTTAATGAAAATAATTGATTGGGCATACTTATCTAATTTTGTAATGAAATTATTTTTACAAATGCATCGAAACATATATTATTGGATACTGCGTAGTTCGTTTAAATAATATTATGATCACGTAAACAAAAAATCAATACTAACGCTAGAATAAATCGTCAGGAAATAATTAACTATAACGCAGTACTCGCTCATTATTTAATTTATTGCGCGATGTCATTTTTTCGCTGTCGCTAGCTTCAAAAGGTGCACAAAATTCCTGGGGATGACAAATGAAGGGCAGGGACAATAAATACAGGTAGCGAACGTTGCCCAAATATTACAGATTGAAACTACAGATGGTTTGCTAGAGTCGAAATATTATTTTTTGGTCGCCTTGAAAGTTTGCTTCGAAAAAAAATAACATCGCGCAATAAATTAAATAATGAGCCAGTACTGTGTTATGGTTAATTATTTCCTGACCGTTTACTCCAGCGTTAATATTTATTTTTTGTTCATATGATCATAATTTTATTTAAACGAACTACGCAGTATCGAATAATATGTGTTCCGATGAGTTTGTAAAAATAATTTCATTATAAAATTAGATAATTATGCCCAATCAATCATTTTCATTAAAATCACGAACGAATATAGCTGAGACTCATTAAAATCCGTTTGTATCATACCTGGCACGCCCCTTGCGAGTTGCAGAAAGCGACGGCCCGGGTTGGAATTCCGAACTTCGAATGCTCCGACCGTTAAAAATTACGAATTTTAATGTTTCGAAATTCAAGGTGTGACCGGGTTGAAATTCCGAACTTTGAATGATCAGAACGCTTAAAAGTCCGAAAGAATACTACCCCGAAATATCAAAACTCCGAAAATCTCAACACCGTCAAAATAATTCGGTTATGGACGTTTTAAAAGTTCCAAAATTTTCAATAAATTTACGAATTATTGCAAGAATTTTTTAAATCAAGAAGTGATTTTACGTCAATGTGGAAATATGTCTAGACAATGTTACACGTTATCCATAATTTACAGTCAACTATGATGTAGAACGTACAACATGGTCGATTTAAAAAATCTTGAAAGAATTCGTCGATTTATTCCAAAGTTTGAGACTTTAAAAACTTGCAAAGCCGAATTATTTTGATGGTGTTCAGATTTTTTAGTTCTAAGCGTTCTGATCATCAAAGTTCGGAATTTCAACCCGGCCCCCAAGTGACGAACGATCTTTTGAACATGTTACGGTAGCGTAACCCCTTGATTGCTCACGCGTTCACTCTGCTCTGTAACGTAAGTGATCCTCGCAGGAATGCCACGTCTCTCGAAGTTCCCAAAATTTTCTTGCCTTTTTTGGTAGGCCCGAACGGCTGGAATCATAATTTTGTTCACGGAGCCCGGAGTCAGAGTTATAACAAATGCGGCGAGTTAGTAAACATATTCGCAAAAAGAACTTGGAAAATTGCAATGAAGGATTATTTCAAAGTTACGACAGTTTTTTCTTTTCAATT